>CM076580.1:785178217-785738412 GCA_034641835.2 Pinus albicaulis | reverse complement strand
TATTGGTGACGGACCTTGAATGTCACCACAACACCTATACTTTCAGCGACGCCACCTTTGGTGACGTTCAGTTTTTGGTGACAAAGGCTCTTTGGACCCTCACCAATGAGCTTATGGTGACATTTTTCGCCCCTCACCAATGTCCTTTTTTCTTGTAGTGAATTAACTTCACAACCATTAGAATTGACTGGAGAATATTAGAGCTTTATGCTAGGTATTTTACACAATAGGGTTTTGATTTAGGTTTTGTTGGATAAAGAGCACTAGGTTTAGGAACTAGGCCAATTAAATAGAAAGATCAGTTGCAGTCATAAAATGAGGCAAGATAGATGAAATCAGAGACACAGATAGATATGTCATTTTAGTATGGTGATGAGAAAATCATATATAAGGAGCTAATTTAGCATACATGCATGAATTCACTTGTTTAGAGGATATTGGCACTATATGATAATATCAAATAAAACAGAGCATTTTAGACAATGCTTAACACTTAAGATATTAACACAGGAAGAAATATAGATGGCTTCTAGAAACATATAATAATCAAATTCATAATAAATACTGAGGAAAACAATGTCATTGACTACAACACATGAATCCCATAAAAATAACTGCAACTGTATATTAATTCTGCCAAAATCAAGTACATCAGCTCCAAAATGTGTCAACTTCAAGTCCCCAGCCCTTTCTTAGACTTTTTTTTGAGTACATATAGAAGAAAAAAAATATTTCCCCTCTAAGGGGTCGAATCCTAATCCATAGAAACTAATTCATGAACCTGTCTTATCTATGCCAAATCCTAGGGAAGTTAGAAACAACTTTCCCCTTTCATCTAAACTAATTGACCTTATCTCTCAAAGCATTGATTACAATATTATTTTACAATAGTAATAATTAAAAAAACTAATTACATCAGATAAAATCATGAAATAACTATTGACATCAACCTACTTTGACTTTTAACCTTTTCATGCAGTAAAAATTCTTCATACATAGAAACACATCAAATATTGCAGAAATGCAACAAATGTTTGGCTTCAAAAATTGATGGTTTGGATGGCGTTGTGAGTGTTGATGACGACTTCTGAGGAAACCTTGATATGTATACTACATCTTTGAGCCTTAAAACCATGCAAAAACAACATTTTGACCTTTGCAAACTTGGTTCCAAAAGTGTGTCTAGAAGTGCAACGACAGTGCTTTAAAGAGGGCAGTGAGGTATCAAAAAGGCACATTTTTATCATTCTTTTCACATTTATCACTCTTCAAGTATCCTTGGGTGCTTTTCTAGTATCCATATGAAATAATATATCCAGACATGCATGAAAATATGGATTCTGACCTTCTGAGGAAAAGTGCAACAAATAGTTGTTGTGTTTTTGTAGGATACTTTTTCCTGTGTGCACAAAAACTCAAAATTTCAAAACTTTGTCTCCTTTTTCTTTTATTTTTGCATTGCCTTCATACCACTAGTGATGCATCAGCTAATAGTTCTATGCTTTTCTTCATTTTGAGTCTCCTTAAAGTATTTTTGAGTTTTCTCTTCATATTTTTCACCCTAACCTTGCAGACCATGTTCCTAGCATAATTGTGTCTTGCTAGATTTCTTTGATGTTTGGTATCCCGGTTTTCTTTTTGCAGTAGCTTCTCCAAGTATTCATTCACTCTCCCAAGCCAATACTCCTTTTATTCTCAATTTGATCACCTATGGAATCATATATGTCATTTTGGGCTTGAGGAGGAGATGCATATTCTACATTTTGTTATTTTCTAGCCATTTCCATTCTCTTAGGTCTCTTAGGTTGTATTTGAATGTTCTTTTATTCTAGTTTCACTACATCAATGATGGATTTCCCTTTATCTTCTATTGTCAAAACACCTTATTTCCTTACTAATGGAAGGTATTCTTGTGACTTTCTCTACTGCATTAGAGTTTGTTTCAACTTTCTATTCTCCTTTTGTAGGAAAACCACCATGAAATTGGTTTTGGCTAGGTCATCCTTCAACTCTCTAACTTGTGCATCTTTCTCTTTCATTATGTCGTTTGTTGTCTTATTTCCATGTTGTTCTTCTAGGTCATCCATTTCAAATTATGGAGGTACCTATTCTCCATTTTGCAATGGTGAGTCATCTCTGCTCAAAGGTGATTCCTCTCTCATGGTTTCAGCCTGAACTACTTCATCACTAAAAATCTCCTTAGGTAACATTTTTGCCTCAGACCTAGTTTTAGGTTTAGATATAGGCATTTCTTTCTCTTGTTCAGGGGAAAAAACCAATTTCTTACCTTTTTTATATGAATTTAAGACATTTTCTTCAAATTGAGAATTTTTTATCGATGGATTTCTTGATGATTCAGCCCCCTTTGGTTGGAGTATGATGAAGGAGTTCTTTGACTTTTAATTTGGCTTGAGACAAGTAGGAGAGAAGTTATCTCCAGGAAACTTTCCCATGACATGTTGATTTTTTCTAGTCGGTGAAGGACTATCATTTTCACTAGGGAATGATGAAAGAGGCTATCTTGATGATATTTACCTTTGGACTACACATTTTCTGTCATCTTCAATGAGATCTTGAAAATATAAATAGGTAGGTTTAGAGGATTCTTAGAAGTGAAGTACATAAGTAACCTGATGTGATATTGGTAAAGCCTACTAAACCTGCCTTCACAAGTGAAGTAATTCTAGATGGTCTTCATTAAAGGCTTGTACTTATCTAACAACCTCCTGCTAGGGAGCATGTGAGAAGGATAATCCTTCTACTGTTGCTTCAAAAACATTTTGTAGTGCTCTAGATCCAAGTCCATTCCTTTAAACCAGATTTCACCTTGATTAGGGATGGTTTTTGCTTGAGCTATGATCTCTTATGACATTGGAAATTTTACCCCTGCTATAGTGGTTTGATCCTTATTGAATTTGTTGGCAAAAAGTCTAGTTAAATCATGATGGTAGTCGAACTCTTGCACTTTTTGGAAAAATACTAGGAAGCTTGCTTGCTCAAATGACTTTCTGATGAATTTTGATGAGTTAATATCTTGCATATGTGTTGGGTCATACCTAGAGATCTATCCTCCCTTATAATTCTTCCTATCATCGGTCTTCACCATGTTTCTTTTGTGGCTTCACTTTTAATAGAAAACTCTAATCTCAAATAAGGAAAGGGGACGAGGTGCGATAGCAAAATGGAGCTAAAAGCGCAACAACTTGGGGGAAGGAAATGAGGGGAGGTAGTAAAATTTCTGAGAAAAATATTTGGGGTAGTGATAGATGTTAAGAAGAAAATGGAGGTGGATTTTCTCAAAATTAGTGAGAAAAAAGTGTGAAATGGAAAAATACAGACTTAGGGAAAAAAACGTAGCAGAAAGCTAGGTTTTTGCAGAAAATGGTGAAATGAGGGAAATTTAGTGAGGCGAATGGTGGGGAATGATTAATGAGGGTGATGAAGGATATATTAACTTAGAAACAAGGATATTTCTTTTCAAAAGAATCTGTAGATCATGAAGGGAAAAACAAAGCAGAAACCCTAGGAATGGATTTTTCAATTGATTCTTGAGGAAAGAGACTACAAAGAGGGTTTATGAAGTTTGATTTAACTGTTTAAATAATATTTGAAGCACTTGAAATAAAAAATGAACCTGTTCTTCCTCCTTTTGATCTCTCCAAGTGAAAATTGCAACACCTTTCTCCACAAATGCAACAAGAAAATGGAAAAGGGTAGTAGTGGAAAATTTCAAGTTTCTGATGACTATGGAAGATTTCAAAGCAGTAAAAGGGATATCTGGAGCTTTATGGAAGGATACAATGATATTTTGAAGTTTCTTTATGCTCATTTATAACAATAAAATTGATTTTTGGGTCATAGTGATATGATGACATCATGCGTACTTTGAAATAGTGGTTGATGATGTAATTTGTATTGTGTTATGAAACCAGCTCCAAAAATAGAAGAAAAGAGAGATCAACGCCTTAGAAATAAGCCACTTTGAGGGGGAAGCCTAATTTACATTACATAAATGAAAAATTCTTGGATGATACAAGTGAAAAAAAGTCATTCTATATATAGGAGTCCATGGGGTCACAATATAATCCTAGTTGACCTAAGAATAATAATGTAAGGGAACAATAATAACAATATGGGGGTTAGAGGGGTACAAAAATAACAATAAGGGGGTTACACTAACAAAAATAAGGGACTACACCTAGTAATCTAGGGACCTAACATGCCCTTTCCTTCAAAAAAAAGTGTTTTCCTCAATGCTTGAGTAGCACTGGATACTTCTGTATGAAATTCTCATCCTCCCATGCAGAATCTTTAGTGGGTAAGTTATTCCACTTGAAGAGCTACTCTGAAATTTATCGATTTCATAGTTTTAGAGTTCTTGTTTCCATGACTACTTCAAGTTCTAATATGATTTTTCCTTCCTCATCAAGGTCTGGAAATATTGTTTGAACTGGAATTTTTTCACCTATAACCTTCTTTAAGCATGAAACATGGAAAACTGGATGCACTTGTGAAGAATCAGGAAGCTCCAATTTTTATGCCATAGTACCAATATTTTGCAACACCTTGTAAGGACCATAGTACTTTGGTGATAATTTATTATCCTTCTTAGCTTTCTTGAGGGAAATTTGTTTGTATGATTGTAGCTGTAAAAATACCCAGTCTCCTACATCAAAACTTCTCTCGCTGCGATGTTGATATGCCTATTATGTCATTCGATTTTGTGCCAAATTTAGGTTATCCTTTAAGATTTGGAGAACTTGTTGTTTATGCTCGAAGTGATCTTCCACTGCTTGAACCTTAGAATTTTCTCTTAAAGATGATGTGATGGACAGTGGATGATACCCATAAAGTGCCATAAATGGGGTCACTTTTTCTACAACATGGAAGGAAGTGTTATACCACCATTCAGCCAGAGGTAACCACTTGACCTATTGTGTTTGTTTATCAGATACAAAACAACGAAGATATATTCCTTCCAACCATTTTTTCACTATCTCAGTTTGACCAGTGGATTGAGGATGATAAGATGAGCCATGAGCTAGTTGAGTACCCAAATAAGAAAATAATTATGTCCAAATATTTCTAGTAAAAATGGGATCTCTGTCGCTTAAAATAATCTTTGGGTTTCCATGTAGCTTTTGAAGTGTTTTCATAAATGCAGTAGAAATTGTACTTGCTTTAAATGGATGAGATAATGCACAAAATTGTGCATACTTGTTAATTCTATCAACTACCACCATGATGACACTATTTCCTTCATACTTAGGTAAACCTGTGATAAAATCCATTGAAATATCCTCCCAACGTTGACTTGGAATGGTAAAGGGTGTAGAAGACCCAGGGTCTTAATTGTATCAACTTTATTTTGCTGGAAAACCAAACATTCCACCACAAAATTTTGAATATTAGATTTAAGGCCATCCCAAAAAAGTTATTTCCTCACCCTGTGGTAAGTCTTTAAAAATCCTGAGTGTCCTCCAAAAGGAGAAGTGTGAAATTCCAAAAGAATCTTTTGTTTTAGTTTGGAATTCTTACAAAGATATAAGCATTCTTTGTACCATAAGGAATCATTTTTCCAACTAAATGTATCAGATGTACTAGGATATCGATGCAACTTTTGAATGAGTGTCTACACTTCTTTGTCCTTCTTCCATTCATCCCTTGCTTCGGTTATCCAATCTAGTTGGATAATAGAAATGGAACAAAGAAATTCTTCCACCTCTTCATCCTTTCTTGAGAGTGCATCTGCAACAAAATTTAGCTTCCCTTTTTTGTAGATGATTTCAAATTCATAACCCAACATCTTTGTGACCCATTTTTGCTGCTCTTTTGAAGATAGTGTTTGCTCCAAAAAGTGTTTAAGACTGTCATGATTAGTTTTTACTTTGAAGTGTCTTCCCATTAGGTAAGGTCATCATTTCTTTAGTGCATGCAGTATTGCCAACATTTCCTTCTCATAAATATATTTTTGTAAATAATTTCCTTTGATTGGACGACTTTAAAAAGAAATGGGTCTTCCTTATTGCATGAAAACAACACCAATTCCATTTCTCGAGGCATCACATTCCACAATAAAGGTTCTTGTGAAGTATGGCATAGCTAAGACCAGTGTTAGGCACATTTCCTATTTAAGATGTTCAAATGCCTTAGTTTCTTCAAGAGTCCATGAAAATGCATCTTTATTCAATAATGTTGTTAGAGGTGCTGCTATTCTCCCATAATTATTAACAAACTTGCGATAATACCATGTTAACCTGATAAATCCTCGCAACTGATTTATGGTTGTGGGGACTTTCCATTCTTTAATGGCTTTAATTTTTCTAGGGTATAAATTAACACCCTCGTGAGATACAATATGACCTAGATATTCCACCTCTTGTACTCCAAAGAAACATATGGAGGTTTTTGCATATAATTGTTTCTCCTCCAATAGTTTGAGTACCTTGTCAACATGTTGAACATGATCCTTCCAAGACCTACTATATATTAGTATATCATCAAAAAATAATAACACAAATTTTCTAAGGAAGGGTTTGAAAATGGAATTCATCAACCCTTGAAATGTAGAAGGTGCATTGGTAAGTCCAAAAGGCATGACCAAAAATTCATAATTACCCTCATGAGTTCGAAATATTGTTTCTGGAATATCTCCAATCTTCATTCTAATTTGATGATATCCTGAACGAAGATCCAACTTGGTAAAAAAGATTCTCCATGTAATTCATCCAATAATTCATCAATCACAGGAATGGGAAATTTGTATTTAATAGTGAGATTATTGAGCTCCATATAATTTGGACACATGCACCATGATCCATCATTCTTGTGCACCAATACTACTAGAGTAGAGAAAGAACTTTGACTAGGTTGAATTATACTAGCCTCTAACATTTCTATAATCATACGTTCAATTTCTCTCTTTTGGACATAAGGATATATGTAAGGCCTAATGTTCGAAGGAACACTTCCTGGAATCAAATGAATAGAATGATCATGATCATGAATAGGTAGGAGTCCTTTGTGAGTTTAAAAAACCTTAGAATGATTGTCCAAGAATTTTTGGAGATATGGAGAAATAGATTATTTTGATGTTAGAAATTCTAGTGAGAAAAATTGTGCAATTGCACCTCCTTGTTCTTTCTTTAGAATAATTGTCATGACATTAGAGCTTATTATCTTTCCCAGCTTTCTTGTGATACCCCATAATTCAACTTCCTTTCATTCCAAAAAAAAATTCAAGAAAATTTCTTGAAAATTAAAAGATATCGTCCCCAAAGATTGTAACCATTGTACTCCTAGTACAACATCAACACCTCCCATTGGAATGGAAAGCATTGGACTATTCAATACATATTCCCCCATGGTTAGCTTGATATTATGGCATTTTCCAGAGAAATTTATAGTTCCTCCATTTGCAACCATCACTTGACATTCTGGTGTTAGGTATAGGAAGCAATTCAATTCCTTGGCTACCTTACAATGAATAAAATTATGGGTACTACCCGAATCAATCAACACTATTACCTTTTTCTTCTTGATATATCTTTCTATCTTGAGAGTTTGAGGAGTGGTAATTCCTGCCAATGCATTACACGATATGGGCGGACTCATTTCTTCTTTCTCTAGGGTTGGTTCCTAGTGTATATCCTCTTCTTTTGAAGTTTCTTGTTCATTTTCTTCCTCCTCTTCACATTCTATGTAAAATAATTTCTTCTCAACACACTTATGACCTTTAGTGTATTTGCTATCACAACTCTAGAAAATTCTCTTTTTCTCTTTTTTCTTCCAATTGTTGTGGTGTCAAACTTGTAGGTTGTGGAAGTCCAGGAGTAGCAACACTTCCATCTTTATAGATGTGAGTGGTAGGCTTCCTTGTCCCCATAATTTTACATTCAATTTTTCTGGCCAACTGGAATGCCTTCTCCAATGAATCAGGTTCCCAAACACGAAACTCATGTTGGATGTTATCCTTTAAAGTCCCTATGAAGAAATAAATCTTGTGTTATTCTGGAATATCAGTTACCCTTATATTCAATTTTTGGAAGTCCTTAATGTGCTCCACCACTAAACCCTTTCATTTGAGATTTATTAATTGGCTAAAAAAGGTGTTACTCTTTGTATCCTCATAATGTGCTATCATTTCCTTTGTAAAAATTGACCAAGTGACATTTTTTTAAGGAAGAAAATCCATAAATACCATACAAATGTATTTTGTTCTAAATATAAAGTTGAAATGCACACCTTTTTTCTGTTTTGCACATTATTGAGATCAAAATATTGCTCCATCTGTAGTTTCCATGTTACGGGATCCTTGACATCAAACTTCCTCATATCGATCTTTGGAATATGGTGGGTATTCCATCCAACATTTGAGTTTATGAAATCACAATTAAAATTTGTTTTTCTCTCATCGTGAGTTTCCCCTAATATATTTTCGCCATTAGGAACCGTTTCTTGTATCAAATTTATCAAACCTTCCTTCAAACCTTCCATCTCTTCCTTAAAAATTTCCATTTTTTCTTCCATACCATCCATCTTAGCTTCCATGCCTTTCTTCAAACCATAAATATTAGCTTCCAAACATTTCTTTAAACCATCCATATTAGCTTACATGCCTTTCCTCAAAACTTCTATTTCATTTTTTGTTGTTCTTTGCGAGAGAGAAATTTGGTGCACTTGTTCTTGTAATTTTTATATATCATGTTTCACTTCTTCATCTTCATGAGTCACATTAGAGTATTCTGAGGGCTTGATGGCTATTTAATTATTTTTAGGGGGAATTTTAGAACCCAATACTTATATGTATTCTTCAATATGCCCTTGGGATCACTTCAAACTGATTTTTCAAAGAAGATTTATGCAATTTGAAAAAAACAATACACACCTTTTTCTTGTTTTTGAGGAGATTGATATTGAAACTGAATTATCTCTATGATTTAGGATCTTCAATATATTAAATTTGATCCTATAGTATCCCTTTGAATCTTCTTTTGAATTCCACAGGTCTGAACTGATTTGGATGCTTCAAGACAAAGTTATGCCCAATCTCCCACAGTGACCTAACTATGGATTGGTTCAGTAGAGCGTACTTGTACGGTGTGCAAAGTGTCACTGTTTCCTCCTTCGGCTTTGAATTTGATACACATGAAACTATATTTCGTGTAATTTCAGCCACTTCTAACAGAATTCCAATCCAATTCTTAGAGAGATATTTATGATAATCTTCCCAAGGTCGCATATTTTAGATGAAATTCGGGAGCCTGCACAAACTATAACTTCCATAGATCATATCTCAGAAAATATTGCGAACCAAGATTTGAAATTTTTACATGAAGTTCCTTAGGATGTCAACTTCAGGTGATAAAAATTTCAACTTCTAAACCTTTGTAGAAAAAAATTTATAGTGAAAATTCCATGATGACCTGTTTGGGGCAGTGAAACCCTAAAATCCAAAGCTCTTATACCAAATGTTATGAAACCAACTCCAAGAAATAGAAAAAAAGAGAGATCAACGCCTTATAAATAAGACACTTCGAGGGGGGAATCTCCTTTACATTACATAAATGAACAATTCTTGGATGATACAAATCACAAAACCTCCTTCTATATATAGGAGTCCATGGGGTCACAATATAATCCTAGCCAACCTAACAATAATAATGTAAGGGCATAATAATAAAAATATGAGGGTTATAGGGGTACAACAATAACAATAAGGGGGTTACGCTAATAACAATAAGGGACTACACTAGTAATATAGGGACCTAACATACTGGTAACAATATTCTTCAATAGGAAGTGTTACATCTCCATGTGATGTATATGTACTTTGGGTCTCTTTGAAACATTTTATTTTCCTAATTTCTAACTCCCATAACGAAACTTTTTAATGACCATAATTGAGAAAAGATTCCCTTTTTCATAATGATGACTGAGATAATGATGAACATCATATGCATATTCTAGACCATGATTTAGAATTTTAGTTCCCAAAGTATGCCTTTTTATGACTCTATGAATTAAATGATGACCAACTAACTCATTTGATGACTTATGACAGGAAATGATGACAATGACCATGATGGTTGTTTGTGACCTTGAATAAGTGGATGGAGTAGCAATGACACCTAGACAATGACTTCGAACCATTTGAAAATCAAGAGTCATGTCAAATTTAATTTGAAAATATAATAATTTGACCTAAGGCTCTAACAAAAGTGAAAAGAATAAATTTTATCACTATGACTATATGACTCTAATAGAGGGCCCCTGCAACATAAGAGGTTTGTTTCATTTATGTTTTTGTAATTAGATATTATTCATAGCTTCATTTTCAGATTATGTTTTCACTGTATTTTGTAGCATAGATATATGTCTTGATTTTATTTTTGTTTTCATGTGAGAAGCTACAATTATTTCCAAACTTCTATAGTATAGATGTTTGATTTATCACTTTCATTTCTTTAAGTTAGTTTCTATCATCATTTCCATAATTCCGTAGTATAGATGCTTGGTTTGATTTTATCATTCTCATTCATTATGTTAGATGTTATAATCATTTCATAATTTCATCTTGTTAGAATAAATGTTCAAATAATTTGTTTTTGTCATGTGATGCAGGTTTTTTTTCCTGTATAGTTACACAGAGATAATTGTAATTCCTTTTATGTATCAGGGATTTATTGTAAATTAGTTCTTCTTTGTGAGACACATTTTAAATTTTCTTTTCAGTTTCAATAAAATTCTTCTTGTAAGTTTAAGTAGTTTTATTTCTTAATAGTGATTCAGAAATATCCTTTTTGAGCATAATAGTGTAAATAATTTCTAGTGATTCCTTGGTTCAAGTTTCATTCACATAAAATTACTAAAAGACAAAAAAATATTAGTGTTTCTTCTTTTTCTAGAATTTTAAGTTTTCTCAAGTTAATCATTAATTACTAACAGGTAAACTAGTTAATATTTTTTTATAGTTTTTAGGGACACAGTTAAACATGGATTTAGTTTACTCTTCATAAATTATAGTTTAGTTTCTTAAATTCATTTAGGAATTCCAAAATAAAAACATCTTCAAAAACAACCTTCACATATAAAATCATTAGAATAAACTAAGTAAGAAAGGCTTCTAGCATATATAGTGCACTTTCACTTCACAAGTTTACCAACTCCGGTCGATAATTTATGATAGCAATTCAAGAACATTAAATTGACAAAAAAATTTGGTGTCATTTCCAGAGAAGTGTAAATAGAAGCCTTTTTTTATTTAAAAAAAAAAACCATAAAAATAGAAAAATTACATGCGTGGAGAAAGAGATTATAGAGGTACACTACAAGAAAAAAGGACATTGGTGAGGGGCGAAAATGGTCACTATAAGCTCATTGGTGAGGGTCAAAAGAGCCTTCGTCACCAAAAATTGAACGTCGCCAAAGGTGGCATTGCCGAAATTATAGGTGTTGTGGTGACATTCAAGGACCGTCACCAATAATGATTTATAGTGATGGATAGTGACCGTCACCATTTCATATGAGAAATGGTGACAGAAAATAGCCTCTGTCACCAAAAAATTGAACGTCACCAAAGGTGGCGTCGCCAAAAGTATGTGTTTTGGTGACATTCAAGGTCTGTCACGAATATTGATTATAATGACGGATAGTGACTTCCACCATTTCATATGAACAACAAAGATTTTTTGTGATGGAATTTTCATGGCCGTCACTATTGGTGCATATATATGGTGCCGTTCATTGACTATCACCATAAACTCATTGGTGACATCAAGGCCCGTCAAGAATAATGACTATAATGACAAACAATGACCCTCACCATTCATATCAACAACAAAGATTTATGGTGATGGACCTTTAATGGTCGTCACTATTGATGCGTATATATGGTGGTGTTCGTTGACTGTCACCATTTCATAATTTTGTGAGGGTCAAAAAATGTCACCATAAGCTCATTGGTGATGGTCAAACTATTATCCGTCACCAAAAACTGATCGTATTCATTCCTTGTGAATATCAGGGCACGATGGAATTGAACCACCAACCTCCTGCTTGTAAATCAGTTGCTCTTCCATTGAGCTAGCACCCTTTAAATAATTAGACTTCAAACTAGAAATTGCCCCTAAAGGTGCAAAGATACACCAAAGGAATAGAAAATCTAGGAAGATCAAAAGTTGCTAGAAATAATATGTTCAATATACATAATAAAAAGACAATAAGAATAACTTTTGATATAATCTAAAAAAGCATGTACTAAATAGGACAATAATTGGAAAGCACAACTAAAAATTTGAATCACACCATAACAATATAAAAGAACATGCAACAGGAAAGGAACAACTCCATAGTTTGAGAAATATGAAAAATCCATGGGTTTGTTCTTACATATTGATATAGATAATGAAATAGAAATCTAGATTCATGAAATTCAAGTATCACACAAGAATGTCTTGAAAAAATATCAATATGTAAAATAGTATTTTTTGCATTTGGATTTACCTTGCAGAACCTCAAGAAAAATTTTCCACAGAAACAACCAATAAACATAACAACATGGACCTCAAGAGCAATGGTGCAGGGGATAAAATATGAAGGTAACGCACTAGAGAAGTATTCAAAGAAAATGATGAAAAGCGTATCTAGAAAGAACTAAGAACCCTCTGAAGTAAACCACACATTTATCATCGTGACTAGTACACTTGAAAAAATAGATCAGAATAAATTATGAACTATTCCACCAAAAAACAGTGAATTTTTCCACTAAAATATAGTTTCAAATTAATCACTAGCATGACGCTAACTTCTATGCAAAAATAGGGAAGTTTCAAGACAATGTATAATAGCTTGCATGGAAATCGTGTTGATAACACCTTCCAAGGAATAATACCACAACAGTCAACAAGAGTGCCATGAAAGAAGAGGCTCCTAGAAACCTCATAGAAAACAATATTTATGAAGGCAATCATCTAGATCAAGGGTCATCATTCAATAATCAATATGGAAATAGGTGTTGACATTTTCTAATGGAATACTCTTTGGATTCACTAGTCAGGAAGAAAGAAAAAGGTTTCATCAAGAATTCTAACTTACAGAATTTTGGGATTAGAATATGATGACATATTGATGAAGCAGATCAAGAAAATGAAACTCTTTCATTCTAAGGAAACCTGCTGCAGGATGACTCAAAAGGAAAATAATGAGGTACATGTATATATATGTTGACACTGGATGCTATGAAGTCATGCCATGTGGTTGCAGGTAGTATACTTCTATCTTTACAAGTATAATCAAAATAAAAAGCAGAAACTCTTCTGATGCACAGGTTGCCAAAAGGGCATGATCTACACTAGATGAAATCAAAATAATATGTCCTCATATGGAATATGAGGTGGTTGTACATTATCAAGGAACTATGCAATGGAAGTTCCTAGGAATGAAATAAAACTGTGGGGAAAGAAAAAGGAATATCATGGGAAGTACAACCATGGAAAGAAGCAATTAACATCCAATAAAGCCAAGAAGAATTGACTAGGAGATCTCCAAGGAAGATATGTGGACTCTAATAGAAGTATGGAAAATATAGAGACCCTTAACAATACATATTTAGGAGATAAAAAAGGATGTCGATGCCTACAAAAAGGATGTCATGGTGAAAGATCATCACTAAGGTAAATTTTGATTTAAGTATTCATATTTATAATTGAATAATATACGATGATCTTATTCAGAGCAGCCAAAGGGAAGTATATGTCTTCCACAATTTAATAACCATATTTCAGGATGTACGATCCTTGGAAGAAGTATGATTCGAAGGAAAGCAGCATGATATAAAGGTAGACCAGATGAAAAATTGATGGATCACTTTCGGAAAAAAAATCAAAAGTGATGGGTGATTTGAGTCTTAATGTAGATATCCCAAAGATGAAGACTCCTCCACAACGAAGAAATTCATGACATCAAAGAAAGTAGTTCTTCATGAGTAGCTCAGTGTTTTCATCATTGCTACTACAAGTCCTTGATTAAGAGGGGGGCTGGTAATAAGTTTATTACCTGGTAGAAACTTGGAAGCAAGTCCCTAGGAGCCTGGACAAGTCCTTGGCTAAGAGGGAGCCTTGACAAGTCCTTGGATAAGAGGGAGCTTGAGAAAATTCCTTGATAGGAATGGGTATGTCCTCCCTAATTAAGAGGGAGAGATAGATGTATCATTTTGGTATTCACCTGGAAGATATAATGTGGGATTGGATAATCCTCTGGCATCTGATACTCTTTTGGGGATGTATTAGGGTATCCAAGGTAGGAGTAGTCATGAAAGGATGGGTATTCTTTAAGGATTAGCTATCCCCAAAAGAATAGTCCTATGAGGTCATACTCGGTGAACACGCGGGTGGAGTATGTACCTTGGAGACAATGATGAAGATGTATATAATCATTGGTCTCGCCAACATTGTAGTTCATGGTCTCGTGAAGAGATGGAGTTGTTAATCAAGGCCTTGCACTGTGACAATGTTGGTTAATAATATGCTATAACAGATGGATTACCAATCGAATTTTTCTTATGAGATTCTTTAGATTGAGAGTGACTATGTACCATTATGAATACCTCCCTAGTTAAGAGGGAATGTTGGAACGTGTAACTAAGTTCAGTCTTCATAATGACTTGTAATTATGAATTTACGTAATGAAGAAGACAAAGATAGTGTTTGGCTTTAGTTAAATATGGTGAATATTCTCCTTGATGAAGTTGGCTTACACACAAACCTCATGTCGGCCTACAAGCTAAATCCAGACACTATATAAAGGATGATGCGGCCTCATTATGGTGTAAGAAATTTTGGATCATGTCTGTGATAAAAGAGTGAAGTTTGAGTCTACATTGATGTGAGAATAGGAGGCTAGTCTGGGAAGAAAAGAAGAGGTATACTTACCTTTGTTATGGGTCTATACCACCTCGCACATTTCAGATAGAAGGCTATCAAAGCAAAAGATAAGTCTATCTTCTAGTGCATAGAACAATGTGTGAAGAAGGTAATACAATGATGAAAGGATCTGTGATTAGGTCAAGAAAGGAGGTGTGCTATCGAAGGAAGAAATTCTTATCATATCTCTGTTTTGGTCTGCAAGTTTATCTCGCATATCTCAAGGAGGCCAAAGGTAATCACAATAAAGAGGAAGGCTACAACATCATGAAGAAAGGCTCGGTCTTGAGTTTCAAAGATGTCCAAAGAATGTTGGAAGTAGGCCGAGAAGAAGACTTTAGGAAGCTAAGGATAAGATCAAAGGAAGCCAAGAAGAAGCACACAGTTTGGGGCTGCTAGACTAGGGACCGAGCTTCCCTAGTAAAGGTGCAGTGCAGTGTAGAAAGAAGAGATCGGTTAGAGAAGCCTAGAAGAGTAGCGACAAGGGTCTTGGAGGCATGCTGGTGTCAAGGGTCTATTTCATGGTTATGGTACTCGTCAATGGAAGATCTATAAGAAGAATTTGTTTTAGATTTTCCTCTCCAAGAGGGAGAGGTTTTGGCCCTGGCTTGAAGAGCCTAAACTTTGTGTCTCTTGTGTTTTGATAATTGACTTGATGAAAGACATAATAAGCTAACAAAGATAAGATCTAAGTAAAAGAAGCATAACAATTTCATAATTAATTATCATGAAAGAGAAATTGAATTAAACGCCCTAATTTCTCAACAAGGTTGATATGCTCTTTACTATCATTACCTACCCCTTAAAGTAACTATGAGGGCTAGAGGGAAAATACAGATAATCATTCCAGTAGTTCTGTCCAAGAATGCTTGAAGCAGAAGAAGATTCAAAAGCTCTTGTTACTTCGATATGAAGGCTCTGGTGCTAGTACAACTTTCAAGTAGGAAAAATTTCTCTACAAAGGTGAGAATTTTTCACATGAGGAGCTGCAAAACATCGAACTGATGATATAGAGCAACCTATATAAATACCTTTGCAAATTGCTTGAGGAGCGTGAGCATTTTGAGGAGGAAATCTTAGCAGATATGGATGGTTCCAGTGTACATGAACAAGTTTCTGCCTCAGATGAAAGTGATGACAAAGAAGTTGCTCAATGTACTTACTCTCTCAATCCAAAATTGAAACATTTTTCCAATTGGCTTCTGGAAATTATGGCAATGGGGGATTTAGATGGTTTTTTCCTAGCTGCAACACGTGAGTATGCCCCAATAGTTGATGAAATGTGGAGGGACCCTGCAATTCAGGCCATACGTATGCAAGAAGAAATGAGCTGCATGTCCTCCCTGATGTTGCTGGTCACTTCTAGGATCGGGCTGTTGAGGTATCAAGTAATGCATACAATTCGTCAGAATCTCACATTTTATATGCTGGACTGATTCAAAGTAATGGGTTAGCATTTATAGAATTTTCAACTGATGATCGTAGTCCAATGTCAAAACCTTATAGTGAAAACTTTGATTGTCCAACTCCAACTTTGAAGTATCAGCTTATTAGAGTAAATAATAAAGGATTAAATGAAGGCTGTAAGTGGCTGGAAATATTTGAGAATGTATGAGTTGTAATCTTCTGTGTTGCTATAAGTGAATATGACCAAAAGTGGGTTGAGAAATAAGATGACCTTCAGTAAATAACTTTTTGAGAATGTTGTGGAGCATTCATGTTTCAGAGATACACGATTCATTATATTACTAAATAAATATGACATTTTTGAGGAAAAAATTAAAAAAGTGCCACTTACTGTATGTGAGTAGTTTAAGGATTTCAGTCTAGTGGAAGCACACAACAACAATCAGTCACTAGACCATCAAGCTTACTATTATGTGGCAATTAAATTCAAGGATATCTATGCATCTCTTAGTAGCCATAAGTTGTTTATATGGAAAATAAAGGCATGAAATCGCAGCATGGTGAATGAAGCCTTCAAATATATTCATGAAATTTTAAAGTGGGCTTCATATGTGCAAGAAAAGATCTTGCAATACGCGAACGTGCAATTTCTTGAACTTTTCAAATTCAAGTTCTGACAGAGCCTCCAAAAGTCTTGCATCCTTCTGCCTAACTACAATTTCATTCAATCTCAAAACCTCAGCTAATTGTATTGCAACCCTTCTATTTTCTTTCCAAGTTTCTTCATTTTGATTGAATGCATCATTCCTTTCCCTAGATACTTCATCCAATTGCTTGTCAATGTTTTCTTTTTCTCTGCAAGCTTCTGCCAGTTGACAAAGAACCTCATCTCTTTGCCTCTTGAATTCGTCACTTTTCTTTATTTCTCTATTTAAAATCACCTTCAAGTGATTTAGCATTGTCTCCAAACATGCTTTTTCTGTTTGAGCTGCCTTTCTTGCTTGCCTTTCACTTTCAAGATCCAAGATAGCCTCCTTCAATTGTTTCTATTTTCTCTTAATTCCTTCATCTGATTGTTTCAAGCTTAAAGCTTCATCTAATTTTTTTGCAATATTTGTTTCTACCCTCCAAGTCTCTGAGATTTGATGGAGGGTCTCTTCCTGTTCCCTTGCAATTTCACCACTTCGATTGATTTCTTTATCTGCAACCATCTTCAAGTACTTAAATGAAAAATCTGGGTACGCCTTTCCCATTTCACCTACCATCCTCACTTGTCTTACAGATTGAAGTTCCAATATATGTCCCTTAATAATTTATACAGATGTTTCAAAAGAAATGTTTGGCAATATGACTTGAATGGCCATTAAATCCTATTTGTAAAAGAAGTCTGGACTCTTTTAAAAAATATCTCTATATCTGACTTTTCCATTTCTCTCACAACACTTTCTTGCATTTCACATTCAGATTCCACAATATTTGTCTTAATTTTTTTTGCATAGGCTTCAGAAAAAACATTCGATGATACGACTTGAATGGCCATTAAAACCCTCCTATAGTGAATGTTTGGAATAGATCTTATGTGATTTAATGTCCTCTTGGAACCTTATGTTTCTGTTTCTGTAGAATTCTTTTCTTGTCTTTCAGACTCAAGCTCCAAAATGGGGTTCTTAAGTACTGTCTCCCATTTTATTATTGCAAGTTCCTTCGAGTTTAATGTTTCATATAATTGTTCAGCAAGTATTGTTTCTACTCTCCATGTTTGTCTATTTACAGGGAATATGTCATTCATTTCCCTTGGAAATTCACCACTTTTACTGATTTCTTCATATGCAATCACATTCGAGCATTTAAATGAAGTCCCTAATTACACCTTTTCCATTTCACCTCCCATCCTTGCTTGACATCTTGATTCAGGTTCCAAAATATCCACCTTAAAGTTTTTTGTAGAGGCTACAGTGGAAATGTTTGGCAATGTGACCGTTAACAACCCCACATTAAGAATGTCTGGACTGCTTCTAAAGATTTTCCTTGAATCTGCCTTTGCCATTTTACCTGCCATCATGGCTTGGCTTCCAAATTTAGGTTCAAAATTTTCAATCTCAAAATTTTCTGGAGAGGCTTCCATTAATTCCCTCTTGCAAATAATGCCTAGAATGGCCATTAAGTGATTCGATGTCATCTCCAAACCTATGTTTTCTGCTTCAGAAAACTTCCTTGCTTGTATTTGAGATTCAATCTTAGAAGTAGCCCTCTTATGACGTGCCCTTTTTCTCTTGATTGCGTCACCTTTCATGTTTATAGCTTCATCTGATTGTTCAGGAATCATCCTTGGTTGTATTTGAGATTCAAACTTCGAAATAGCCCTCTTAGAGCGTGCCCTTTTCCTCTTGATTGCATCACCTTTCATGTTTATAGCTTCATCTGATTGTTTAGGAATCAATGTTTCTACTCTCCAAGGTCGTGCGTTGTAATGGAGGGTGTCATTCCTTTCCCTTGGAAATCGATCACTTCAGATGATTTCATCACTTGCAGGAATCTTAATGTAGTTAAATGAAGGTCCTGAATTCAGCTTTATGATTTCACCAGGAGTCCTTGATTGCCTTTCAAATTCAGGTTCCAAAATATCCTCATTAAAGCTTTCTGCCGAGGCTTCAGAAGAAACATTTTTCAATACAGCTGGAATGGCCATTAATTCATACTTAGCAAGAATGTCTGGACTGCAAAATGATATTTTCAGAACATAAGAAAACCCTGTAATAAAGCAAACCTGATTAGGAAATTAACAAACACACAACTTTATTGCAGGTAATTTTTACCCCAAGAAATGATAGTTTGAGAGTATAAGCAACCTACTTAAAAATGAAAACCTACAAAGGAAACAATCAAAAAAAGAACTTATTCCAGGTATATTTTTACCCCAGGACAAACTTATAAGTTTGACACTTTCCCAAGAAGAATGTTTCACCGGCTTTGTTCCCAGCTCCTTTTCTATTAGTATAGCCAGGATAATCTGTTATTCATGCATGGGAATTTTTTGAGTTAATTTTTATGGTATTGCAGGCCCGAAATTTCAGGATATGACTAGATTTCTGAGATTTGACCAACATTGACTTCTGTTGACCATGATTTGTTGGAAATGGATGGGAGGAGGGTTGACTTCGGTCTTTTTGGCAATCTTGGTCTTGGTCTTGGGTCTTGGATATCTCACTTTGATCTGATTCTGTAAGAAGAGGATTTTCTTAGGTTTTCCCCTTGTGGGGTTTTGCCCTGGCTTGGAGCCTAATTTCTTGTGTTCTTTGTCTCTTTGTGATCTTCATGTTTTGTACTTTTGGTAATTTCTTGATGAATAATATAACATAAGTAACAAGAAGCCAACAAAATTCGCAATTAATTATCAAGTTAAGATAAACCTACCCTAATCTACAAGCATCTTGATTTCTCAACATGGTATCAGAGCTAGGTTGAAGGGAAGGAAAATTGAAGATAACAGTTTGTTGGATTATTTTCTTATCGCTGTGGCACCTTAAGAAAAGTATCATACAAATTCTGTGACATCCTTCCCTTAAAATACGAATTGAAAGAGGCACAGTACCTTTGTGATTCAAGTTGAAGAAAGACATCAATATTCCTGTGAACTGAGCTCATCAATAAAGGAAAGACTGAAATAATTAAGGGCTAGAAAAAGAGACCTATAATACATGAAAAGAATCTATGGAATTATCTCTGTAAATCAAGGATTAAATTCATATCTCTGTTGTCAAGAAAACATTTGGCATAGGTACACATATTTGAGTCTCTATGTTGATTTATGAAGTAAGTTTCCTGTACTAATGTGAATTTCAGAGGCACCTTCTCCTATGATAAGCATACAAGTCATTATCTTTATAATCTACAAAGTACTCAAAGAAAAATAAAATGGCTTATATTAAATCTGTTAAAAGAAGACAACTTACTGTGACAATACTTTCAGTGGCAATCTGAGCATGACTGTGAGCTCCTTTCTGAATCAAATAGACCAAGTGTATTCATGATAATTGTATATTTTGAGTAACCAAAATCTTGTAGCTGACATCTATTACTACTGAGTTCAAAGGCTAGTCTGAGAGTATGAACAAGTCCAAAATTGCCATAATGATTGAAGCAAGCTTGTTTGCGAAAAATATTAAAAACGGATATCTGAGATACTGTTCTTCGATCAATACAAAAAGGTTCTGTGACACTTCTATGAGGTATCTGAAGCTTACTATAGCAACAAATATTTTAAGATTCAAGGCATCAATGATCACACCAACATGAAACGATACAAGGTCTATCTAACACTATATAAGGCAGCTCGACTCATTTGGGATACTATCCATCTTTGACATCTAAAAATACCATCATCTTCGTAATCAATGCAAATCTGTGGCACTGTGAGACGAAGGATAGAAGTGTATTGTGATCTAAATTTAAAAGAAACCAAAACCATGTGGATCATCTCTGAGGCATTTAAATGTACAAATGATGAAATTAAAGACATGCAAAACAAGTCTTATCTGTGACATAAAGGACTGAGCATCTCTATACCTTTGTGAAAAATGAATCAAAAGTCTGTGATCTACTCTATGCTACAGGACCAAAAGACTAAGGTACATAGTATATAGAAGGGACCAAAATCATTACTATGAATAAAAGCCAAGATTCTGATCAATTCAAAGTCTGAAGCTACAATTAATGAGAGAATTTACATTTTTGAAAATTCTGAGCATCTCTATGACAAGTAGAACATGTATATTTGTGATTTGAACTATACAAATACATACAAAAATTTTTGAATCATCAAGAATTAGAGTTTAGTCGCATCCTGTGCGAAAACCTGAGGGATGTTACTTCATGACAAAATTTATTATGATGATATAAGGCCCATATCTATAACACTAGAATATGTAGCAGCATTATATCTCTTCATAAGGACTGTGAGGGTATAGGGAATCCGTGACACAAGTTTGTGAAAATAGTACCCTTCTCATACATAAAATAAAGACGAATTCAATTCTTGAAGCCGACCTATTTGATATTGAAATATAAAGGACACTGAAAGCAGCTCAAAGATATCTCTGTGGCTTATAGCCGAGCTTGGATGAGACCAGATCACTGATAAACCTCTTGTGATCAATTGTCGGGGCATTGCCCCAGATGATCATTACAAGTCACTGCCAGTTGCATGCATTATTTTTGAGTATTATATGCATCAATTTGCAATATTTGAGGCTACTTAGAGTTTGCTACTATGTCTATGTTGTTGGCATTTGTATGCTCTTGAGTGATTACCCTGAGTCGAGGCATTTTTGAGTTTTTGATAACTGCACTTGTAGCCCACCTTTATATATATATATATATATAGTCCAAAGAAGCTTTAATGGTTAACAAAACCTATCATTGTTTAAAGAAGCCTTCACAAGTGATGCACACAATGTTTTTATTTATAGTCAAGGAAGCTTTGATGCCAAACAAAACCTAGTATTGTTGAAAGAAGCCTTCACATTGTTTTGCAAACTTTCACTCACTGAGAGAATGTCAGATCAATCCCATGTTGTCATGGTTAGATGGCTCAGTGACAAACTCTAATTGATGTTTGGGGACAAGGAGAATCATGATGGAAACTTTAGTAGAATGGGAAGAAAACTCGGGTTGTTACAGGCAGTGACTCAGAAACCATTCTCAAGGCACTGATTGTGAAATAAATGGAGGAAAAAATGGAAAGAATAGAAGAAAATGCATTGGAAACCTCACACAGAAATTATCGCCTCACACAGTGACTAATCATCCATGACAAACTTGATAAAGAAGAAATAAGGATAGAAAAAATTTGGGATATAAAAAAGCAATTTTTTAACTAGAATCTCAAGCCAAACAATAAAAGTTATCTGCACAACGACATCGAGCCTGCAATTTATCACAGACACATCAAACCCACTAAGAGAAGGAATCAAAATATTAAACTGTACACACCATTTCCAATGCTAGAAGCACCATGGGAATGTATTAGTGTTGAATTCTTGTTGGGATTGCTGAGAACCCAATGAGGTAAAGATTCTATATTTGTATTTGTTCAATGATTGTCAAAAATAACACATTTAATTCCTGGTAAGAAAACAGATGTTGTGACATACATTGTTTTTTTTTTCTAAATAAGACTAAATCTATTAATTTATAAAAATACTGTTACAAAACTACCACAGCTGCTGCTGTGTGAGCCAGCTAGCTGGGACTGATTATCAGCACTGTTCTTGATTGTTTTGGGCCGCCCAGAGTGGGAAACCAACCCATTAAGCATAATGTACTGGGCCGCCCTTGGAAGGGAAACCGGCCAGAGGTTTATACATAAAATGTAAACAACAACATAAAAGCTAGAAGCATCATACTGCTCATCAGTGGAGCAATTGAAACAACAAAACTCAAAAAAACCAGAAGTGAATGAGCCAGGGGATTTAACCCTCGTGCTCAGAAGACATTGGTTCCTCTTCAATCCTGCATGCATATTCATTCTCCTCGCTACTGTCCTCCTTTCCTGCATGGCTGTCAGTCTTCAAATCTTTGTCGTCAGCTTCAGAACGCAGCTCCGTGAGAGGAGGGGGAGAGGGGCGATGGTCAATGGGAGGGGAGGGGGCGAAGCAGTGCGGGATTTCCTCACGGAGAGAGACAGAGATGAAGGCGGTGATTATGGAGTCGAAGGAGGTGTAGTGGAATCGGAGCTCAGCATTTTGAGTAGATTGTCTGATAGTAGAGCCCCGAAATCGACTGTCCCGTGGATTGGGCTGACTGGGAGGGACAGAGAAGTCTGAGGGTGGCTTACTGGAATGAGCAAGAGCTACAGGAGGACGGCCAAGACCAGGAGGCTCAGAGGCGGGAGGGGGCTGACAGGGGAAATCACCAGAACTCGCAGCACGAGCACGGCCTCGGCTTCGGCCTGCATGACCATAATTCACAGCACGTCGTCCTTTGCCCCTGCCTCTGCCTCCACCACCTCGAGAGGCAGGCGGGGGCGTGTTAGCATCATCCTCAGAGGAAGAGCTGAGTTCGGATAGCGGCGAAGGAGGATTTTCAAGAGCAAGACCTCGACTCGTGCCCCTTCTGCAGCGCATGCGCTGCCTGAGGCGTGGCATGTCTAACGAAAGGTGGCGCGGGCGAGGACTGCCAAGGAGAAGGTGAGGAGCTTGAGAAATGGTGAGGAGACCACCAGGGTGATGCCGACCAGACGGAGGAGCAATATAACCAGAAATACGATTGCTAGAGGAGAAACTGTCCCGAGAATGCAAATTGAGACCAGAGGGAGACAAATTACCTGCAATGAGGACTGTGGTAGCTCCAATTGAGGCTGAAGCACGGCAGAAGGGGCTGTTGGAGAAATGAACGCCCGGGATGGTCTCCAGACAGGCGAGAATGCTGCAGCGGCATCCTGTCTGCGTTTTGCAGCTGGAATTGGCACATCCGGGCGAACAAACAGCGTCTAGAGGGTTCAGAGGTCCGCCATGGCCCTCATCGTTCTGCACTCCCTCCATATTGCAAGCGTTCAACAATACCATCACCATATACCCGAGAGCGAAGGTGTAATAACTGCAGCTCTGTTCAGATCGAGGCGTATTAATAACGCCAGCAAGTGTAGTGCTATGGGCTATGTGGGCACGGCTTGTATGCAGCGTTGGGAGCTGCGCGAGAGCCCAAGGCTCATTAACTCTCTTCCGCAGCCGCATCTGGCGTTGTGACATACATTGTTGTTTTGTTCTTTAAAGAGATTTTTTGTTTACATGGTTTTCCAAGAAGCATCATCTCAAACAGAGATAGCAGGTTTATTGGTCATTTCAGGACCTGTGGAAGATACTTGACACAAAATTGCAGTTCAGTGCCTGCATATCATCCACATACTAATGAGAAAATTGAGGTATTTAATAGAAGCCCTGGAAATCTATTAAGACGTTTAATTGGTGAGAAATGAGAATAGAGGGATTAGGTATTGTCACAAGCTAAATTTGTGTAGAATAATTTTGGTGAACATGTGTACAAGGATTTCCAATATTCTGATGGTAGGTCATCATGAGGAGTCACTAGTTTGGCTTGCTTGCTTAAAGCAAGCAAGAGAAGTGTAAATATGGAGTCATTCACTAAGCATATGGAAATGCATGAGCAGGTGTAGCAACAATGACAATAGCCCAATGTGAAATGGCATGTGTGAATATTTGAAAAGGGAATCTTGTTTTAGCATAGTCGAGGAAGGAAATATTTTCTTAAGAGCACCTATTACAAGTTGAAAAAGAAGATGATAGGTCCTTGCAATATCTTGAAAAATATTTTGGACAATGATTATGTTTTAGAGTTTCCTGAGGGTTTGGACATCTCACCAACTTCCAACACGTTTGATTTGTGTGTTCACAAAGGTATTTTAGATGGGAACCAATATGTCGGAAATTGGAAAGAGTAGATTCCAAAGCATAAGAGGGATGAGATCACAAAGATCTTGAAAGATAGGGTTGTGGGAAAAATCTAGAGAACAAATAATTATTTCATTCATTGGGAAGGCAAGGGCTTGAAAGAGACCACTTGGATTTTGAAAGCAGAGTTGGGATGAGTCACTCAGCGTTCACTTGTTTGATCTACACAATTGTGAGAGGGAGCTCACTTTTCTTCTTACTAGGGGAGTCTAATGCAAAAGTGTCCATCAGGAAGGTAGGAATGAGAGAAAATAGGGAAGTGGAAAATAGAATAGAAAGAAGAGGAGATGGAAAAGTGGAGCACGAGAAACAAAAGTACCAAGGTGAATTAAATTGGTTTGATGTTCCCCTTTGAACTTTTGTAAGCCTAGCTGAGGCTTACACCAACATACACTCCCAATAGTTATTTCCTGCAGTATACGAAGCCCATTGAAGTGTATCATGTAAATTTATGAAACATGTGATGTAATATAAAATTTGGTTGTGTAATTTGGGGGTTCCTCCCTTTGTGCCCTTATTGATTTAAACAATTATGTGTCCTTAATTTTATTCATTGTGTGCTTCGGCACCAATAATGATGTGATTATTAATGTGAATGAGCCTTCATGTGGTATGAGGGTGCAATCACAAGCCAATTTTTCCTTGCAGGCAATAGTGCAGGTCTGAAAGATACAAATGGAGATGCACCACTGAAAACTTCTAGAATGCATGATGAGTTGGAAACCATCTAGCCAATCACTCTCCTAGTCAATAGCTGCACTGAAGTGACCACTACAATAGAAGAAAATAGTGTAGAGAAGCAAAAATGCATTCACTATGTCTCACACTTTCCTGCCAACGACAAATAGTTCTTAACTCTATCCCTTGCTATCTCCGAGAATCCATCCCAAACCTAATATTGATGGCTGAGACCAGATCACTGATAAGCCTCTTGTGATCAATTGTCGGGGCATTGCCCCAGATGATCATTACATGTCACTGCTAGTTGCATGCATCATTGTTGAGTATTATATGCATCAATTTGCAATATTTGAGGCTACTTAGAGTTTTCTACTATGTCTATGTTGTTGGAATTTGTATGCTCTTGAGTGATTACCTTGAGTCGAGGCATTTTTGAGTTTTTGATAACTGCACTTGTAGCCCACCTTTTTGTATATGTATATATATATATATATAGTCCAAAGAAGCTTTAATGGTTAACAAAACCTATGATTTTTGAAAGAAGCCTTCACATTGTTTTGCAAACTTTCACTCACTGAGAGAATATCAGATCAATCCCATGTTGTCATGGTTAGATGGCTTAGTGATCAACTCTAATTGATGTGTGGGGACAAGGAGAATGATGATGGAAACTTTAGTAGAATGGGAAGAAAACTCGGGTTGTTACAGGTAGTGACTCAGAAACCATTCTCAAGGCACTGATTATGAAACAAATGAAGGAAAAAATGGAAAGAATAGAAGAAAAGGCATTGAAAACTTGACACAAAAATTATCACGTCACACAGTGACTAATCATCCATGAAAAACTTGATAAAGAAGAAATAAGGATAGAAAAAATTTGGGATGCAAAAAAGCAGTTTTTTAACTAGAATCTCAAGCTAAACAATAAAATTTATCTGCACAATGGCATCGAGCCGGCAATTTATCACAGAGACATCAAACCCACTAAGAGAAGGAATCAAAATATTAAACTGTACACAACATTTCCAATGCTGGAAGCACCATGGGAATGTATTAGCGTGGACTTCGTGTTGGGATTGCTGAGAACCCAATGAGGTAAAGATTCTATTATTGTAGCTGTTCAATTATTGTAAAAAATAACACATTTAATTCCTAGTAAGAAAACAGATGTTGTGACATACATTGTTGTTTTGGTCTTTAAAGAGATTTTTTGTTTACATGGTTTTCCAGGAAGCATCATCTTAAATAGAGATAGCAAGTTTATTGGTCATTTCAGGACCTGTGGAAGATACTTGACACAAAATTGCAGTTCGGTGCCTGCATATCATCCGCATACTAATGAGAAAACTAAGATAGTTAATAGAAGCCTTGGAAATCTATTAAGACGTTTAATTGGAGAGAAACGAGAATAGAGGGATTAGGTATTGTCACATGCTAAATTTGTGTAGAATAATTTTGGTGAACATGTGTACTAGGATTTCCAATATTCTGATGGTAGGTCATCAAGAGGTTTCATTGGTTTGGCTTTCTTTCTTAAAGCAAGCAAGAGAAGTGTAAATGCGGAGTCATTCACTAAGCATACGGAAATGCATGAGTAGGTGTAGCAACAACGACAATAGCCCAATGTGAAATGGCATGTGTGAATATTCGAAAAGGGAATCTTGTTTTAGCACAATCGAGGAAGGAAATATTTTCTGAAGAGCACCTATTACAAGTTGAAAAAGAAGATGATAGGTCCTTGCAATATCTTGAAAATATTTTGGACATTGATTATGTTTTAGAGTTCCCTGAGGGTTTGGACATCTCACCAACTTCCAACATGTTTTATTTGTGTGTTCACGAAGATATTTCAGAAGGGAATCAATATGTCGGAAATTGGAAAGAGTAGATTCCAAAGCATAAGAGGGATGAGATCACAAAGATCTTGAAAGATAGGGTTGTGAACAAAGAATTATTTCGTTCATTGGGAAGGCAAGGGCTTGAAAGAGACCACTTGGATTTTGAAAGCAGAGTTGGGATGAGTCACTCAGCATTCACCTATTTGATCTACACAATTGTGAGAGGGAACTCACTTTTCTTCTTACTAGGGGATTCTAATGCAAAAGTGTTGATCGGGAAGGCAGGAATGAGAGAAAATATGGAAGTGGAAAATAGAATAGAAGGAAGAGGAGATGAAAAAGTGGAGCACGAGAAACAAAAGTACCAGGGTGAATTAAATTCGTTTTGATATTCCTCTTTGAACTTTTGTAAGCCTAACTGAGGCTTACAGTAGCAGACACTCCCAATAGTTAGTTGCGGAGACTCCCAATAGTTATTTCCTGCAGTATACAATGCCCATTGAAGCGTATCATGTAAATTTATGAAATATGTGGTGTAATATAAAAGTTGGTTGTGTAATTTGGGGGTTCCTCCCTTTATGCCCTTATTGATTTAAAAAATTATGTGTCCTTCATTTTATTCATTGTGTGCTCCGGCACCAATAATGATGTGATTCTTAATGTGAATGAGCCTTCATGTGGCATGAGGGTGAAATCACAAGCCAATTTTTCCTTGCAAGAAATAGTGCAGGCCTGAAAGATACAAATGGAGATGCACCACCGACAACTTCTAGAATGCATGATGAGTTGGAAACCATCTATCCAATTCCTCTCCTAGTCAATAGTTTCACTGAAGTGACCACTACAATAGAAGAAAATAGTGTAGAGAGAAGCAAAAGTGCATTCACTATGTCTCACACTTTCCTGCCAACGACAAATAGTTCTTAACTCTATCCCTTGCTATCTCCGAGAATCCATCCCAAACCTAATATTGATGGCTGAGACCAGATCACTAATAGGCCTCTTGTGATCAATTGTCATGGCATTTCCCCAGATGATCATTACAAGTCACTGCCAGTTTCAGGCATTATTTTTGAGTATTATATGCATCAATTTTCAATCTTTGAGGCTACTTAGAGTTTGCTACTATATCTATGTTGTTGGCGTTTGTATGCTCTTGAGTGATTACCCTGAGTCGAGGCATTTTTGAGTTTTTGATAACTGCACTTGTAGCCCACCTTTTTGTATATATATATATATATATATATATATATATATATATATATATATATATATATATATATATATATATATATATATATTCCAAAGAAGCTTTAATGGTTAAAAAAACCTATCATTGTTGAAAGAATCCTTCACAAGTGATGCACGCAATGTTTTTATTTATAGTCAATGAAGCTTTGATGCCAAACAAAACCTAGTAATGTTGAAAGAAGCCTTGCCATTGTTTTGCAAAGTTTCACTCACTGAGAGAATGTCAGATCAATCCCATGTTGTCATGGTTAGATGGCTCAGTAATCAACTATAATTGATGTGTGGGGACAAGGAGAATGATGATGGAAACTTTTAGTAGAATGGGAAGAAAACTCGGGTTGTTACAGGCAGTGACTCTGAAACCATTCTCAAGGCACTGATTGTGAAATAAATGGAGGACAAAATGGAAAGAATAGAAGAAAAGGCATTGGAAGCCTGACACAAAAATTATCACCTCACACAGTGACTAATCATCCATGACAAACTTGATCAAGAAGAAATAAGGATAGAAAAAATTTTGGATGCAAAAAAGCAATTTTTTAACTAGAATCTCAAGCCAAACAATAAAAGTTATCTGCACAACGGCATCGAGCCTGCAATTTATCACAGAGACATCAAACCCACTAACATTCTGTTGGATGAGGAAATGAATGCCCATATAGCAACATTTAATGGAATAATATTTAATCGGATATCTAATATTTTCAGAATAACTATGTTCCTCCCCTGGGTGATTGACAAAACCGCTGGGCAATTCCATTGCTTCAGAATAATGAAAATGCCTTTTCCTTTCTTTGGCATCCAGATTTCCTCCAAAGGTGATTGGAATTTATTCTGAATTGGGTTTTCCATGACCATTCTTGAATTTCGAAGTAGATTTATCAATTAACACCTCTCACTGAATCTTCTGAACAACATCTGAGGCTGCCATTAACAGAGAAACTTAGTTTTGGCTTCTTATTTTTGCATAAAATGCACTGCTTAAATCTATAATTATCTTAAATATTAGGGTATATGAATACCTGAAAACTGCAAATATAGGTTGCAAGATGGATTCGCTAGGGGCTGAAATTTCTTCTGTAAATATTTCTCCGCTCCACATTCTAAGGGATATTCAAAGACTTGCCATGGAATCTCTGTCTCCAGCTTAATTTCAACATCATGTTCAGAGCTTTAGGGCCTCCTAAACGCTGTGATAATTCCAAGGAAAATGTTCGGCGAACATTCCACGTGATTGAAGGATGAATTAGAGCTTGAATCTAGTAGAGGAATGAAATATTTGTAGTAGAAATTATTTGAGAAGAGCAGCGTGATAAGACATTTGATAAGAATTACAATGTTTTTAGTTCGTCTTGCAGCAGGGTGTAGCCACTATTGAGAGTGTTGCTGATTTTGCGAGAATATCAGGGATATCAAAGGTGGAATTGAGGTTGAAGAGCTCAAGAAAATGGTGATGTGGAAGAAGCGATAAGCACCGGAACCAGAGACTTTGTTGTTATTCCCATAAACAAAAAGATTTTCTATAGAGGTTCCCAATCTCGAATTCAGGGGTCATCACCATTTTCGAAAAATTTCTTATTGAGTTTGTCGTGTCTCGTGAGAGTGCACAGATTATGGTCTGATTTCTAATTTCCATGGCATGGAAGCTACATCATACAGGAATAATTTCTTAAACCCTTACCTTCTCATAGGCCTCTCAACAGATGGAGGAGGAGGGGGCGCCTTCTTCTTCTTGAAACTGAATAATCGATTCGTCATCTTTGCTCAAGTTGAACTCTTCAATGCACTCCGTAGCGATGAGAGGGTATTAAGGCTCCCCTCCTCTAGCTCTGGTCTACTATTTTGGTAACTGAATGTTGTCTGTGTTTTGTTTGCCCACCAACCCTCCATGATAATACCCTCTTAAAATATAAATTTAAGTGGAGTGCGAAAATGATTTTCGGATGAGAAAAATCATTTTAATGGGAAGGGTCAAATATATATATATATATATATATATATATATATACATATGCAATATAATAAATATTTTAATTTCTTAAAAGTTATTCAAATATTGTAAATATTTTAATTTTTTTCAAAATAAAGGTGGAAACTATGTTGAGCTTGCAAATTATTTTTTATTTATTTATGTTATGTTTTTTTCTTGTATATGATTCATCTAGATTCATCTTAATTTTGGATCTATCAAGTGTTTAGAGAGATCAAATCTAAAAATGTTTGCACCATAAGAGATTTGATTCCTCCCTCTCGGCCCTTGGTAGATCTAGATTTAAGATAGATCTAGATTGGCTTAATTATTAATTTTATGTTTTTAATTTTTATTTTATTTTGACGTACTCAAAATGTTAAAGAGGACCTTACAACATCTTTACCATAGGACAAGAATTCAACACTGGAGAAACCCTAGAGGCCCACAGAAAAATTGCAGGCGGAGAAAGGTTCGTGGAGTTTTAGGCTAGGGTAGGGCATAGTTTTGACAAAGAGTGAACAAGATTTGGACAATGTCAAGCTCTCATATCCTTGTCAAAATGCAAAATAAGATTAAATGGTAACCATGAGTGTTTTATCACATGATATATATTTTGTACAAAGATGGTTGCCATGATAAACCCTTTGAAGACACGCAACTACTCGTCAAATATGCTTTTTAGATGAGATGTCAATTGCTTACTATTAGACCCACATGGAGGAGGAGGAGTTGGTGGATTACAAACTAGAGGAGGGGGATTTTCAACAAATTTGGTCTAGTCCCAAGGATTTTATCCATTCGCATTTCAAAGTCAACGTAGAAGGTCACCATACCGCAGCTTCTAGGCCTACCAAATATTTAGAAAACAAAGTTAAGAATTCAATAGGCAACTATCTAGCGGTTTGAAGGCCCTAACCCCTGCTTTAGCCATGCAATATTCGGGTCCTTTAGTTTCGGCTACCCAGCGCCTCAGGACGTTTTTCAGGGGCTAAATAGCTCTTCTTGGGATCTTTGGCTCTAATTTTAGTTTCCCTATTGTCCCAGATATTGGAGGAAGACATACAATGTGTTACTGCTTCCTTAGGGTTTTCAGATTTTTTTGAACATAGTGGGGGTTCTTCACTCTTAGAAACCTCTCCGTATTGTTTTCTTGTATCTCCTTCATTCAAGTGCCATCAACCTCACCCTCCTTTTTGCAAACTAGTGAAGGAGAGTCTTGCCTCGGTGACGGAATAAGGTCAAACTAACATCATGAATGGTCTTGGGGTTTTCATGGAGAAACACTCTTGTGAATAAGGAGTTATGATTCAAAAGGAGTCTGAGAAACCAAGGAAGAGGAAAATCCATTGTAGTGTCAAGAAGAAGAACATAGTCCCCATTTCTCTAGTTTTGGGAGTCAACATCACAATTCAAAAGACTAAGGAACTGTCCCAAAAATCCTTGGTGGGGCAAGTAAGGGGTTCCAAATTCAGGTCCTCAACCCTAAAAGTGTGTGCTAACAAGGAAATCTTGCCGATTTTCAAATGTCCTCCAAAGGTGTTGCTATTAGCCCGAGGTTGGAATCATTTGTGCTTCAAAGATGTAGCAGACACCCAGAAGGTGATGCAAATGAATATTTAAGAGATTGTGACAGGAAGTGTCAATAAGTTCCAAGTGTGCTAAGGAGGGAGTGAAAAAGTATGCTGGGCAGTGCTAAGGCATGCTAGAGGCCATGGAAACATGCCAAGATGTGCCAGGGGCTAGGGTGTGCCAATGCATGTCAAGGAGTGTTATGGAGTGCCAAGGAAAAACAAGGGAGCACTAGTTTCAAATGCATGGAAATGAATGAATAAGAGTGTGTGACAGGGAGTGTCAATGAGTTATAGGTGTGTTAAGGAGGGAGTGACAAGGTTATATGATAGGCAGTGCCAATGTATGCTAAACTACCAAGGCGTGTCAGAAAGTGCTAGGGTGTCTTAGGGTGTGTAAAATCATGCCAAGGAATGTAGGGAATGCTAACACATGCCACATAGTGCCAAGGCATTTAAGAGATGCCAGGTGCTATGGTATGTCAATATATAAACTGTGTTGCTTAGTTGTTTTACAACCACAGTTGGATGTGATAAGCCTTGTCTTGGTAACTTGTTAAGTGGGATGAGTTGAGATTGGACATGAGTAGCCTAAGATGAGTTACATATAGTTCTTAGGTGAACAAAGTATACGTTGAATTTCCACGACATATGAGAATTTGGTTTTGGTCTTAGAATATTTGATGCAAACACACTCAAGTGCCACAACACATCTACTTTGCACAACGAAATCTACACACATTAGGGAATCAACTAGTGCACATGAAAATTTTTAACTTTTTCAAACCGTTCTTCGTTAAATTACAAACTATAATAGAATAGGCTAGAGCTCTTGTACCAGGGATCATGACCCTTTACAATCACACTGATATAAGGAATACAACTAGGGCTTGGTATTAGTATTTTGATAACCAATCTACCTCAAACAAGACAACACTTTAACCACTTTTTGATGGTGGCCACACATAGCCATTTCAGTCCATATGTCTTGAACATCACATCTGGCAGGTCCTCTTTCCTCCCATTATGCAACTCCTCAATTTTCCTCTATCAATGATAAACTCCTAATCAGTGTATAGATAGGATTTAGTTGGATTCATTTGTATCATCACTTGACTTGGGGTCTCTCTATCTTTAGATAACTTCACATTTTTCCTTGGAGGACTATTTTGGACGATGGATGCATTTCGATGTATGGATTTGGGCTATTTTTATGTTAGAGTTTTATTTTTGCAAATGTGAAGTTGGTTGGATATACTCTCTAACATTGTGAGTGAAAATTTAACTCTATTCTCCTTGTTTTTGCATACTATTGAATTCACTATAACTAGGGCTAATTGTTGCATGATGGAAATGTGGAATTATGTGTCTATTTAGCTTATTTAATGTATGGGCCATTGTTAGATGAATGAAATTTATTAGAGACCATTTTATCTCAATAATATTGCACCATTTGTATGAAGTATAAATGCTTGAAGGTCACTTTCGTATTCCTCTAACATTGGACGAAGTTGACTTTCTGGGCCTCCTTGATCAAGAAACCGAATTCTTTCTTATTATCATCCCTGACTCCATATCCCCAAGTGAATTAGGCACTAGTACCTCAAAAATGGTGATGATTTCCCCCCATTTTTTCACAATTTTCCATTTTTCCCTAGGTCTAGCCCCATTATGTCACCTAGGGCATCAATTTCCCAGAAATCTATCCAGAGGAAAACTTCAATCTCCTAGAGGAAACTGCATTGGTGGGTCCCCTCACTCTCCTTGGAATTTGGGCCAATTATGATGGTGGAATCTCCAAATACCTGAAGCCCTATCTCTACGATCAAGTTTTGCCTAGGTGTTCCCAAGGCTAGAACCTAGTAGGATTGATTTGACCCATCAAAGTAAAAAATCTTGCCTGATCCTTTACCCTAACATTGTCCAAGATAGGAACATCATTGGTTGCTAAATTCCATCCCTGAACCTTGGCTGGGTCCACTTGGCCCCATGTGGTCCCATTTGGTGTCAAAGGCCTTTCATCAAGGACCATTTGGGAATCCAAGTTCCCAAAGAATTTTATGGATTAAGAACTTCCTTCAAAAGTCAGATTCTTTTCCCTTAACCCTTCAATCCCCCTCCTCTCTCCCTATAAGATCAAGTCCCTTGCTTAAAAGGGAAGGAAGTCCCACTCTTTATTATATCTTAGGGAAATGGTTTCTAGGGCTAGTTGGCTGGCCCACTTGACTGCTACTTTAGTCCTTCAAAGTCTGCACATCCTTAGGCCCTATACACCTACCCTTCTACCAATCTTGTTGTCCTTCACAAGTACAAGAGTTAGGCCTCTTCTTTGACAGCAACCTAACAACCCTCCAACTATACTTGGAATACCATCAATATGCCCAACCACAGTCAAGTATTTTTACTGATCTAGGACCCACAATATTCTCTTCATCTACGGATCTTCAAATCTTCCACCTAACAATGGTTTGAGTCCTCTCAAAATCATTGTTCTTGTGTATCGACAATTTGATATTTGTTGTCCAATCTATGAAAAAATCTAAACTACTCCTCTTATCATCCTTCTAACAATCTATAGATGAATGAACTAGGGTCATAAATTAGCCACTAATAGTCCATTGACTAATTTTATATAGGTTTCTTTAGATCTTTGTCTAAAACTCTCTGGATAGTCCACCAAAATCAACTCCTCTGCATGTCAATCCATTCTTCATAAGGGACATTTATTCTGCATGCTCAATCTTATGCTTAGATTCCACCCTCCTTTGGATCTACTATCTCCACACATACTGAATCTGCAAACCATCTTCCATATCCGCGGTCTATATTACAAAAATAAACCTCGCTCTAAGGGTCACAACCGTTCTTCTTCTATGCAAATTTGTCACAGTCTTAAGGGCATACCTTATGAACTAAAAATGCTAGGAAATTGTCCTAACTAGGGTTAAAGAAAAAATTGTGGTGATTTTTGGATGGGTGCTAATTTGTAGGGTTTTCCATTTTTATAATTTTCTTTTTTGTGCTTTCTACCATGCTACCTAGTTGCTTTCCTGTTGCCCTTGCATTTTAACTTTTTCGATGTCTATCTCTCTATTGTTTCTTGCCCCATTTGAAATATCATCCTTATTTGGTAGGTGTTTTCTTCAATATAGTGTGAATATTTTTCCATCACACAGATTCTGTGGCATTTTTCTATGCAAATAGCTTGTAAGGCCCATTCATTAGGGTATTTGATGAAATGAAATGATTACCGATGATCACCAAATAATGGTACCTGCAAATATTTACTCTAACAATTCTACATTTTTCCTATGCCAACAATTATACAACATTTTAACCTCATGAACTCGTCTCCTATGTTCTCTTAGATGATGCTATAAGCACTTATTGTTGTTGTAAAAGCTTTTACTCTCTAGTCCCATTGAGATATTTCAGTTATTTGTGGACATTGATCTATTTTCATTTCATTTCTTCAAATTTTCTGACTATTATGCGTTACCTTTGGCCAGTGGCTTCCTTCTTACCTATGCTTTTTCTACATAAGCATTCCAGCCATCCAGAGCAGCAGGGGCAGTAGGAGCCACTCAGTCCAGCCAAAGCCCAGCAGGGGCAACGCAGAGGCATCAGGAGCCACGCAAGGCTGATGCAGGCCCAGTCAAGGCAGCGCAGGGGCAGTGTAAGCCCTTCAAGTGTGACGTAGACCCTTATTGAGCAGCACAGAGGTTGACATAGGCTAGTCAGGCTGACGTAGAGGGATTCAGAGCAGCGTATTACTGCCATTTTTATTTCTCTGTTGGGTTAACCAGTTTTTGTGCCTAGGATTATTGTACTTAGATTCTGCATAATAATGAAAACCCTCTAGAGCTAGCTGCACCGGTTTTCCCGCATTGGGCTTTTTCCGGGGATAGTTGTCCAGAAAATCCATGTGCCACTTTGTCTATGAGCATGTTATTCAATATTTGATCTATATGCATAGGTTTCTAGTTGTATTTACTATTTACTTCACTAATTTATTAAATATTTCATAAATTAACTTGTAACTTAATTCAAGTAGGAGAAGTAAATCAAGATACTGCAGTAGGGTTTCTTAGATTAAGAAATTTTCACATTCCCTAGGTCTAGCCCGATTAGGTCACCTAGGGCAACAATTTCCTTGGAATCTAGCTAGAGGAAAACTTCTATCTCCTAGAGGCAACTGCATTGTTGGTGCCCTCACTCTCCTCAGAACTTGGGCCAATTCTGACGGTGGAATCTCCGGATACCTCAAGCCCTAGCTCTAGGGTCAAGTTTTGCCTAGGTGGTCCCAAGGATAGAACCTAGTAGGATCAATTTGACCTATCGAAGTAAAAACTCTTGTCTGATCCTTTCCCCTCACCTTTTCCAGGATAGGAACATCATTGGTTGCTAAATTCCATCCCCGAACCTGGGCTGGGTCCACTTGGCCTCATGTGGTCCCATTTGGTGTCAAAGGCCTTTCATCAAGGACCATTTGGGAATCCAAGTTCCCAAAGGATTTTAGGGATTGAGAACTTCCTTCATAAGTCTTTTTCTTCTCCCTCAACCCTTCAATCACCCTCCTCTCTCCCTAGAAGATAAATTCACTTGCTTAAAAGGAAAGCAAGTCCCACTCTTTATTTTATCTTAGGGAAAGGGTTTTGAGGGTCACTTCCCACCTGTTCATTGACCTATACTCTACAAGTGACTTCCTAAACTACCGGGACTCCACCCATCAGTGAAATTTCATGAAGAGAAAGGAGCATTAGCTGTGGTGACAATGGGCTAAGCCTCCATCGTTTCCCTTGTCCTAGCAGTTTCCCTCTTAGGAACCCATTTTAGGTCCACTACTAGTTTGAGTGGTAACAAGTTGTTCACAATTCCATTTGTGAACAACTCTTCAGTATGCCCACTTTTTCCATATTACAGTTCCAAGATGATAAGTCTAGGGCTATGGAGGCTGCCCTTCTTCTCTCTAAATCAATCCTCTACAATATAGTGAACTAGGGCTAGTTGGTTGGCCCACTTGACTGTTACTTTAGTCCTTCAAAGTTTGCAAATCCTTAGGCCCTATACACCTATCCTTATACCAATTTTGTTTTCCTTCACTAGAACAAGAGTCAAGGCTCTTCTTTGACAGTAACCTAACAACCCTCCAACTGTATTTGGACTACCATCAATCTGCCCAACCACAGTCAACTCTTTTTACTGATCTAGGGCCCACAATATTGTCTTCATCTAGGGCTCTTCAAATCTGCCACCTAACAATGGTTTGAGCCCTCTCAAGATCATTGTTCTTGTGTATTGACAATTTGATCTTTGTTGTCCAATCTATGAACAAATATGAACTACTCCTCTTATCATACGTCTAAAAATCTGTAGATGACTGAACTAGGGTTACAAATCAGCCACTAACAGTCCATTTACTAATTTTTTATAGGTTTCTTTAGATATTTTTCTAAAACTCTATGGAAAGTCCACCAAAATCAACTCCTCTGCATGTCAATCCATTCTTCATATGGCACATTTCTTCTGCATGCGCAATATTCTGCTCAGGTTCCACCCTCCTTTGGATCTATTATCTCCACACATACTGAATGTGCAAACCATCTTCCAGATCTGTGGTCTTTATTGCAGAAATAAACCTCGCTCTAACGGTCCCAACCTATCTTCTTCTACGCAAATTTGTCACAGTCTTAAGGGCATACCTTATGAACTAAAAATTCTAGAAACTGTCCTAACTAGGGCATTATACTTATTTACTTCTAATTGTTGTAGAATAAACCCTATCCACACATAGAAAAAACACGACTCTTGCCTCCATAAGGGACTAGACCTAGCTCATATGGATCCATAGATTCTAGGCATTTCTTTGATTGAATCTTGACATGAACTTCAGATCTCAATGTTGACCCTCAAACTAGGGTTAAATCAATCAATATTACGCCCGCGTCAACTTTTTTTATGGCTCTAAATCACAATGCAAGCCCTCCTCCATTTATGTTATTCTTTATCACAGACCTTGCCGCCTACTAACCACCACAAGGCAAGATGGTATCAACCCTCTCGTCTATTTCATGTAGAAAATATAACCAACAAGATTCAATATAATCTTGTAATATACTAAAACAAGATACTGAATCCTTCCTACAATTTGTGGAAAAAAAACGTGATCGCACAATCACATATAAGTAAGAGAAACAAGTTATCAATCACACAAAACTAGATCTATCTGGGGAAGAAACTACTCAAAACCCTCTATCTCTATTTTGTATTAAGTCAAGGAATCATGAAACAATACAATGCTTAATTTCTCTTGAGATTCTCCAGCACTCTGCCAATTGTCTACTGCTGATCTAGGAAAAATAGGTCTAATACTTAGTCAATTCTCGGCCTACCTTGCTCACACAATTCCTATGGAATTATCTCCATATTAATTATGAAAATCAACCTTCCTTGATTTTGCAATCCATCATGGCATCCCAATGACTTTATAATTGCACATGGGAAATTTTCTATAAATAAAACTGATAGTTATGTTCCTCTGAACTGTGTTACAATAAGGATGAAGGGTCTTTTTTATTATTTAAAATAAGATAAAACCCTAACCCAAGGAGATGTAACACCAAGAGTTTATGGGCCCCGTTAGGGTTAGTTGGGCAGCCAAATTTTCGGGGTCATAACTTAGTCATATGATCTTTGTTTGACACACATGATACCTTGTTAGTAATATCTCTCCGAGGACTACAAATACTAATGCAATTTCTATGAAATCACCAAACCTTTCATGCCCAAAAAACATCGTTTGGGGCCTCAAAATGGCTCTGGAAGTTCAGGACCCGAAAAAATGACAAAAATAGTAATTTGTGCTATAATTAAGGAAACTAAAAAACTGAAAGAGACAATGGCGAGGGCCCAAGTGGAATAGGCGGGTGGCCACCAATATCCACCTCGATCACCTTAAATTGAACTTACTAAGCTAACTCAATCATCATGAATTAGTTAACTGACACAAGTTGTTATGAGACGAAATTACAATTTATTGTCCAATTTATTTAAGGGAAAAATAAATTAGACGCCTCACATTCCTCACTCCTAGTACATCAAAATTCCTCACCAGTGTGGGTACATTTTTTTTTTCTCCTTTCTAGTTGCCAATTTCACTGTTTCTTGTTGCAAATTTCAACACTCCCTTTCAACAAGGAAGGAATTCAATATATCCCCATTCGGTACCTTTGGAATGTTCTGCATGCTACACTTCTCTAGTGTTGTTTGCACCTGAAAATCCTGAAACTAAATAGCCTCCAAACAACTTACTCAGTATAATGCATCTGTCATCAAATTCTTCTGACTACTACTAGCTACTGCACTTGTCTAGTACTGGATTCTCTGCGCTGCTGCTGACATCTGCATCCATGCCCTTTGAACTATTTATAACTTTGATTTGTGATCTAGTATATGAAATCTGTCACTCTGATTTTTTTCTTGCTGACATCTGACTACATCAATCTAACTGATCCTTCCTACTACTATTGTATTGTGGGCTCCTCATAGCCACGTTCAATCAATGAGACACGCCATCTCAATGGACCTTGCCCAAATTTCTTATCTTGGGATTATGTCTACACATCACCCCACCTTACACCTCGAGATATGGTTTCTCCCTCTTCCCATTTGGCTCGAAATTTCCCCCTCATGGAGGTCTTTTCTTGAGTGGATGCTTCCACGCAGTCTCCTCTCTGCTTCTCCAATTGTGGCAGCTACTCCACAACCTTCTGAGACTGCTTCTCATGAGGATGCATGTTGAGAGGTAATTTATGCTCCCTCTAAACCACCAAGTCTCTAACTTTTTCCTTTCTCCTCAAAGCTTTGCATGCATCTGGTACCTTAATTACATATAGGTTCTTGACTCACGCACATTGTAATTGTCTCGACGTTACAAAAAGTTTCTAAAAAAGAGTTGATTTCAATCGATGATATCTCCCTCATCCGAGCTCTGAATCAACCGATTTTTATTTTTTTTTGTGTTCGGGTAGTTTTTCGTAAGGAATCCAAATATTCTATTTGTTTTTGAAAATTTTACACCAAAATATTCAAATATTTTTTTCAAACTTGCCGCCCAAAAAATTCCTGCTCTGATACCATGTAGAAAATCTAACCAACGAGATTCAATCTAATCTTGTAATCTACTAAAACAAGATATTGAATCCTTCCTACAATTTGTGGGAACAAAACACGATCACGCAATCACATATAAGTAAGAGAAATAAATTATCAATCGCACAACAACATGATGTATTTGGGGAAAGAAACTGCTCAAACCCCTCTATCTCTATTATGTATTAAGTCAAGGAATCATGAAATAATACATTAATGCTTAATCCCTCATGAGATTCTCCAGCACTTTGTCAATTGTCTCTCGTTGATCTAGGCAAACTCGGTCTAGTACTTAGCCAATTCTCATCCTTACTTCAGCCTACCTTGCTCATGCAATTCCTAGGGAATTAACTCCTTTTTAATTAGGAAAATCAGTCTTCCTTGATTGCGCAATCCATCATGGCATCCCAATGACTTTATAATTGCACATGGGAAATTTTCTCTGAATACAACTGATAGTTATGTTCCCTTTAACCTCTGTCTCAATTGGGTATTCCTAGAAACTAACATACATGCAACTATTAATAGTGAATTATCAGTTATCTGATTGATCACTCATTGTGAATTAAATCTAATTTAATTCACCGGACCTCTCACTAGCTCATCACTCAGTTAGAACTAGTTAAACTGATTTTAACTCATTTAATTGAGTTAATTACACTTGCACCCCACTAATGCATCAACTTCAACTGGACCCCAAAAATATTAGAATCCCTCTAGGTGCCTCATCTTAGACCCTCAAGTACTTGAATTTCTTGAGCTAACTCGGTCATCATGACTTAATTAACTAACACAAGTTGTTATGAGATGAAATTACAATTTATTGTCCAATTTATTTAAGGGAAAAATAAATTAGACGCCCCACATTCCTCACTCCCGGTGCATCAAAATTCCTCACCAGTGTGGGTGCATTTTTTTTTGTCCTTTCTGGTTTCCAATCTCACTGTTTCTTGTTGCAAATTTCAACATTTTAGAATTTGATGCGGCCTTCACACAAAGACACCATTGAAATCACATGCCCAGATTCTCATGAGAAACCTCTCTTAAGCTCGATCTTCCAGAAGAGAACCAACAATATGCCATCCTACTTCCTAGTGCAAACCAACCCTTAAGGTATGCAACATTCTTCTGAACCCTCACATGATGATCTTGCTCTTGGAGGATGATCATGACCTCCCTTTAGCAACCCTTACTTGGCCCTCGTACTCGACCTACTTTAGGACTACATCTCTCTTCACCCCCTTGATGTGCCAGATAGTGGGAATACATGTCAAACATGCTAATATGTGCCAAGTGATAAGGCATGCCAAGATGTGCAAGGGTGTGTCAATGCGTGTCAGGGACTTTCAAGACAAAAAAAGGGAGAAAAAAGTTAAACTACAAGTAAATGAACACATAAGAGGGTTAATAAGTCATCAATTTACCTTTTCCGAGAGGGGCATGCTAGGCACACCAACACTAGGCAGCAATAGGTTCCAAGTGAAAAGTCTTAGTGCATTCTAAGTGCCAAGTATTCCTTTGTTGATTCTCATCTACTTTCCAACAATTGATAATAACAAATAAATTTAATATTAAACCATGCCAAATCATACCAAGGCATATCAACGTATTCCATACATGCTAAGACTTTCCAAGCGCCAACACGTGCCAAGCGCCAATATGTGTCAGGGACTAGTGTTATGCATATTATGAAGTGGAAGGGAATGTTGAAGGGTGATAAGGTGTGCTAGAGAGTGATAATGCATGTTGATGAGTGTTAAGGATTACTAGGAAAAAACATTAAGGGAGCACTAGGAAAAAATTCATGGAAGTTAATGAATATGAGGAACGTGTGCTAGAGACTAGTGTTAATGAGTGTTAGTTGTCATGCCAAGGAGGGACTGACAAAGTATGCTAAGCATTGGTAAGGCATGCTAGGGAATATCAAGGCATGTCAAGAATTCCCAAAGTGTGCTTGGGAGTTCCAGGGTGTGCTAATTATATCATGTGCCAATTAATAGTGCCAAGATATGCCAATACATGGTAGGTGCTAAGGATGTGGTGCAAGGTGCCAGGGTATGTCAATATGTGTCAAGGCAACAAAAGGAAGAACCAATAAGAGGGTTAATAAGTCCGGACTTTATATTTTTTAAAAGGGGCATGCTAGGCACACTAATAATAGGTCCCAATACATGCCAAGTGGCATTGTGTGCCAAGTTCTAATGTATGTCAATGCATTCAACCAAGGCGTTCCACGGCATGCTAAGGACTATATGCAGCATGCCAACACATGCTAGGAGAGTTACATGTTGTGCTAGCGCATGCCACCATGTGCTTGGGCGTCAGTTTCATCATAATATGTTCTAGGTACAAAGATGTTCCAATACATGTGGGGTGCTAAGAAACGTTAGTGTGTGCCAAAGAATTAATTTAAGGCGTGCCTAGATTGGTGAGGATCGTTAGGTATTTCTCATTAATAGAATTTTCAAAGCTTGATTATGTATTAAATAATATATTTCCTACACACAATAGTGGAACTTTATCTAAAGGGAATTTGCTAGACAATAAACTTAATATATATGAATCATGTGTTGACTCATAGGAAATCTCTATTCGACTAGTCATTACTTCAGGGAAATGGTAAACACTAATTACTTCTAAAAAAATTGACTGACCCTAACCACTATGGCCTTGGACGTATTATAAAAAATAATCCGCAATAATGGTATTAAATCATTAAATTTTGACAAAAAATATATTAACAGGAACATAGCGTCATCAAAAACTCATTGGAATGATCAATGATGACATACATTTTTTGACCATCACCAAAAGTAACAAAAAGAGCATTGGTGAGGGTCATTAAAAGTTCGTCACTAGAAGTGTCACCAAAGAGAGAATTAGTGATGGGCCTTTAACGACCCTCACCAAAAGTCTCATTGAAAATGTCTTTGGTGACAGACCATAAAGGACCATCACTATATACACTTATAGTGACAGTTTTTTAATTATCAATGATGATGGACATTTTTTGACCGTCACCAAAAGTAACAAAAAGAGCATTGGTGAGGGTCATTAAAATTTCGTCACTAGAAGTGTCACCAAAGAGAGAATTAGTGATGGGACTTTAACAACCCTCACCAAAAGTGTCATTGAAAATGTCTTTGGTTACGGAACACAAAGGACCATCACTATATACACTTATAGTGACGGTTTTTTAAGGACCGTCACCATATGTGACATTGGTGATGGACCTTAAAGGTCTGTCACAAGCATAACCCTCACCAATGTGCTTTTTTCTTGGAGTGGTAGAAGCCTAATTCCAACAACACCACTCACCCCATCAAGACCTCGTAGTACCACACCATCTACTCAAACTCACATACCATTATTAGCAGGTAGACATATACTTCTTGAGGTATTAAGATCAGAAATTCAACCTAGAGATTCACCAACCTCATCAACTGAAGAAGTTGTGGAATAACAAGAGCCTACATCCCCAATAGGAGGAGTGATTTTCTTATTCTCTACTGGAGAAATTTTTTTTAGCTCAAGAACTATAAATCCCTAGCGAGGAAGAGGAAGAAGAGATGTAACTTAACATATCATTGATAGAGGAACCTAAAGAATTAGAAGATCAACTAACAATCCCAATCTTGGAATCTTATATCAATTCAAACGAGTCTACAATTACTAGGGAAGGGGAAGGAGAAGTACACAAAAATGATAAAAATTTAATAATTGGAGGAGGTGGACCTAGGATTGGAGGTGGAGGTAGAGGTAGAGGAATAAATGGAGGAAGAGGAAGAGGTGAAGGTAAGGGAGATAGAGGAGAACTAGATCTTGTTGGATTCCTATACTTAATGAAGACACTACTGCCACAATGAAAAATATTTCACCCTTTATCCTTCCTAACTTCCATGGATCAAGAAGTGATGATCATGAAACATTTCTTTTTGAATTCAAAGTTTTATGTAGATCATGTGAATACCTACTCTATTCTCAAAAATTGAAATTGTTTCCAGCTACCCTTAAGGATGCAACATTGAAATGGTGTATGGGCTTAATAAAAAATTTCATTAGGACATGGGAAGAAATGAAAAATGCATTCTTAAAAAAATACAAGGATTATTGAACACCTCATAATCATAAGGATGCATTTTTTAAGATGATGAAAAGAGAAGATGAGAATTTGGAAGATTTAATTGAAAGATCAGTTATAATCTTAAAAGGGATAAAATGGAAAATTTGGATGAGGATACTTTGAAAGCTCTCCTACTAAAACCCATTAGAGATGAAGGGATATATATCATTAACATGATGGGAAAAGGATATATTTCTCAACTATCATTACCTGATATTTCTGGATTATGCATACATCTTTCAAGAGGTAAGTCAAGAGTTGGGAAGAGTTCAAGGGATCTTGTTGTCTCTAGAATTAATAAATATGTAGTTGGAATAGTAAGTAGGGAAGAAATACAGAATTTTCTTGATGAATTAAAAATAGATATTTTAGGGAGTCTTAGTGAATAGATAGACATATTGAAATTACAAAACATGCAAAGAGCTGAAAGTGATGCCTTATCTATCTTGTTTCCTAAGTGCAGAAAGAAACATGCCTTAAGAGAATGTCCTCTTGATTTGAAAAGTGTAGAGATATGTATTATATGTACATAAAATCATGAAATAAAGAAGTTTCCTTCCATTCCAGGTCTTAAAGTTGTCTACCAAGAGGAAATGGTTACAAATCAAGTAGATCCTCTTTGTTTTTTTGCTAGAAGACAATGTCAAGGATCACAAACTCAAGGTTTCAACACTCAGATGTATAATCAGCCCCCACAAAATAATGGACTGCACCAATTCCATGGCAAAAACCTTGGTCTCAATCCCAACCTTGGACATAAGGTTGGAAAAATCATTATGGTATATATTCTCAATATCATCAGTACCCACAACCTTATCCAAAATTTCCACCACAAAATTTTCCTCAATATAGTCAATGACCACAACCTCAATTTCAAAATCAAAACCCTCAACTTTCATTACCATTTCCACAAAGGCAAAATAAATTTCCTCCTCAACCACTTCTAAACCCAAAAAATAAAAATGCATAACCAGTTTACAACATGGAGGGAAAAAATTTTCAAACCTATATGATAACTCCACTAGATCTTAATAATGTCCAACTAAGATCTAGTAAAATATTATAAAATAAATTACCATCCGTTGTTATCCAAGAAAAAGCAAAAGATGACCATTCTGATGAAGAGACATCTCTTCACCAAAATTAAAATCTTCAAAAGAAAAATAGCTACTCTGAAGAAGAAACATCTCTTCATCAGAAAGAAAATCTTCAAAAACAAACACATGATACACCAATAAAATAAACTCCTAATATAGAACAACCTTCAGTATCTGTCTCAAAACCACCTTTCCCTGAAACATTACAAATTGATAAAGGGGTAGAAAAACAAATCATGATGCCTGATTATGATATGTTAGATGAGATGAAGAATGTTTGTATAAAGATTCCTTCATTACAAGCTATCAAATAAATTACAATCCTTGCAAAGACAATAAGAGAGTTTAGTATAAAGAAACCCAGAAGAAAAAGGAAAGAAGTAAAAAGAATACAGTTAGTTGGGAAAATTGTAGACATCATGGTGGGAAAAACTACAATACAAAAATATCTGGATCTAGGAAGTCCCATTGTGAAGACACACATCAATGGTATCGAATTCCAAAACACATTGATCGACTTAGGAGCAGCCATAAACATCATGAGTAAACAAACTATGGATCAACTAAGACTTCCAAATATTCAATATACACCAACATTATTACAATTAGCAAATAAATCTATAATTAATCCCGATGGTGTGTTAGAAGAAATTTATATATCCTTAGATTATTGGGAATATCTAGTTGATTTTATGATATTAACCCCCAAGAATAACTTAGGAGGAAATCTATTAATCTTAGGAAGACCTTGGTTAGCTACAGTTTATGTTTTTATCAGTTGTAGATCTAGTGATATGTTTATCTCTGATTGTAGTTCAATGAAGAAATTCACATTATATCCACCAGAAAAAATAATGGTAGAGGTAGAAAATTAAGAATGGATGGATGATGACAATATCATTGAGCCTATATTTACTATCTCTCAAATTCGTGAAGAAGACAAGACTCTAAATTTAATATAAAATAATGAATTATATTCACAATGTGAGAGTAGTCAAAATTTTCAGGAACAATGCAACATTGAGTATTGATCATCCAGAAAAATGTATTTATATTCTATGGAAGAATTTGGCAATTATTCAATAGAAATATTTCCAGGTAAAAATTTAAATGTAAACAAAAGTTAGGTAGAATTTCAAAAGAAGAAATTAATAGAAACATTACAAAAGCACTCTTCTGCATATTCATGAGAATACACTGACATGAAAGGAATTAATCCTAAAAATTGCATGCATCACATATATATTGAAGAGAATTCCAAACCAATCCAACAACCTAAGAGAAGAATGAATCCAAACTTAAGGTAAATTGTAAAGGAGGAACTACAAAAATTGTTAAATGTAAACTTTATTTATCCAATATCAGACAGCCAATAGGTTTGACCTTTAGTAATTGTTCCTACAAAGGATGGAAAATGGTGAGTATGTATTGATTATAGGGAACTGAATAAGGCTACCTTAAAACATCATTTTCCCTTACCTTTCATAGATCAAGTTTTAGGGAAGAAATATTTTTCATTCTTGGATGGTTTTAGTGGATATAGTCAAATTTAGGTAGCACCAAAATATCAAGACAAAACCACTTTTACCTATCCATGGGGAACTTGTGCTTATCGAGTACTTCCTTTTCGATTATGAAATGCACCAACAACATTCCAAAGAGAGGTATTAGGTATTTTTTCTGATTTAATTCATGATTGTGTGGAAGTTTATATGGATGATTTTACAGTCTATGGAAATTATTTTGAAGAATCCCTTGAAAATTTGGAAAAATTTCTCATAAGATGTAAGGAGGCAAATCTCTGATTAAGTCATGAAAAATTCGTTATGATGTTTACTGAGGGAATTTTTTTACGACACCATATTTTAGGAAATGGAATTAAGGTGGACTCATCTAAAATAGAAGTTATTTCCAAATTAGCAGTTCCAACTTTTCAGAGAGATGTTAGAAGTTTTCTTGGTTTCATTGGATACTATAGAATATTTATAGAAAACTTTACAAATATTGCATCTCCACTTTTCAAAAAATTAATAAATTAATATAATTATAAATATATCTATATCTATATCTATATCTATATCTATCTATCTATCTATCTATCTATCTATCTATCTATATATATATTTGAATAACAATAACAATAATAATAATAATAAATAAATGTAAAGTATGAAAACCAATCATTTATTGGCATACTTATGCAGAAAATCTAAGGTGAAAACCAAAAATTTTGGCACCTTACATTTTCTTTACTTATGTTCTAAAAATCCCAGTTTCTTTGCATCCCTTTTTATTTTTCAAAAGGAATAAAAATATATAGATATAGACTTGTTGAGATTCTGTAGCTTTGATGAATTTCTACAGCTCATATATAACAAGACCTCTTTGACTAAAGAAATTGAAGAATACACTGAAGAGCACCTGAAGAAAAGACAAAGAGAAATAGTTCAAGGTTAGCAACATCAAAGATTCAAGGCATGAAAATGAAAAATTTTATTTAATGATAAGGATGAAAACATTGGCATATGAATTATATGGTCATTGTATACCACCTATTCAAAAATTTTATTAACAAGAGCTGATCATGTCAAATCAAAATCAAATCTTGAACTCTGCCACTTAACCCTCATCATTACATGACTGCTCCAACATCAAATCTCAACTTCGTTAGTGAAATAATAAAACTCGTAATGGTCAATTCTTATTAACCTTACCCATACTCTCGATAATTATGAAGCCTAATTCATTCATTCACACCCTCATTAATTTTGAAGCATAATTCAATCACGCTCTCATTCATATAGAAACCTTCATCTTACCCTATCAAAGAGGCAGTAATAAGGTAAAGCTTCTCGAGCCATGGGAGTGATAGTGAGGACGGAACTGGAAGGAAGAAAATTCATGGAAGGTTACCCACGGTTAAAATAAGTGCCACAAAAATCACGGTGGCCCAATTTTGTGGAAAAATTTGAAGGTTCTCACAAGGAGGTAGCTAATTCATTTTCCAAAGTATTCAACAAAATGGAGGTCGAAATCTAAGATGTTAAGTTTGCAATAACAAAGTATTTCATAGCCGAAGCCACTGGACTGCTAAGAACTGAAGAGAGGTGGTTCAAAAACAGAGGAATCATAGGTGAAGAATGGAAAATATTTCTGAAAAACCTAGGTATGGATACCACCATATTTAAAAAGGGAATCCCTAACACAAAACTTAAAGGAACTTATGGAGGAATTTACTATTGATAATCCAAAAATTTATCACCTGTGAGGGAATATTTGGATGCATGTTATTTTATCATGTTAAGTTATTAATGAATTTTCTTGAAGGCACTGAAATAAATATTCGCTACTTTTTGTTACATAGCTTGATAAAAATGTTAGTGATCATTCAAAAGAGAATTTAGTTTATAGGAAACACAATGTATCATCATGGGTTCATTAAAATTATTTTTGAATTCCACCTTAGAATTTTAGGGGATACTTGAGAAAATTTCATAATTCGAAATCATTTCAAAGCGGGAAACAAAGAAGAACCTAGTTGTGGAAAAGTTTAAAACCTTGTTGAAAGTAAAAAACAACCTCAGGAACAGTTAGAAGATGAAGTTCCCTTTACAGAACTTTTGGGGAAACTTAAGAAGAAAATTGGAAAAAATAAGGAAGAGTGCGAAAAAGGAAAAGATATATCCACACAAATAGAGAAGTACAAAATAAGGAAGAATATGGAAAAATTTCAAAAACCTCCTCCTTCAATAAGGAGAAGTGCTAGACTTAGCCAGACAGTGAAAAATCCAGCTCCAAAAGAAACATAATTTGTTGATTTAGAGGAGGAACTCAGAGTTCCATCACCCACTTCTATGTTGCCTATCCAGAGTCCAGGTCAAAATACCCCAAAGATTGACCCAGTGCAGCAAAAAATTTATGACTATATTGATTCCTTGGAGAAAAGAGATGTGGAGAAGACATCAGTTTTAGCAGAGAGGGAAGAAGCCCAGCCTCATAGTCCACAAGAACCTCCAGTAGTGAATACTATAAGGCAAGATATTTTTAAATAGAAGACACTAAATAGACATATTAAATAAGAGCATGAAGCTTCGAAATTGTAGAACCAGATTGAGAAAACCATAAATGACAATACTCTTTTGCATTTGGGTTTAAGGTTTTTTGGAGCAGGGTCCCTTGAGGCACAAGTTCCAAAGATATTTTTTTGTATGTTTGTATGTTCGTGCTACAAAAATGAAGTCAATGTGATTTCTGTCCCAATTTTGGATGTAATTATTCTTAAATGTAAATTGTGGGCCTCAAACCATGGTTTAAGACCATAGTATTTACGCATTGGGTGTATTATAAATAGATAAATTATGTCTAAGCTAAGTAGCTCTAGTTCTAAGGAAGTCAATGAATGAGATATTGATGCTCTGATAGTAATTGTGTCTGTAAGGGTTTTTGGTTTGGGTGAAAGGCTCCTGTTGGCTATGTGCATGGAGACCTAGTCCTGGCTATCCAATGGTTGTGTGTGCGAAAGGATTTCTAAGGGTTTTGGAAATACAACTGATGTACTGGGAGATCTGTAACATAATATAAAGAACAGTTTTGGTGAAGCTCTTTGTGTTATGTGTCTATATTTATTGTTTATTCTCTGATGAGATTGCAATATATCTTTACTTATTGATGAATGCGTGAAGCTGTCTGATATTTTTATGCATCATTATTAAGGTATATGTTTAAGTGTTTACGCTGATTAAGATCTAGATCTAGTCCTGGTCTATTATCTGCACTAAAGCGAACAACATTTATGTGTTAGTCTGTAGATAATTGTGCATTCTTTGTGTTTCTGTTATAAACTATTGTGTGCATCTATATATGTTCACTTAGGTTTTTTTAGGGCCACTTCATTAAATTCTCTCTCAGGGTGTGGAAACCTGGTTCTAGCAGCCCCCCATAAACCTTCAGATGAGACATTGATCTACACAGGCATATCACTACCGAAAGGGCCAGTAGTTGGAGGGTTTGTTGGTTTATGCATAAACTATGAACATGGGTCAAGATCCCCCAAGCCAACAAATGGTTCTGTTGTTGGGACCAGGATCATCATTTTTAGGGAGATTTGATGTTGTGGAATCTGTCACACAACCAATTATGAGACTAGTTGGATAGAAAGATTCTTGAATTCACACTGTGGGAAAATAGAAGCACTAAATTATCTGACAAACAATGGGTACATAAGTATATTTATATGGAAGTGCACAAAATTTTCTTTTGTTCCTTTGTGCGCGAACTACAGGTGTGGTTGTCGCACTTAGCTGAATTTCGTCACTGCATAAAAGATGACGTAGTCACTAAGTGGACTCTTGAATTGATCTAGCAAGTAGAGAATTTTAATAATAAGATCACTCGCACTGTAGATCATTGGATCGATCGCCTCCTGGGCAGATTTGTGACTAAATTTTTTGTTGACCAATTTGTGTCATATTTTGAAGCAGAAAGAAGGCTTTTTAAATGCCCTAGAGGTAAGTTCCTGTGCTCATTGAAATTACTATTGAAAATTATATTGTGTGAACGGGGTTGTCTGTGCAAACATACTACTTGAATACATAAAATAGGTTTAGTTACCTGCAGTGGAATAATTTACCATAGAGACTCTGAAAAAGTCCTTTATAGCCCTCTCAAGCCTAGATTTGATAGTGAACCTGAACCAGAAACTGACTCTGAAGAAGAAATCTCGTCATATTAGAAGCCCTTGAATATGTTTCCCACCCCATACACTCCACTTATGAGATCACATCACATATCACCTACCCCACTACGCAGTCCATCTCCAAATCCACCTCCACCTCCCCCTGAAGTAGATATGGTTTCATTCATGATGTTACCTAATTTCAGAGGCATCAGTAATGAGGACATTGATCACTTCTAGTTTGTAACTGAGGCTATGTGGTAGGCTCAGCAAGTGAAAAATATTGATATTAGGAAATCACAACTGGCTACTGCATTTCAAGACCACACACTAGACTGGTACATTAGGTATGTGCAAGCAAACCCTAATGCTACCCTGGAAGAAATTAAAGTAGCCCTAAAAGAGCATTTTAAGAAACCTAAGTCATATGCGCATCTAGTGATTGAAATGAAGGAAATTCATCAAGAACCTAATGAGTCTATATGGGAGGCTGATCAAATATTGAAGCGTACCATCAGAGATGGTGGATTTTTGATATATCATACTTAGCATAAGGAATGGTTCATTTATATGATTCTCCTGCATCTGCACCAGCCATTATTTCAGAAAAATATTGCCACACAAGATGAGGTTGTAGAATTTGAAATGAAACTGGAAGCTACCCCAACACCTATTGCACTAGGAACTCAACATATTTAGAGTCAGCTGGAAGCAATGCATCTGGAAATTCAAAGTCTGCGGAAGGATAGAGGCAAGGAGGTCTGTGCAAAGGTATGGTGTATCAAATGCAAAGCTTCTGGGCATCATAAATACTAGTGTCTTGTTTTCAACAATTATCTGAATGCTAGAGGTCCTAGTCTATTAAAGAATCTGGTATGATGCATAATATGTCAAATTGTTGGAATACATGACACATATTCTTTCCTAAGGATTAGAAAATACCATCCTTACTTAAAGTAGTTATTTTGTACGTTCTGTTCATCATTAGGGCATGATGTGCAACATTTCTGTACATATGATATGATGTTGGATAAAGAAGAGATCTATAAAATGTAGGTTGAGCCTACATCACCAGCATCCCCTTTTAGGTGCAAAGGATTCCAAGGCAGAGGAAAAGGTCGAGGAGGTGGATCAGCTGTTCCAGGAAGAGGCCAGGTGATTTTCTATAACTGTGGTGATGTTGGTCATTATGCATGCAAATTTTTGAACCCAATGCGACAGTCTTGCAGGTGCTGCATACAATTTGATCATGTTATAGAATATTGTCCTGTATTGATTGCTAAAATGCAGGAAAAAATACCCCAATGCAGAATTTTCAAATGGTTCATGAAGAAATTCGTGAAGAAGATCATTGTGTGAATGTAGTTACCAAGAGTGGTGTAACTACCAATAAAGATAAGGGAAAGCAACCTGCCACTGATGTATGGATCTAAAAAGCACATGAAAACAAATAAGGCTTTAATCTTTAGCGCGCCAAGGAGACCTTTATTGAAGCAAGGAAAGAATTTGCAGAAGGATATACTCCAACAAGGGCTAGAACATTGAAGGAAGCATGAGGAGAAGAGGAAATTGAGTCCTTTTTACAAGCATGCATAAAGTTGTTGCACAACAGAAAGGTTGTTGAAAATTTGCAGGCATTGATATATAATTGCACAGAGAAAGAACAATCCAAGGTATACCAGCGAGCAATCAATAAAATCAATAAGAACAAGAAGATAATGAGTAGAGAGATACGTATGACTGTGCAGATTGGTGCTTATGAAATGGACCAAGTCATTTTGGATTTGGGATCAAATTTTAATGTTCTACCTAAACAGACTTTGGAGTGCATGGGAGAGCCAAAGCTGGAATGGTCTACTATCCAACTATGCATGGATAACCAGTAGAATATCATTCCTTTGTGTTATAGGTCAATTTTGGCATCATTCCCAATGACATTTTTAACAGGGCATCATCTCCAAGACCGATGTTCAAAAGGTCTATCATTCCCTATCATCTCAGTTGCTATATGCCCTAAGACAGGAAACATTCATGAATCAAACAAGATTTTCATCAAAGCAAGGCTTTTCCATGGTTTGAAGCTTATTATTAAACATGTGGGAGCTCACCAACACATGCTCTAAAGGGCCTAAGTGCGTTTCATATGCAGGTAGCCCCATTCAGGGCTGCTCTGAAAAGCACTTCCCGACATTCAAAGGTGTGTTGGTCACATTGGGAGCGAAATTCTCATTGTTCTGAAATCTCCACTTGGCCAGTGTCTTCTAAAAGGGTTCACATGTGTCATGCTTCAGATCCAAGTTTCCATTGGACATATACATGACTGGAAAACATGTCTTGCCTATTTTTGGAATGAAATTTATTGCAAAATGACCTACAACTCATCTATAAATTGAACACAAAGCTAAGTGTTCAAAAGAGGAAGAATTGGAGTAGAAAAATGCTGGAGAATTTTCAATAAAGAGTTTGATTTTTGGAGCTACTAGTGGAGAGGCTTATGCTATGATGAGACTAAGGAACTCTGCTAGAAGGTCACGATGAATCAGTCACTAGGTTGTAACCTCTCCTTCTATCATCAATAAAGAGTACTTCTTGTTTTTCCCTACATGTATCCATGTTTACTTTGATTTTCCATGTTGTACAATCTTAGTTGATGAATCTAGATTATTGTATCTTCTACTATTTCAGTGCTCTTTCTTTCAGGAAGCATTCAGCTATTTGAAACCGCTTGAAGTTGAGGCTGTAGTGGAAGCGACAGAAATTTGTCATTTGGAAGCGACTGAAACAAGTAAGCATCCAATCCTCTCTGTATATCTGTTTTGAGTTAGGAAAAAGGGTAGTGCAGTATTTCACCTATTGTTCTAGACTAGACACCAGTCTAGGGAAGCGTATTTTATCTGTAGATTACTATTCTGGCCCAACAAACTGATGACTCCACTGGGAAACATTTCTCTTGAATCTTGGTGTTTTAGTCTCTGATCTGCTTTCTAAATCCACCCAGTAGCTATTTCACATAAAGATTAGACATTTTCAGAACTTAATTTGCAAAGTTAGTGAGCCAAAAGGTAGTTTTTTCTTTGTTTAATGCGCCGAACGCACCCTTGGTCAGGGAATAGTGCTTTGTAGAGCACTGTCTCCCTTGTCAGCCTGTGTTTCAAAGCACTGTCTCCCTTTGGAGACTGCGTTGGCTCCTTAAAGGAACAAATCCCCTTGAATCTGACTTTGTATTTTGCTTCAGTTTTGTTTGCTGACTTGTTCTGAAAAGTTTAATGCTCTATTTGACCACTAGCTCTATATATTTCTTCTCCTTTGACTGAAAATTTGTTCAATGTTTTTTTAAAAAGGTTTTTCATTATCATTGACAAGTTGATTTCAAAGTACTTTTTATGGTCGCATTAAGAATCGTTTGGTTTCGAAATAGGAAATTGTCGTAAATTCTTCATTTCCTTGATAGGATAAATTGTTGTTGAAATCTTCGTTTTTCCTTCAAAAGAGAGATTTTTGTTTGTACTCTTCATTTCTCGAAAGTAAAAAGCATTTCGATTATTGATCTAGTGCACCTAGTTTTCTTTCTGCATTCATAAAATTAAGGAAACTGAAAAGAAAAACTTTCATTCGCATGTAGGATTGTGTGTTTTTTACAAAAGGAACATTAGGAAATCTGCATTTAGTTTGAGATTCATTGATTTTGTTTTTGTTCATTGATTTTTTTTCTCTCAAATTACTTGCTCTCTTCCCTTAATAGCTAGGTCTTTCATTGAAAAATTTGAAAGTGAAAGTTTGTTTATCATTCTTAGCTTGCATTTTAGGAATTCTATATACATCATCGTGGTGAATCTGAAAGGCAAACTGTTAAGCAAGATCAACATAAAATAAATCTCAATTTACTTAACAACGCTTTGGAACGTTAACGATAACATTTAGAGGTCTATGCTAGAGCCATGTTCGAGCGTCGTAAAACATAGCAGCTGTCATTAACCTATCTGTGATACATTCCGAGTGTGATACCTCACTCCACGTACGTAAGTATATCGTAGCTCATCCATGTACTCTCGGGTATATCAGGTGGTGTTACAGTACGATAATTATAAATGGGTGCTCTCATTTTGTGGTTTTGCATCAGACAGCACTAATACGGACTTGGGCCTCCACATACCTTCAGGTATATTTGGGAGGACATATTTTAGGTGCTATCCATCCATAGTGAACTGAGTCGGACACCTTGAAATTGTGATACACCAAACACAACATTCGGGGAGATTACCTGCTTGTACTTTTTGGTCCACCAAGAGGTATTCTGCAGTTCACAGTTTCCTGGTAAACCTTTTTGCCTAGAATTACCCTCTTTTTGTTTATTTGTTTTTGGATGAAATAAATCAGTTTTCGTGGAAGAACATAATCCTACCCCCCGTCGTTCGCATAGATTAGCTTCAAAACCACCTTTACCACCGGAAGTTATTTCTAGTAGACGAAGGCGATCACGATCTGTCGAATCAAGTACAATTTGTACCTCTGGCAAAACATCATATTTTAATCTAGATTTAGCTCAAATTGTTTCCACACATCCCGGTTCATTCATTGTTGTCGAAACAGAGCCTTCACAGTTACCCGTGGTCATGGTCCATTCAGTTGTTGAGACCATACCTCCTAGACCCAATCTTGTTCAAACTCACATTGACCCAGATCTTGTCTCTTCTTTGACAGAATCTCTGAATCCTGAATCTGAACAGCCGGAAGTTGTTCCTACCTTGGTCATCCCACAAAGTTTTGTAACCACTAAAAATCCTATTTCACACAGTCAACCGTCTGAAATATATTTTGGGCCTGACGGTGAATTTATTCTTCCTGGTTTAATCGCAATTGAAGAAATCCCTCAACCTGATACACCTTTAAGTCAAACCCACTTTGGGGGAGACCTTTACCTGTACCAGTCATTTCCTCAATCGTTTCCATCTGATTTTGTTGACCCTATTTCCATTCAATCACCCATCGATTTTCAAGGGTATACACTTGATCAAACTACCATGTCTGAACCAACATCTTCAGTTGGGTTTGTTGTTCCTATTACATCAGCTCCTACCCTCACTACTCCATCGTTGTTCACAACATCACCAGAGTCATATTTGAAACTTTCTCTGGTGCACCTTCACGTTCATGGTCTTTGACAATGTCATCATTTGTTGTTTTAACTGGTAGTCCTATAGTAAGTACTGAACGACTTGATTCATTAAATCAATCATCAGGGCAATATCAAGCCAGTCATTATGGGTCAAACCCTTTATCAATTGGACTCCCAACATTCGGTGAAAAATATTTTTCCATCTTATTATCCTCCTTATGCTGGGGGACAACCTTTGGTTACCCAATATGATAGTACTCAGACACATTTTGTTCAGACTAATGTTGATTTAAATGTTTTTCAATGGCAGCCCACTCTGCCTATCCAACCACAAATGGTTGTCCAATCGTATCAACCAATTCAACCTGTTACACCCACTTCAATACCACTTGTTAATACATCTATACCCCTGTTACAGCATCAAAATCTTGTTCATCAACCTTATCAGGAGATTTCTTCAACTCAATTTCATCAAACATTGGGTCCACAAACTCAAAATCCTTTGGTTAAATTACAACAACCTGTATCAGGGATCATTTATTCACAAGCTAATCCACCATTTTATGGGGTGTCACAAACACAATCTGGTTATACATATCAACCAAATCCAACTTATACAAATTTGGGTTATAATCTTGGTGGACAGACCCCTTGGCAGCCACAGGCACAAATCTCGCAAACTTCATTTCAACAAGTAACATATCCAGGTTTTGGTCAACAACACTCTCAAGCATTTGCCATGCAAAAAAACCCCTATCTGGGTTACCAATAACAAATCCCATATGTCGGTGCTCAAAGACCTGTTGCCCAAGAAATTCCATCTTATCTTGGCTATGCTCAACCTTACCTTGATAGCCAATTGCCTTTTCTTGCAACCTTGGAATTACCAGATTTAAACCAGTTAACTAATGATCCTATTAATTATGCTCCTTGGTGGTCGGTGATACCACATAAATTACCCTCTGAAATTCATAAATTCAATGGAAACACTAGAGAAGACCCATCAAATCATGTTATGACTTATCATTTATGGTGTTCATCAAATTCCCTAAATGATGATTCTGTTTGATTACATCTTTTCTAGAGAACGCTCACAGGTCCGACAGCTAAATGGTACATTAAATTACCTAGAGCTTCATTTGAAAATTTTACTGCCTTGGCTACTATATTTTTGACCCATTTCCAGTTACCGATCAGATACGAAATTGGAATGGAACTCTTGACCAACTTCAAACAAAGTAATGCTACTCAAATTTCAGATCATATTCATGAGTGGCTTCGTCGTCGATGAATGGTTAAGACATTTTTTCTTGATCAGCTGCTTGCTGAATGGTTCAACAAATCCTTGTTACCATCTATAACATAGGATGTGGCTAAAGGTGGCAGTCGTCATAGAAGAGCAAGTCATCACTCGTGCCTAGTATTTAGACTTGATTTATACTCAGTCCGGCACACTCTATGAGAAAATACCAAATGCGCCACAATCTAATTTCAATGTTACTCCTAAAATAAAGGACTCTCATGCCAGAGATGGCTTGATAGGAACTGTAAATACACACAATGCTACTGCATCTTATCTTGCTCCTACTTCTTAAGTAAATGTTGCCTCATTTGACAAAGACAAAATTGATAACCAACCAGGAAGTAAGAAAAAGGGGAAATCAAAGGAAAATAAAACTTCTAACTTGAAGGAAGGATCATCTGATCAACCGTCAGGACCACGGAAACCTCGTTATCCATGCATAATCTGTAACGAGGAAAAATTTGTTAGGGATTGTCCTCACCGTGCTTAAGTATAAAAAATTATCAAGACTTCTAATGCATCAGTTGTGTTGACGGACCCATTTCCAAATCCAGACACAAATTTGGTTGCTACGGATCTAGCTCCTAGTTCCCAAGTTTTAATGTTATATAGTATAAAACCTTCACAAGATATTTTGGTGTCGACACAGAATAAATACTATGGTAGTCTGACTGATCAACCCACTACCTCGACAACGAATACATCTACTGAATCAGTACCACCTTTTGTTATTCATGAATTGACGATTAAGCCACCAAAGGGAGTAATTCATAAATCGACATATAATACTCGAGCAACAGCTGCAAAAAATTATAATATAGTTGAAGATTTAGCTCAATTCCCTTCAGCTATGTATGCTCTTGAGGTATAACAAAATTTTCCCTCCCAGAAACAAGCTTTATTGTCGGCCATTGGTGGAATTGATCCAATTTATTCTAATATTGTCATCTTTAATCATACAGGCTATGTGCCGCAGCTACCAGTAGAATTGGAATTCTCCATCCAAGTAAATGTTCTCAATCACCTTGTTCATCGCACTATTATTGATGAGGGAGCATCTATGTGCATTATGTCTCTAAACTGTCGGAAGTCACTTGGCTCGCTGTGATTATCACAATCATCAACGACATTGAAGGCTTTTGATGGAAGAAAATATTAACCTTGTGGTATTATTAATAACCTGCAAGTTGAATTAGGGGGAAAAATAGTAAGTATTGATGTTGAGATTGTTGACGGACCCCTTGAATATAATATTTTACTCAAAATACCATGGGTATATGTGATGACTGCAATTGTTTCTACATATTTTAGAATGGTTTCCTTTCCTCATAAAGGTACTATTACAGTCATTAATCAAGTATCCTTTTTTTCATTTGCTTCACAGGTAACTAAAAGTGTTCCATATATTCACTTACCCCAACTAGAAATCAAAAACATTGGTGTAGGACTCTTAAATGATTCCACTCTTATGGGAACCTTTGCATTACCGCCGCCCACGACATTGGTAGAAATTGAATGCATAGAGACCTGTTACATGATCTCTTCCACTCCATCTGGCTTAAGGAAGAGTACGGGTGTTTCTGATATTTCTATGTTGGATGATGTTTTACTGCTCAGCCCTATTGAGCTACAATAGCAATCAATCTATTTGGATTTGTAGAAATTATATAAATAATGCGTTATATATCCAAGATTCTCTTGATCACACACTATTTGAATTCATGCACAATACAGAATCTATTCCACCATTGATCATCACATGCGAAAATTAACACAATTGCAATGCACACATGAAACCATAAAAATCCACACACATTAACACAGTGATTTAACGGGAAAGCCTGAAGCTAAAAACCCAAAATATCTATATATAATATATGTCATATAGATCATGTAACAATCCTCATACAAAGCTGAACAAGTCAAGCTCTCAGTACAATAAAATCGCTACACACTAATCAGGTCTGATCTAGCAAATCCATGCATCGATCTCTGCCACCTGCTAGCCTGCCTCTACTACATAATCCCTACTGAAGAATGGCTCTGAATTAACTCGAATCCACCTGGATTTCACTTCGCAATCCTCATTGGCATATTCACTGAGTGTTGGATGCAATCAATGCATCACTATAGTCACAACTGATAGTCACACTTGCTCTTTCACCTACCTCTCCACTGGTCTCCACTGAAACCATCCATGAAATATAGTTAACTGATGTATTCTTTAGTTGATTAATGAGTTAATATTTAGTGAATTAATTATTAATTAATTCACACCACTCTCACTAGTGTATCAATCCGTTAGACAAGATACAACTAGCTCAACTGTGTCTAACTGAGTTAAACTGAACACAACTCCACCAACTACTTCTATAACTCCACCAAACTCTTTCACATGAGTTCTAACTAAAGTCCTCCATGAAATAGCTCTAGTAAACCCTCAGGAATAGTGTAAGTCCTTATGTCAGCTCCTATGCCACATCTGTGTACTTAACTGAAGTGCTCCAAGAGAATAAGATAATTTTTAGAGTCCAAATATTATTAAGAGCTAATAATATTCTACATGTCTATTTTTAGACTGGCAATCTAAAAATATATTCTGCCCAATATGTCTAAAAATAGAAGTCCATCTATTTTTCCAACTTGACCAACCACCCACAAATAGAATCCTGCAACTCATAGAATATGATCGACATGTCTAAAAATAGACTTTGCGCCAAAAATAGCCTGCAGGCCCACTTAGTGAAGGCGACTCTTTTCACTAAGCTCGTCATCTTGTTGAATCTCAACACTCCCTCTCAACAAGATAGGGATTATCTGCCACCCAAATCCTATCTCTATGGTATTCGAATTTTCTCCTGGTGAGCGCCTTCATCAGAATATCAGCATCCTGATCCTCCATAGGAATGTAAGATAGTAACATGATCTTCCACTGCACACACTCTCTGATATGATGGTACTAGATGTCAATATGTTTAGATCTATCATGAAATACTAGATTAACTGAGAGTTTAATGCAACTCTGATTATCACAATATATCACAATAGGATCTAAGTGTGAACCAAACAAACCAACCAAGATCTTTCTCATCCATATAGCCTCGCATGCAGCCAAACTTGCTGCCATGTACTCGGCCTCCGTTGAACTGAGTGCCACGGATCTCTGTTTCCTTCTATACCAAGAAACTACTATAGACCCAATACTGAATATCCCTCCAGATGTGCTCTTTCTGTCCATTGGGCTCCCTGCCCAATCTGCATCCGTGAAGCCATGCAGCTTCAACTCATCGGACTGTCTGTACCACAGTCCATATCCCGATGTGCCTCTAAGATACCTTAGAACATGCTTTCCTGCCTTCCAAAAGAGCTTGGTAGGCTTAACCATAGCTTGTGAAAGCTGGTTAATAGCATAACATATGTCCGGTCATGTATTGACTAGATACATGAGTGAAACAACCAACTGTCGATAAATAGTGGCATCCACTACCTCTGCCGATGTAGCATCCTCTTTCCTCCAACCCCCAGGAAGAGGAGTGTCGATAGGCTTGTAGCCTTGCATGTTGAACTTCTCCAATCTCTCTCGGGCATACTTTCCTTGAGACACAAATAGTCCATCCTTCTGCTGCCAAATTTCCAATCCCAAGAAATAATGAAGGAGGCCCAAGTCCTTCATCTCAAACTCCTTTGCAAGATCGGCCTTGCATGAGTGTATCAATAGTTCAAACCTGTTAGTAATAAATCATCTACATAAAGTACAATGATTAGCAACTTACCCTCAACCACAATCTAGTATAGGTTGGGATCTGCCTCACTCTTGGTAAAACCAAGTCCGGTGAAATAACTGTCTATCCATGTGTACCAAGCACGAGGTTCTTGTTTCAGCCCATACAATGCTCTCTTGAGCCTGCACACATGCGACTCACTGCTGAAGATTTCAAATCCTTCCAGCTGCTCTATGTACACCTCCTCCTCAATGACTCCGTTGAGGAATGTAGTTTTCACATCCATCTGATGAATGTGCCAACCCATCTGTGCTGAGAGAGAAATGATGCTCCGTATTGAAGAATACCTTACGACAGGTGCAAAGGTTTCTTCATAGTCGATCCCCTCAATCTGTGAGAAGCCCCGAAAAACAAATATTTCCTTTTACTTCTTGATACTCCCGTCAGTAGCTTGCTTCACTTTGTAGATCCATATTGAACCTACCACTGATTTCCCTTCAAGCCTTGGGAAAATCTCCCATGCACTATTTCTGACAATCGAATCATACTCTTCCACCATGGCATCTACCCATGCAGGGTCCTCCACAGCTTCCTCGAAAGAGAATGGTTCTTTCATGATACACTTCTTCATCAGAGCCATGTATCCAGTATATTGGTCAAGTGACTGTCTCTTTCTACGCTGTGATGTAAGTGCTCCTACATTTTGTGCTGCATCAAGATTGAGTCGCTCAGCTTCTGTAGTGCACTTCTACCCTCTGATGTTTGGCGCTACATGAGTGGTTTCTTCCACTCCATGAACCTCCTCTTATGGCTAATCCACATCCTGAGGCTCATCGTTAGAAACTAGTAGCTCCTCATCTGCATGCAAGTGTAGCTCCCTCTCAAGCGACAACTTCATGGCTTTCTCCTCATGAAATTTGATATCCCGTCGCACAACAGTCTTTTGACTATCTGGTAAATACACACGATAGTTGTGGGGTGTTTCTGTGTACCCCAAAAATATCCACTATGTGGTCGGCTCCAGCTTCTTCCTGGCATCCTTCATCACATGAATGTAAACAGGTGAGCCAAAAATCTTCAAATGAGAAACATCAGGCTTCTTACCAGAAAATGCCTCTTCGGGTGTACTCATGCCAAGTACTCTATGAGGACAATGGTTTTGCACATAAACCATAGTGTTTCATTCTTCTGCACACAAATGTATGGGAAGGCCCTGATCATGCAACATCGCCCATGCAGCACCCACGATCATTCTATTCTTTCGCTTCGCGACCCCATTCTCCTGTGGGTTATGAGGTGCTATGAGCTCTCTTCGAATTCCTTCTACGCTGCAAATGTCCTTGAATTCACCAGAGATTAATTCACCAGCATTATCACTCCTTAGAGCCTTCACTTACTTCCCCAAATCTTTCTCAACCAATGCCTTGAACTCACAAAACTTTGAGTATGTCTCGCTCTTCTTCTACATGAAGAAGATCCAGCACTTATGAGAAAAGTCATCAACAAATATCACATAATACCTATGCTTTGCTGTCGAAGTTACTGAGAAATTTCCACACACATCTATGTGAATTCTCTCAAGGATCGTCATGGCATGAATATCCTTCTCATGAAAGGTGGCTTTCACAAATTTTCCCAAAGTACATCCCTTGCACTAATCTGACTGTGCAAGTGTACCCTTGGGAAGCCCGGTAGAAATCTACTGCAAAATTTTCAAAGCGCCATGGTGAAGATGGCCCAATCTCCTGTGCCACAATTCACCCTCATCCCAACTCACCACTCCTTCTAATTTGCCTGCCGTTGCTACATAGCCATCTACCTGCAATTGATAAAGGTTCTTAACTCGAACCCCTATCCTTCAGGTTTCACTAGTTGCCTTAATACGTAGGAAATCCTTTCCCTCGCTAAAGACAACATCATATCCCTTGTCTTCCAACATAGCCACCGAGATAAGATTCTTCTTCAATCCTGGAACATGCATGAAATCGTTCAATATGAAAGGTTTACCAGACTCCCTCTCAAAGGAAATGGTCCTGATACCAGTCGCACTGTATCTACCATCATCGCCCATCTCGATGTGCACTCCAAGATCCTTCTCATCTAGATCACTGAACAAATCTTTGTCTCCGGTCATATGAAAAGACGCACCACTATCAAGAAACCACACTGATCCCATCACACTTGAGACCAAGCATGCGATCAGTGAAAACTCCAGGTCGAATTGCGATGCTAAGGCCTCTCTAGCTGTAGATCTAGCAGCCTACTTATTTTTCTTCTTCTGTGGACAATTAGTGGCATAATGTCTGTGTTGGTGATAGTGAAAGCACTTCACCTTGGACAAGTCCTGCTTCTTTCCTTTCGCACAGGATTGAGAAGGATTTTTCTTTCCCTTCCCTTTCCTTGCTTTGGCAGCCAAAGTGAAATTTTATTCATCTTCATTCTTTGATGAAGATCCATCCTTGGTACCCCGCCTTATCTCCTCCTGCACAAGATCCGACCAAAGTCGCTCCCATCCCGGTAGTTTCTCCCGACCATTGACAGAGTCTTTGTAATAATGCCAACTCTTTGGAAGCCCAAGGAGAGCCAAGCTCACCAATTCCTCTTCATCTACAATAACCCCCACACTTCCCAGCTCATCCCTGCACTAGACGAACTTCATGAGGTAATTGGGTATACTTTTTCCCTTCTCCATTTTTGTTTTTCTAAGCTTGTCTTTAAGCGCCAACTTCCGTTGGTCACTTCTGCTTTGGAAAAAGTCTGTAAAATATTTCCACATCAAGAATGGAGAAGCTTTACCATGAAGGTTGGACACTATGTGATCCTTCACACTGTCCAAAAGAATTTTTCGACATTTTGTTGTCTTCTTTTGCCATGCGTCAAGTGCGGCAGCATCGCTAGAAACGGGTTTTGGAATTTCTACATATATGAACTCCTTCAACCCATTATCATCCAGAACCACCTCCATCCTATCCTTCCATGAAATATAATTGAAGCTGCCCTCAAGGGAATACTCCAATCGCAATCCGTTGAAAGACATCTCAACTTCGACACCAAGAAAACACTACAGCAAATTCGAATTCCACCAGCACAAAACTCAACTGCTTCAATAATTGCAATCTGCTCCAATGATCAATCCTCTGATACCATGTAGAAATTATATAAATAATGCGTTATATATATGAGATTCTCCTGATCACACACTATTTTACTTCATGCACAATATATAATCTATTCCACCATTGATCATCACATGCGAAAATTAACACAATTGCAATGCACACATGAAACCATAAAAATTCACACACATTAACACATTGATTTAATGGGAAATACTGAAGCTAAAAACTCCAACTATATGTATATAATATATGTCATAGAGATCATGTAACAATCCTCATACAAAGCTAAAAAATTCAAGCTCTCAGTACAATAAAATCGCTACACACTAATCAGGTCCGATGTAGCAAATCCATGCACCGATCTCTGCCACCTGCTAGCCTGCCTCTACTGTGCAATCCCTGTTGAGGAATGGCTTTGAATGAACTTGAATCCACCTGGCTTGCACTGCGAAATCCTGAGTGTTGGATGCAATCAATGCATCACTATAGTCACAACTGATAGTCACACTTGCTCTTTCACCTACCTCTCCACTGGTCTCCACTAAAACTGTCCATGCACTATAGTTAACTGATGTATTCTTCAGTTTATTAATGAGTACTTATTTAGTGAATTAATCAATATAATGTTTAGAGCCAAAATATTATTAAGAGCTAATAATATCCGACATATCTATTTTTAGACTAGCAATCTAAAAATATATTCTGCCCAATATGTCTAAAAATAGAAGTCCATCTATTTTTCCAACTTGACCAACCATCCACAAATAGCATCCTGCACCTCATAGAATATGATCGACATGTCTAAAAATATACTTTGCGCCAAAAATAGCCTACGGGCCCACTTAGTGAAGGAAAATCTTTTCATTAAGCTCATCATCTTGTTGAATCTCAACAGGCTTGGGCAGAAAATCCGAAATCAACGTCGCCGAGTGTTTGGGTTGATCGTTAATTAGACTTTGGTACTCCATCTGATCCATTTTCCTCAAAATTTTTGACAGATGAAAATATTTTGGAAGCTATGATGGCAGAAGGAGAACCATGGGAAGATTATCATCATCGTTCCCATATTCCAGATTATGAAGAAAATAATCTTAGTGAACTATATCACCCATCCATTCAAAATTTCTTTTCGAATTCTTTTCTAATTAACGCAGTTGAATGTAAGTGAAATTTATCAAATATTGAAGAAACGATTTGTATCGATATTTCGACTAAACCTAGCATTGTAGAAAATATTCATGTCGGTGTATCTTGTTCTCCATCAGAACTTGATTCATATCGCTCTCTTTTTCGTGATTTTCATGACATATTCGCTTGGTCTTACGAGGAAATGCCAGGCATAGATACTAGTATAGTTGAGCACACTATTAATATGTATCCTGATGTAAAACCGATGCGTCAATGGCTTCATCCTGTTCATCCGAAGAAAGCCGCTGCCATCAAAACAGAAGTTGAAAAACTTTTGTGTGCTGGTTTCATTTACCCTGTTTCGCTAACTGAGTGGGTTTCCAATATTATTCATGTTATGAAAAAAAAAGGAACCATTAGAGTGTGCGTCAATTATCGGGATGTTAATCAAGCTTGTCCAAAAGACAACTATCCTACACCCTTTATCGACCAGATTATTGACGATTGTGCTAGATGCAAAATATTTTCTTTCATAGATAGATTTTTCGGCTACAATCAGATCAATATCTGCCCAGATGACCAACATAAGACAACATTCATCTGTCCCTGGGGGACATTCGTATATCGTAAACTTCCATTTGGTTTAAAGAACGTTGGGGAAATTTTTTATAGAGCAATGGATTATTCTTTCAACGACATCAAGCACATTATTCAACCATATCTAGATGATTTACTAGTGAATTCATGAAAACAGACTGATCACCTGATGCATTTGAGAGCCATTTTCTTACGCTGTCGACACTACAATATACGTCTCAATCCACACAAATGTGTGTTTTGTGTTGGTTCTGGTCGATTTCTCGGATTCATAGTCTCAAAAGAAGGAATTCGAATACACCCACTGAAGGTTCAGGCCATTCTTGATTTGTCCGCGTGCTCAAACTTACTTCAGATACAAAAACTTCAAGGAAAGGCTAACTTCTTGAGAAGGTTAATTCCAAACTACGCCGAAATGGCTAAAGTATTTACTCAATTATTGAAAAAGGGGGTTCCCTTCCATTGGGACCAAGTTGCGCAAGCTTCTTTTGATGCTGTCAAGGACCATCTTGTCCGAGCATTATTAATGTATCCTCCAAATTATCAAAATGATTATTTCCTATATATTGTCGCGGCTGAAACAACCATCTCTATGGTTTTGGTCCAAATAGAAGATGGAATTGAACATCCAATATATTATTTGAGTCGTAATCTCGATGATACGGAAGTTTAGTACTCGTACGTGGAAAAGCTTGCCTTGGTAGCTGTTCAAGCTGTCCAAATATTTCACCATTATATCCTGCTCCGAAAAACAACAATAGTTTCGGATTGCAACCCCATGACTTACATCTTATCACGTCAATTGCTGGGGGGAAAATATTCAAAATGGATCATCATTTTGCAGGAATTTGATTTGGAATTCATCAAATCCAAGTCAAAGAAATCTTTAGTTTTGGTTGAGCTTCTCTATGACCTTCCCTGTGATAGTACTGCAACTACGTCGGAACCATCTATTCCAGATGAGCCTCTATTTCTGATCGGATCATCTGATCCTTGGGATGGAGATTTCATCATTTATCTCCAAACCAAAACTTTTTGACCTAATACCTCTCGCTCTAATCAGCGACATATTCGATACTAAGAAAAATATTATCTGATCGTCGGCGATACACCTTATCGTTGTGGTGTCGATACCATTTTAAGGAGGTGCCTCACTCATGAGGAGGCTGAAAAAGTGTTAAATGATTGTCATGTTGGGGCTTGTGGTGGAAATTTATCTGGTTATGCTACCGCGTAGAAGATACTCTGCATCGGTTACTTTTGGCCTACTATTTTTCGAGATTGCATCCTTGCAGTCAGAAGTTGTCATGCGTGCTAGATTTATGACTGTAAAATCCACAAACTGCCAGCGCCAATGCATCCAGTTGTCTCTGCTGGACCATTTACGAAATGGGGTATGGATTTCATGACTTGTAACCCTCCTTCGTCCGGGGGGCATGGTTATATTATTGTCGCAGTCGACTATTTTACCAAATGGGCCGAAGTGATGCCTACATTCAACAACACAAGACAAACAACTGCATTGCTTTTCTTCAACCATGTTATTGCATGGTTTTGGGTCCCACAAGCTATAGTTACAGATCATGGGAAGCATTTTCGCAACCCTATGATGTCTGAATTGATAGCCAAGTTAGGAATTTCCAATGATAATTCTACTCCTTACTATCCACAATCAAATGGACAAGTTGAGGATATTAAAAAAATTCTTAAACGAATGCTTTAGAAAATGATAGGAGTTCATAAAAGAAACTGGCACTTGATCCTGTACTCCGCCTTGTGGGTGTATCTAACCTCGGTGAGAAACACTACTGGATTTACTCCTTTTCAACTGGTGTATGGTCTGGAAGCTATCTTACCAATCCAATGCGAAATATCATCGTTAAAACTCGTGATAGACTTGTTACCTGACACCTCTGAAGAAGAAGTGTATCTCCTTAACCTTATCCATCTAGATGAAACGCGTCGTGAAGCCCAATTGGCCAAAAAAGCACATAAGAGACGTATAAAGGCGGAAAATGACAAAAATGTCTAGCCTTGCATCTACTCAGAGGGAGACTTGGTCCTTTTTTACGACCAGGAAGATGATAAATTAGGTACAAGGAAATTCAAGCCATTATGGCGTGGCCTCTACATTGTCAAAAGAGTTCTTGCTAAAGGTGCCTACGAGTTAGTTGATTACGATGGGATTCCATTGGCGCAGCCTAGAAATGGGTTGTATCTTAAGCGTTACTGTGCTTAACCATGAGCGTAGTAATTTTTTGTATTATATTGTTTATATGTTGTTGATTTGCATTCACTATCTTAATTTGTCTTTTAGATTTTTCTTGACGTTAGTAATCCGCTTTACATTTTATGGCAGATGTCTGAATCTTCAAAACCATTTGTTGGATATGCTGATGGTGCTAGTCATAATATGCAAAATCTATCCTCTACAACATGGGCCATTTTCGCTCCGAACGGCGAGTTAGTGAGTTTTCAAGGGATTTGTATTAGTATATCGATAAACAATATCGTTGAGTATAGTGCGTTGATTGAACTTTTCTCTGATGCCATTTCATTTGGCATTAACTGCATAATCATCAAGTTAGACTCACAACTTGTGGTACTACAACTTACTAATGTTTATATTGTTATAAATCCAACACTTCTTAGATTGTTCCCAAGAGTTCGAATTTTGGAGAGACATTTTGATTTCATTCAATATCAACACATTTCCAGAAATCTGAACACTTTAACTGATTCATTAGCTAATCAAGTTTTAGATAGACATTTGCGACATAGGTAAAGAAAACATTCACATCATTGAATAGGATTGCGTATTAAACATAGGAAAAACTCTGAAAACATATAGATATATAGTTATAGGTTTTAAAAAAAAAGTTTGCCCAAGACACGTTGGTCATCTAACCTCAAAACGTATGCAAAAAAGTCATAAGTAAACTAGTGGTGATCATGATAGCACGCTATAGATCTAGCAATCCTACGGAGCAACCGCATCCAACGGTTAGGAACCCTAATTGTGTGTCGTTGCAGTCGCATGGGAAGCTCTTCGATCTGGAAATCCGGAATCCCAAAGGTCAACCCCTCTATGTGCTATTGGAGCTCAGCAAGAGTCTCAGACATATCAAAGTCCCGAAGGATTGATCTCCTGACAACCCTCTCTTCTGGTACATCCGCTTCGTGCTCTGGTTCCTCTACTGGTTGAACGCGACCAATATCTGAATTACATTCAAAAATTTTGTTTAGTCATGGAAAGAAATCAAAACACAAATTTTTTTGTATAAACCTTATAAAAATAAAAAAACATGGTCAAATCAATCTTACCTGTTGCACCCCACTGAGCGCCTTCTGGTAAAACTAGATCTAGATCTCCTCGGAAGTCGACACCTGCATATGCATACTCATTGATGGCGATGATCTGTCGCCTGAACCAGGCAAAGAATGTAGTCGAGAACACAACGGTCGATTGGCCTGAATGCCAACCCATGAGTTCTACCCATCTCTGCATTCGAGGATCTCTAGGACTAGATATATCCAATGTTACATGTTGTGGCTGCATCAGTGGAATCCGTTCCAAAGCGAAGGAGATAAGGATAGAACCATAACTGAAATTTTTCTTCCTTCCTCCCTTTGCTTTATTCAATTTTTCCTTTATCTGAGATAGAATAGCTTCAGACCAGTTGAAAACTGTTGGCTCTAAGAATTCCAACACATACTGCATATATGATCTGTTTGCCACATGGAGTGTAACGGTGCCAGCTAGTTTAGCAATCATGAATAGGATGGTTCTCATAGGCAAATCCCTGACATCACAAATGTTTATTTTTCCATATTTTCTAGGTTCTGACCTCGGATAGCAATACAGCATAACATAATCCCTCACTGTTTCTCCTCCAACAGGAGATCCTGTGAGTGCAATTGGCAAACCTCTCCTCGACAAACCTGTGAGAAAATACACATCCTCAACTGTTATGGACATCACTTGATTTTTTATGTGAAATGCCTCTATCACTAGATCCCATGCTCGAACAAGGAACTCCAAGAGTTCTATCTGTTGCCTCATTCCCAACAATTTAAAGTAATTAAGCAGTCCGCAATCTCTTAAAGCTCTTACAGTACCATGATCATTCAAGGAAATCATATCTTGTTCTCCATGTTCTCTTTCTCTTCATGTAATTGTCATTATTATCCAATGGAAACCTGAAAATAAACCACAAGATTCATTAGATACCTTTCATTGCAAAAAACTAGGAAAATTTTGAGCACATCTTGAAAATCAAAAACTTGAACTACGCCCAATGCACTCCCTAGGTTGAGACATTGCATTGCATATCTAGGTACCCTTCATTGTACCTGCTATGCAACGCAGGTTTCGATGTACAAGGGTGCGTTGCCCTCATTTTGGGAAAAAATTACCCTATGGGGCCTCAAAACCCTGAAAATTTGGAAAGAATGGAAATGAAATGACTACTGAAAGAGAGAGGAGGTTTTTACTAGTAACTTGGATTAGACGGTGATGAAATATGTCCACAGAAATGACCACAATCAACGACTGAAGTGTGGGGGCAAAATCAAGTTCAGATCTCCAAAATGAAAATAGTAACTATGGAATGGTAAAATGAATAGTGAAACTACTTTATATAGTCATTTAATTACTTGCAAGATAAATTTATTGCTATGACTATGGTTCTATTATGTTTTTATCATGAAACAGGTATTTTTAATCCATTTGATGTTGTTCTGAATAGGAAATACAACTGACGAACAGATTTATTTCAAAGAAGGACTTGACCACAAAGCATACTTTTTCTCCTTATTTTTCGAGCTTTGATAAAACGAAAAAGGATTTGAAGTGCACTTTTATCTCTTTTTCGAGCTTCAATAATAGCGAAAAAGGAACCCCTGGAGTCTTCTTTCAACTCTTTTCAAACTCTGATAATATGAAAATATTGTTGAGCACTTGTCATTTCAAGCTCGTTAAAATGAATGAATTGATATCTACTCAATATAAGTTTAACCATTTTTCGGACTGAGATAGATTATTTACGAAAAAGGAATACCTTGGTTAAAAATAACCAAAGAGGTTCTTTCAGATATTATTTTACACTTTTTCGGATCTGAGAGACAAATTTACAAATGAGTACTTTTGTAGTCATCTTTCATCCTCTTTTTCAGACTCTCTAAACATGAAAAAGGATTGGGCTGTCACTGTCGTTAAGCTCGTTAAAACATAAAATAGTGACGGGCTTGTCAATCATGGCAAGAATCAAGTTTCATTCATCGTTAGACTCATTAAATTATTAAATAGCGATACTTCATTCTTTATTCACCCGAAGGGTTGAATTATAGATCAAGAAAATGTTATCCTCCTCAAGCTTGTTAAAAAATAAAGATGTACTGGTCGACAAATGACCGAGGAAAATTTGGGAAAAGCAAGTAAAATTTATTTTTGGTAGAAATTCGCTCTTGAACATGACACTTCTTTCACTCCATGTCCGTGATTGTTTGGGTTGGGTAATCATCTTGACGGTTCATTCACACCTATGGTTCATCATACCTTCACTTCGGTTTTGGGTCAATACTACCAACTCATCACAGTGTTGCCGATATGTTCAAGAGAAGTCATCCAGTGATTTGGAACTCATCCATATGCAATACTCATAAACCTTCATTTTCATGACCGTCATCCCTGACAATTGCTATATCAAGTCATACCCTTGTCTCCGAAATCAGTAACTCCAGTTTTGCAATAAGGTGACTTCCTGTCGACTACAAATCAATATCCAGGAAGTTCACTTAGAAACATCAGATTCCAGTACCATGAGGCTTGTTACAGCATCGACAAGATCCTCGCTTCTGGACTTTTGACTGAAATATTTTGTTTGGCGTTCGACATCAAATCATCTATTCACGCCTTACGAAATGTACTGTAGTAACTTAAGGGCCATTTTCATTAATGGTGGTTCTATCTCATTTGTTAACAGCTTTCATTATTGGATGGTAATCAAACGATGTCTTTCCATGTTCGACGACAAATCATATATTCGCATGGCTAGACTTGTACCCGAATGATCGAGTGAATGAGATAAGAAGACTCCAGATCTAGTTTCAGCCATCCGGGCTGTGATTTCAGGATTGTTGTACACATCATCTATACAGTGACCTTACATACAGATTTTCATCCAAACATGGGCCTATATCTGTAGGCGATGTCAACATCTAGGGAATATTACAATGTAGACGACTTTCTGAATTATGTACATGTTATTAGATTGTTTTATGTGCTGACTATGGGAATGCCTACCCTCAGAAATTATGATCAATAGAGGATTTGTCATGATGTAATGTATTGTAATATTGATTCAAGTGACCATTCCACTTTGTTTCCAGTCTCATCACAGTGTAAAGCATCGCAATCAAATGTTCTTATTATTTGCATCTCATGCTTTAGGGGGCAATTGTTATAGGTCAATTTGGGCACCATTCCCAATGACCTGGTTAACTGGGCATCATCTCCAGGACCGATGATCGAAGGGTCTATCATTACCTATCATCTCAATTGCTATATGCCCTAAGACAGGAAACATTCATGAATCAAACAAGATTTTCATCAAAGCAAGGCTTTTCCATGATTTGAATCTTATTATTAAACATGTGGGAGCTCACCAACGCAGGCTCTAAAGGGCCTAAGTGCATTGCATATGTAGGTAGCCCCATTCAAGGTTGCTCCGCAAAACACTTCCCGACATTCAAAGGTGCGTTGGTCACATTGGGAGTGAAATTCTCATTGTTTCGGAATATCCACTTGGCCAGTGTCTACTAGAAGGGTTCACATGTGTCATGCTTCGGATCGAAGTGTCCATTTGACATCTACATGAATGGAAAACATGTCTTGCCTATTTTTGGAATGCAATTTATTTAAAAACAACCTACAGTTCATCTATAAATTGAACACAAAGCTAAGTGTTCAAAAGAGGAATAATTTGAGTAAAGAAATGCTGGAGAATTTTCAATAGAGAGTTTGATTTGTGGAGTTGCTGGTGGAGAGACTTATGTTGTGATGAGACTAAGGAACTCTCCTAGAAGCTCACAATGAATTATTCACTAGGTTGTAACCTCTCCTTCTATAATCGATAAAGAGTACTTCTTGTTTTTCCCTACATGCATCCATGTTTACTTTGATTTTCCATGTTGTAGAACCTTAGTTGATGAATGTAGTTTATTCTTAATTGATTTAGCTAATTGACTTGAATATATATCTAGATTATTGTATCTTCTGTTGTTTCACTGCTCTTTCTTGCAGGAAGCATTCAACTATTTGAAACCACTTGAATTTGAGGCTGTAGTGGAAGCGACAAAAAGGAGTCATTTGGAAGAGACTGAAACAAGTAAGCATCCAATCCTCTTTGTATATTTGTTCTAAGTTAGGAAAAAGGGTAGTGCAGTCTTTCACCAATTGTTCTAGACTAGACACTGGTCTAGGGAAGCATAGTTTATCTGCAGATTACAATTTTGGCCCAACACTTTGGGAAGGTTGTCAAAAGTTGTGGTCAATATAGAAGGTGTTAAGGTGTTGGCATATTTTGAAGTCATACAAATTATAGATGATACTGATCCCTATCATACACTACTAGGATTATATTGGGCTATTTACATGGATGGTGTTATCAATCTAAAGATAAGGATATTGGAATTTGAGAGCAATGGAGTTAGGGTAATCATTCCTCTGGATCCTACAGAAGGCCAAAGGTATACTTAACCAGTGCACACTGAGGATGAGATTGATAAAATTTATAAGCTCACTTTCTGCAAGGAAGACTAGATTAATCCGACAGCCAACAGATGGGAATCTTAAATGGGAGAAGGATACTTCTTGTTTCTCAGACTCTGATGAAGAACTAGAGAATTGGAAGAACCAACTGCATGAGGTGTTTGCATTGCACTGTAATCATCTAACACTCGCTCTTTGTTGTATAACATCGGAGGTACGTGATTTCCCACATTATGATGGCTCAACTGATGTAAGCATGTTCCTAGAAGATTTGGAAAGGTTTGTTCCTGTAGAAAAATTATTCCATGCTTTGGATCTTGGCTTACGTGCTACTCCAACAAGATGGTGGGAAACACATAAGGAGAATATGGGATATTGGGTGGAATGTGCACACATGACGAGGTTGTGGTTTTAATGCATAGTAATTAAAATGGAGGATGTATATTCTGGCAAAGAAGATCCGCACAACCATCTAGCCAAATGGAATCAGGTATGGGGTGTAGAACCAAGACCTGAATGGGTCCATATGTTTATTCAGATGTTGGGAAAATTTCCTACTGAATGGTACTTGGAAACTGAGCTGCGTAGAGGCACTATTGAGTGGTTTGAGCTGGTTTACAATTTTACTCTTACCTTTAGTGGGATTGGTATAGTTGGTCAGGCTTTGATCCCAGAATCATTAATGTGTCAATAAGGGATACTGTGCATTGCAGACAATTGGCACTTGTGGAAGTTAGGGAACTGTGCGTGCTGGCAGGAACCTTGATTCCCTAAATATCAGAAAAACATGCTCCATGATGAGTCTGGTGGGATATTACATAAAGAACATTCCTCAGTATGAATTGATCACTACGCCCATGACCAGATTATTCATAAGAGGTGCGACAATCCATTGGGATGATGAATGTCAGAGAAGTTTACAGCTATTAAGGGACGTGACAGACACTACTCGATATGATTTGAATTATTTGGTCAATGAGCCTGTGTTGGGGGGGACGGTCTGTAGATGGTTATCCTTAGCTCTAGATTATATGCATATTAAGGTGTGGCACATGCATGGTATCTATGCCAGGAGATTTAATAGTGCGTAGAAGTGTTAAAAACTAGCCGTTGGAATAGTACAAATGGATAAGATAGATTTATTACCATTTTTTGGAGTGTCCAAGATGCATTTACTGAAGGCATATGTCTAGGTTTGGGACCACTTTTTCAGTAATGGAACCTCATCAATTGATGAGGATTCATTACAAATGCGCCACAAGTATAAATATGTCCTATGGGATCGCAATAGTTCCCTTTGTGTTCTATGTGATTTTTATTGCCATTGGATTTATTGTGTCTATTTCTAGTTTGGACCAAGTGTTTGAGTATGCATTGCGCCAAGCTAGTCTAGGGTACTAATTCAGAAAAAGATGCCATCCACCAGACCGATGAAGACCCTGCTGCGTTGAAAGTGCCCATTGTAGAAACCATCACACCATCAAAAATGAAGAAGGTTCAAACCTCTGGAACGTGTAGATATCCTAGAGAAAAGACCCCAAAATCACGCCACTTAGCGGGAGAGAAACTGAAAAAGGCCTATGGTTGAAATTCCAGACACTATTTCAGAAAAGGATGATGAGGTTGTTGATGTAGCCCCATCCTCACAGCTGTCAAGTTATATTGTGCCACACAAAACAACTGTCAAAGTGCCGAAGGACTTGGATAAGGTGTGTGCAAGTATCCAAGTGCCTTTGATCCCAGAGAATGTCTCAATGGAGGGAGATATGCTTGCCAAAATCCCACAACTTCGGTTTAATGACAGGGATATCACAGATGTCAAAAAGCTCCCCGAGCTCGTGCTAGAGCTATATTTTGATCAGATTACTTATGAAGGAGGCGTGGTGCACATCGAGCCAAAGAGGGGAATGATAGGTCTACACAAGTTAGGCTTGCTAAATCTATTGCAGATCCCTCATTTTGGGCGCAGTCCCATTAATGATATATGCATCAGGTAGTTGCTAGCGTTGGTTCATGATTATGTGCTCTGGTTGGGAGAGTGCATCCTAATTGATGCAAATTTGATTCATTAAATCACAGGTCTACAAAAAATGGGGCCTACCCTATGGAATATTTTGGAGGAAAAGCGTAGGAGAAAGCATTAACAGATCAGATAAAGAAAAAATATGATGTCACTAGAAAATATCGAGGTTTTGTTGTGGAGGATATTAACAACCCCATTTTCTATTTTGGCATGCTCATCTTAGTGTGCAAGATGATGCGCAAGTGTAGGCCCAAGGAAGTGCCTGCGCACATGATTGTGATGCAGGGAAGATGTGAGAAAGGAGTTATATACAACTAGTGTGGATATGTCTGCAAGGAATTTCTTGAAAATGTGTCTGAGGTCCAGGAGGAGGGCAAGCACTTCCAATATACTTGGCTCTTGTTACTCATTGAACTAATTGGATGGAAAAACCCTTAGGACACATAGTTCCCTGAGCTTGAAGAGAAGATGTGTGAAGCTGCATGCTACACCATTTTCTGGAACTCATCTAACCCAGTGCGCGCAAAAGAGAACAAAATATTTCGGGTTTTGTATGATGTGACATTCTACCAAGAAACACAGTCGAAGTTGCGATTGTCTCCTACTCTTTATTATTAATACAAAATGATAGCTGAATATAAGGCTACGCTTCACAACATCCACATCTGTGTGAAAGGCGCTCTCAAGGGTGTGTGGTTTGATTTTCCTCATTTTGTAACTGAGGATGACCTTATCGAAGTAACAACAAAATTTTTGCTGGCCTCATTGACTCCACCAACATAGTCGCACACTCCAACCGGAAAATCCACAGGGAAGGCTACTGAAAAGCTTGTAGAGACAATAAAAACAATTGTCATAGAAAAAATTACTAAGAAGGAACCAACCCCAACTACAACCACAATACCGGACAAGAATGACTCAGCGCCTTAGGAGATTTGAGAAGTAGCAACATCAAAAGGCACAAAGCACAGTGTTGAGGCCATGGGTAGGTCAGGAAAGAAACATAAGGTCTACAAGAAGGTGAGACAAGAGGTATTGACACTTACAGAGGAGATCGCATATATAGTTACAACTGTGCAGGAATACAGATGGATGGACATGGAGGTTCAATATAAATATACGCTAGAGATTGTTCAAGTGGGATTTCAAGAATTAAAAGTGCAGATGAGCTAGATCTAGGAGAGCGTGATCCAGGTGAGACAGACCAGTGCACAACCATTAGATGTTTCCTTGCCAACATGAAGGGATGCTCGATTTTTTCACATCCCCTTGCCATCAATACAGATGGACACTACCTAGTGCATTCCATTTATGGGTGTTCGAGATGCACATATTAACCTTTCAGTGTTGCCTACAAGTAAACTCCATTTTTTCATTCAGTGATTGCAGATGAGCTCCAATTTTGAGAAGTAACTGCACAAACAAAGACTAGAGATGCACAAAAACAAGCTACACAAGTTCATCAAAAACAAGAATAGGCCGAAGCAACATGCAGAGAAGCAGAGTCCCAATGCGCTCTGCTAGATACAAATATTAATCAGGTGTGTTGTGACATTCCAGATGTCTTGGTCACAGCTGCGCCTGCTAAGAAGTTAGAAGGATTGGTTGTTGCAGTCAAAGTAGCATGCATAGAATTTCAAACCATTCACACAGAATATGAGTAGAAAATCATGAACCTCCAAAAAAAACTATATTCGAAGACACTGTCAGAGGTTCACGTGAATAGGGTAGCAGAATTCAAGTAGGCACGAGAAAGCATTGATGTTGCGGTCACCCAGTGTGACAAGTCCCTGAATGAGGCCATGAAGATTTAGGCCTCTATCCAGAATGATATGGTCATGCAACAATTGTACGACGCTCTCAATGACAAGAAGCAGGAGTTTGAAGATATTCAGATAGTAGCACCTACCTTGTTCCTCACACAGAGACTTGTGTGTCTGCAAGAAGACCGCAAAATCCATGCAGAGATTTCAGACTTGCGCTGCAAGGAACATGTGCTGAAATAATGTGAAACGAATATGGGAAGAGGAAGCATTGAAACTATCCTAGACACTGGAAAACACTCTAAATATTATTTAGTAGACTCAGCGCATTGTGGAGATGGCCGCTGAAGCACCTACTACATACAAGATGGTTCAACAAGCGCAGGGTGTAGCAGCGGAGAGGCTTGAGTTAGTGATCCCTCTCCATACTTCTTTCAAGATTCTCAAGGCTAAAACCAAGGATAAAATGCCTCAGTGACTCGGGACAAGTCACATTTTTGTGTTGGGGGTCTTTTGGAGCCGGGTACCCTGAGGCACAAGTTCCAAAGACAATTTTTTGTATGTTTGTATGTGTGCGCTACGCAAAATAACTCAATGGGATTTTTTCCCCAATTTTGGATGTAATTAGGCTTAAATATAAACTATGTGCCTCAAAACATGGTTTAAGACCATATTATCTACGTGCTAGGCATATTATAAATAGATAGAGTATGTCTAAGTTAAGTAGTTATAATTCTAAGGAAGTCAATGAATGAGATATTGATGCTCTAATAGTAATTTTGGTTGTAAGGGTTTTTGGGTTGGGTGAAAGGCTCCTACTGGCTATGTGCATGGAGACCTATTCCTGGCTATGTGTGGAATCCACTGGTTGTGCGCTCAAAAGGGTTTGTAAGGCTTTGGGTAAGGCTTTTTGAAAGACAGCTGATGTATTGGCAGATCTGAAAGATAATAGAAAGAACAATTTTGGCGAAGCTCTCTCTGTTGTGTCTATATTTATTGTTTATGCTCTAATGAGATCAAAATATTTGTCTACTTATTGATGAATGCGTGAATCTATCTGATGTGTTTATGCATGATTATTAAGATATATGTTAAATGTTTATGTTGATTAAGATCAAGATCTGGTCCTAATCTATTATCTGCGCTAAAGCGAACAACATTTTTGTGTTATTCTGTTGATAATTATGCATTCTTTTTGTTTCTATTATAAAATATTGCATGTATATGTATAATTTCACTTAGGTTTTTTTTGAGGACCACTTCATTAAATTCTCTCTCAGGGTGCAGAAACCTTGTTCCAGCACCCCCCCATACTACTTCGGGTGAGACTTTGGTTTGCGCAAGTAGATCACTGCTGAAAGGGCCAATAGTTGGAGGGTCTCTTGGTTTATCCATATACGATGAACCTGGGTGAAGACCCCTCAAGCCAACATGATTCAAGAAGAATAAAAATTTGAAGAAGGATAATAAAAATCTCAACAGGAAAATCATAAACCTAAATATAAACTCGTGATGAGAAAGCCAAGGATGGTTGTGACTAGAAGGAAGGAAAAGAAGTTGAATTTGGATGTTTTATAAAAGATCTTAGGGTAGATGCAATAGCATGATAAGGATCAAAAAATTTGTTTTTGCATGAGTACATGCAATGGTCTCCTCATGGGGGAATGTAGAGCCTCAAAACTGCCTCAAGTTTGACGCTCCTCTCACTCATTTTTCCTTCTTTTTGTCACCACCATTAGCTCAAACAAGGGTTAAACTGAAAATTTTGACTTGATAAATTATTTTGATGACCTTTTTCATATTTTCAATTGTTCCTTATTATTAGATAAAAATATGCATTAGCTACAAAATTAATGCAATTCTACAACCGATTGATGTTTCTGTATCCATCGCCACGGTTTGATAGGTTTTGAGATATTAATGGAGTAGTGAAATAAATGGGCAGATGAAAAATTATCCTATCATGGATCCCATCCTATCAATCTGGCATAAATCAAGCAGGAAATCACCAAACTATGTGGTCAAAGTAATGGTCAACCAAGTGCTAAATCAAGTGAGTGAGGAGTCTGAAGCCATCACGCTTCACAATGTTCTCTGCCACGTAGCAAATTGTGAAGCAACAAAATTATACTTTATATTTTAGAGTTTGACATAGAATCCGCTAGTTATAATAAGCATAAAATCCTCAATACATTTAATGATAGGCTTTTATAAATACTAGGCTAGTAATTGTATTGACAGTGCAAATTATTGCGTGATTGTAATCTCATTAAAACTCTGTTTTATTTCCTATTTGATTGAAGAATATTTCTGGAGTTTCAATGCACAGTTAGTAACAATTAGACTTGAAGCCATCTGTTGTGGAGGGCCCCTCCAATAGAAGAGGTTTTGTTTCATTTATGTTTCTATAATTAGAAATTATTCATAGCTTCATTTTCAGATTATGCTTTCACTGTATTTTTTAGCATATATATATATATATATATATATATATATATATATATATATGTCTCGCTTTCATTTTTGTTTTCATGTTAGAAGCTGCAATCATTTCCAGACTTTCATAGTATATATTTTTGGTTTATCACCTTCATTTCATTAAGTTATTTGCTATCATCATTTCTAAAATTTTGAAGTATAGATGTTTGGTTTGATTTAATCATTCTCATTCATTATGTTAGATGCTATAATCATTTCATAATTTCATCTTGTTAGAATAGATGTTCAAATATTTTTTTTTTTTCATTTGATGTATGTTTATTTTCTGAATAGTTACAACATAGAGATAATCGTATTTTCTTTTATGTATTGGTGATTTGTTGTAGATTAGTTCTTCTTTGTGAGACACATTTTAAATTTCCGTTTCAGTTTCAGTAAAATTCTTCTTGTAAGTTTAAGTAGTTTTATTTCTTAATAGTGATTCAGAAATTTCCTTTCTAAGCATAATAGTGTAAATATTTTCTATTGATTCCTTGGTTCAAGTTTCATTCACATAAAATTTCTAAAAGACACAAAATATTAGAATTTCTTTTTTTTTCTATAATTTTAAGTTTTCTCAAATTAATCATTAATTACTAACAGATAAACTAGTTAATATTTTGGTTATAGTTTTTAGGGACATAGTTAAACTTGGATTTAGTTTACTCTTCACAAGTTATATTTTAGATTCTTAAATTCATTTAGGACATCCAAAATAAAAACATCTTAAAAAATGACCTTCACATATAAAATCATCACAATAAACTAAGTAAGAAAGGCTTCTAGCATATATAGTGCACTTGCACTTCACAAGAATACCAACTTCGGTCAATAATTTATGATAGCAATTTAAGAATATTAAATTGACTAAACAGTCTTTTTTTACCTTTATTAAATTTTATTACATGAAATTTTAACCCAGGGTTGTTATAGAAGGATGCTAGGAACCCCTACAATCCCTGCAATTTTTTAGGATTTTGAGGAAGAAGGTCAACTCATTTTCCCACATGATCACCATCATTAGATGCTCCTCATTTTATTGATTCCAAAAATATATAGCACGTCATGATTCATAACAGTTTTCAAGATATGCCTGTCGAAAATTCAAAGCCCCCTTTTTGTGGTAAAGACCCCCAAAAATTAGATGATGTGGCAAGATGGTTTGGATTGATAAATTAATATTGGACCTAGTTCATTTTAGTATATCCACAAAATTATTAAAGGAGGTTTATTTTTAACTATTTCATGGCTCCATATTTAAATTTGGTCCCAAATTTTTTTGGGGTATTTTTGGCTCCAAAATTGAAATTTTGAGATTAGAAATTGCCCTCCAAAATTATCAAGTTGGATTCCCTCGTTTCTTCAAGTTGGCCTCATTAAGAATACCTCCTTCATGTATATAAAAGGAGGATCAATATCTCCACAAATATAAGTATTGTTTGTTGATGTTATCTGAGTCTTCTCTGTGGCTAGGGAAATCAAGTATACCTAAAGATGGTAAATTTTTTGGGCTTATATCTTTTGTTTGGTTCTTTGGTTGATTTTGGGTTTCACTGGGTTTTGTAATAGATCTTTGCAGCCACCTTCATCATATAATATTTTCATGTGGTTGAGTTTATATTCGCACAATATAGGGTTCTACTCTTGATTACAGTGGGTAGGACTTAAGGCCCTATTGTATCCTCCCTGAGGCACACTTTCTGAAGCTCAGATCTAAGGAATTATTACAGGCTCAGACCTCAAATGTTTTAAATAACTTAAATTTCGGACCTAAAATATTTGAAGGTTTATTTGGTCATTCTTTAGAGAATAATTAATTTTCTTAAGGGATATCATTGAGTCTTATTTGACCTTATTTTCAAATATCTATTGTATTCATTTTTGAGGTAATTCATGTGTAATTAAAGGAGGAATTATGACCCTCTTAGGGAATCAACTAGTCACTTTCTACGGAATTCCTAATTGAATCATTTAGAAATTGGTTTTTTGGATTATGAGGCTTATTAAGCCCTCTATTGGCTACGCACTATGGTTCCTCCTTAAGACCCTTTTCTATAAATTCCTTGTAGATTCAAACTACTCATTGTAATTTAATAAAACAATAGACTTGAATCTACCCTACTCTGTTAGGTCCCTATATTACTAGGGTAGTCCCTTATTGTTGTTAGTGTAGCCCCATTATTGTTATTATTTTACCCTTGTAGTCCTCATATTGTTATTATTGTGCCCCATAAAACCCCGCTATTGTTATTGTCATGCCCTTACATTATTATTGTTAGGTCGGCTAGGATTATATTGTGACCCCATGGACTCCTATATATAGTAAGGAGGCTTTTTCATTTGAATCATCCAAGAATTTTTCATTTATGTAATGTAAATGAGGTTTCCCCCTCAAAGTGGATGATTTATAAGGCGTTGATCTCTCTTTTCTTCTATTTTTGGAGCTGGTTTCATAACATTTGGTATCAGAGATTTGGATTCTATGGTTTTGCTGCTTCAAACAGGTCATCTTGGAAGTTTCTCTATAAATTTTCTTCTACGAAGGTTAAGAAGCTAAGAAAAAACCCATTTGTGAATAAATCCTAATGAATGTCCTGTAAAAAATTCAAATCTTGGTTCGCAACATTTTCAGAGATATGATTTGTGGAAGTTAGGGATTTTATAGGCTCCCGAATTTCATCTCAAAGAGGTGACCTTGGGAAAATAGTCATAACTCTCTCTCTCTGAGCATCAGATTGTAATTATGTAAAAAGTTTCCAAAATTACACAAACTTTAGTTTACTTTGTAGCAATTTCCGAGCTGAAGGAGGAAAAAGTGACACATGGCAAGTTGTACAAGTTCCCTCTACTAAACCAATCCATAATTAGGTCATTCTGGGAGATTAGGAATATTTTTTCCTTCAAGAATCCAAATCAAGTTAGACGTGTGGAATTGGAAATAAGATTCAAAGGATACTAAAGGACCAAAGATAAAATATCTGGGATCTTAAATTCTAGAGATACATCAGTTTCAATATCGAGCTCCTCAACAACAAGAAAAAGGTGTGTATTGTTTTTTCAAAATGCATAAGTCTTGTTTGAAAAATAAATTTGAAGTGATTCCAAGGGAATATTGAAGCATAGATATCAATATTGGGTTCTAAAATGGCCCCTAAAAATAAATCAATGCCCATTAAGCCCTCAGAAGGCTCTACTATGACTCATGAAGAGGAATAAGTGCAACATGATATATAAAAATTAGAAGACCAAGTGCAAATTTCGCTCTTTCAAAGAGAAACAAAAATGAAATGGAAGTTTTTAAGAAAGGCGTGGAAGCTAAGATGGATGGTTTGAAGAAAGTTGTGGAATCTAATATGGATGGTTTGAAGAAAAGCGTGGAAGCTAATATGGATGGTTTGAAGAATGGCATGGAAGCTAATATGGATGGCATGGAAGCTAAGATGGATGACATGGAAGCTAAGATAGATGAAAAAATGAAATAAAACATTGAAGACATGAAGAATGATCTAAAAGCAAACATGGAAGGTTTGAAGGAAGGTTTGACACATTTGATACAATAAATGATTCCTATTGGTGAAAAGGTAGTACAAGAAACTCATGATGAGAGAAAAATAAATGTTAATCATGATTTCATAAACTCTAATGTTGTATTGAAGACCCACCATATTCCAAAGATCGATATGAGGAAGTTTGATGGGAAAGATCCCGTAACATGGATACTACATATGGAGCAATATTTTGATCTACATAATGTGAAAAACACACAAAAGGTACGCATTTCAACTTTACATTTAGAACAAAATACATTTGTATGGTATCGATGGCTTTTCGCTCGTAAAAAATTGTCACATGGTCAATTTTTATGGAGGATATGATAGCACATTATGAGGATACAAAGAGAAACACCTTCTTTAGCCAATTGATAAATCTCAAACAAAAGGGTTCAATGGTGGAGCACATTGAGTACTTCCAAAAATTGAATATAAGGGTAACTAATATTGCAAAGGAATACAGGATTGATGTCTTCATATGGACTTTAAAGGATAACATCCAACATGAGGTTCACGTTTGGGAACCTGATTCATTAGAGAAAACATTCAAGTTGGCAAGAAAAATTGAAAGTAAAATTATGGAGACAAGGAAGCCTACCACTCACATCTATAAAGATGGAATTTTTACTACTCCTATACTTCCAAAAACTATGAGGTTGACACCACAATAATTGGAAGAAAAATGAGAAAAAGGGCTTTTCTATAGTTGTGATAGAAAATACACTAATGGTCATAAGTGTTCTGAGAAGAAATTATTTTACATAGATTGTGAAGAGGAGGAAGAAAATGAACAAGAAACTTAAAAAGAAGAGGATATACACCAGGAACCAACCCTAGAGAAAGAAGAAATGAATATAACCATATCTAGTAATGTATTGGTGGGAATTACCACTCCTTAAACTCTCAAGATAGAAGGACATATCAAGAAGAAAAATGTAATAGTGTTGATTGATTTAGGTAGTACCCATAATTTTATTCATTGTAAGGTAGCCAAGGAATTGAATTGCTTCCTATACCCAGCACCAGAGTGTCAAGTGATGGTTGCAAATGGAGGGACTATAAATTTCTTTGTAAAATGGCATAATATCAAGCTAACCATGGGGGAATATGTATTAAATAATCCAATTCTTTACATTCCAATGGGAGGTGATGATGTTGTACTAAGAGTACAATGGTTACAATCTTTGGGGGTGGTAGCTTTTAATTTTCAAGAACTTTTCTTTAATTTTTTTTCAGAAGGAAAGGAAGTTGAATTATGGGGTATCGTGGGGAACCCAAGAAAGAGAATAAGATCTGATGTCATTACAAAGCTTCTGAAGAAATAGAAACAAGGCGTAATTGCACAATTATGCTCACTAGAAGTTCCAACATCAAAATTATCTATTTCTCAATATCTCCAAAAATTCTTGGACAATCATTCCAATATGTTTGAAACTCCCAAAGGACTCCCACCTATTCATGATCATGATCATGCTATTAATTTGATTCCAAGAAGTGTTCCTCCTGTTATCACTTCCCCCAACTTCCCAAGGTTGACAATAGGATTGGAGAAAGGTAACCATAGACCAAACTTTAGGTCAGGTAGCTAGCCCTACCTGGACCAGAGAGGGATCTCGCGTTGTCACTTTTGTAGTCAAATGAATGATTGAGTATCTAATGATAGTATGCTAGGTATATAAGCTCAATAAATAGGTTTTTTTTTATGTTTATATTATTGGATAGAAAGCCAATGATTGGACTGTGTATAAGGTTTTTAGGTTTGAACTCCAAGGTGAACCTGCAAAGAATATGTGAGGCAAGATAGGTAGTTTGAAATCATATTAATAATTCATTGAGTATATGATGAAATGGAGGATAATTTGAATGAGCACTGAGGTGAATTCATTCAATTTAGAAGCAAATAAACATAGTATGGTAAATCTTGTCTAAAACAAAGCATGGTTAAACATGATTTATGCTCATAAAATTTCAAGTTAAACATATATGAAGAAGAATAAATGGTATTAATCATGAAATGATAAACATACATGAGAAAAATAGATGCTACAAAGCATACCACAAGTATCTCAATACAATTCCTGTAAATTTGTCTCTGATTTCATTCCAAAATATGATTACAAGAGATCCACTGTAATATGAGACTATCCAACCCAAAAAAAGATTAAATAGAGTCTACTTATAGCAAATATGGACTTTGAAATGTCATCGGGTCAAAATCCCATCCAAAATGGATAATAAATGCAAAAGATGGGTCATTTACTAGTTTCTAGAGAGGTTAGAAACCATTCCCTGAATTTTAACTATAAACTAGGAGTGTTTGTCCCTTACATTAATTACATATTCCATCATGATAGGAGAAAAAAAACAACCCAATAACTCTAATTACAACTCATAGGACAAAAATGCCTCAAATTTGTGACCATTTCTGAGCTTGATAAGTGTCTTGAGGAATCCAATGTTGATTTGTGACATTTCTGACAGAAGAGTAAAAACAATTTGCAGAAGTGTAACAACACTTTGGAGGAACTTTTCATGCCTTTTTAAGAGTCCAAATACACTTCTAAAAGAACAGTAAACTAGCTTTGTGTGTTTAGTTTCCATAACATCTTGATTTTTTCAAAATGGACCACGGGAACGCCTTCAAAAAGCCATTCTCCCAGGGTCACTAAAAAGCATAACAAAGGGTCCAAAAAGGAGGCAAAAACATGAAAAATGAGTGGTTTTTGAGCCTTTTCTCCCAAATTATAGCTTTTCCTGCCATGAGGGTTCATGATCTATTATGTACTCATAAAAATACATCCATCAATGTAAATAAATCACCATTTGGATTCCACCAAAATAAGAGTAACAAAAGTTCGTTACCCTTCTCCAATGAGAAATTTCCAGAATTCTACAAAAAATCATATAAAATACCAAAATTAATCAAAACTTATCAAAAGTGGTTCCATGGAACCTTTGAGAGATGGGCTACAATCTCTCCAAGAATTTTTCCCAAGTCATATTTATGGAGGACAAGTGATGCAACAAAATGAGCTTGATTAGGCCATGATAAAAAAAAGACTAGTGTGATGATATTCTCTTCTACTCTGAACCTTCCCATCCATCTTAATCAAGCTCCTATACAAATAGTGTGGCAAATCAAGTGTTTTTACAGAGGTAAAATGCATCAAAAGCTTGATGTGATACCTATACAACCTGTAGAATCTTCCTTCACATGTGAAGTACTTCATTATGAACATCATCAGAGGAAAATACTTTCTCTTGAGGTGTCTGAAAGGAAAATGATATATGGCTCCTCTCTAGCATGAGGCTTGATAAATTTCATGTCGTTTTCAATATCTAGGTCCATGCCCTTGAACCACTGCTCTCCATGATAAGGGATACCTGTAGCTAAAGAAATTAGGTCAGATGATAGGATTATCTCCATACCTCCAAGAGTGACCTTTCCCATACTGTGGCTCATTGCAAATAGGCTGGAAAACTGAATATAATACCCCCCTTCCATAATCCTTTCACAAAAGATCAAACACTGAGTTGTTGCAAAGCACCTTCTGGCCAATGGAGAATAATTTTATTCATGCTTATTGAATGGTTCAAGCCTGAGGTGATGCCCTCCTTTGAAGCTTTTCTTGTCACTTTCCATTGTATTTGTCACTGGCATGATGAAAACCCTATGGTGTTAATGAAATGAGTGAATGAATGAAAATATGGAAAAAACAGATTGTAGGAAAGTGTGAGTTTGGTGGATGAAATGAAGGGTCTTGAAGCTAAGAAAAATTCTAGAAAGATTTGAGTAGGTTATGTTGTGTGTTAGATTCAAGTTTTAGGTGGAATGAGAGAAAATTAATGTGAGGAAGGTGTCAAAATTCCTAAAACAAAGGAAATTTCCAATTTTGACTGTGAGAATAGCTTGTGCAATGGTAGGGTAAGTTGGTAAGATGAAATGGGGATCATGAGGTGTTGGCCAGATAAATCGATCTTGCAGACAAGATCGATCTCCCTAGTGTCAGAAAACAATCTAGCAACAAACAAACAACTAAGTTTATCTTTCTCTAAATATATTCGTTTTAAAAATAAATGCTATGAAGGTGTTGATCCTACCTTAGATCCAAATGCTTATTTTTAACCGTAGTTCTTTTGTCGCAAAAATAATCCTTCCATCGCAACAATAATCCTTCTGTCGCAACAAGAGTTCTTTCGTTGCAACAATAATCCTTCCGTCACAACAAGAGTTCTTTCGTCACAAGAAAGTGTCATCTTTTGTCACAAAAAAGTGTCTTCTTTGTCGACTTGCAATCACAAACAAACAAATATTAAATAGCACCTGTATAGCAAATAATTATAAAACATACCTATCATAGTGATCAAGAAATCTATGAAATAAACGATCAAACGACAACTTATTGAAATAAACAATCGAACGAAAATTTATTGAGAAAAACAGAACTTGATTGTGTTAATCTTAAAATAACAGAAGAACCTTACAACCTTAGCCTTGATGTTGAACAGGCTTTCCTGGGGTCTGAAGCAGGAGTCTCCTCTACTTTGATAATTCTTGCACTCTTTCTCCAGGAGCACATAGAGGTATGTGATCTTTCCTCTCAAAAGCTCAGCAGAAAGAAGTCTAAATCTCAACAGCACTTCAACTCAATCACACATAAAGCTTGAACTCCCTTTGAGGCTACCCAATGCCTCTTTTTATAGAGCAGATGAGGAGGTTAGGGATCCACCTTTGAAGGGATATAATCCTCCTTCAAATGGATAGGCTCCTCACATCAAGGGATTAGCTCATTAAGGTGAGGGATGCATGAACCTTATTAAAGCGTACTTATCCCCAAAAAATCTCATCATGAACCTTCTAGAATTGACCTCAAATCAGCTTTTTAACTTTTGTTTCTCGCATTTTTTTACTTTGGATGGGGTACGCAGGCATAACACTAGAAAAATACATTCCAGAACATAGTTCCTCTTCACATTACCTATGTACCCTAGCCAGGAATGCAGGTAAGCCTCACATTACCTGCGTACCCTAGGGTTTTTGAGTTTTTAGGGTTTTTTTCTCCTGTTTTAGGGCTTGACATGAGGATTAAAGGTTGTGAGACTTGCAGAGGAGGTATGTATGAGTGTTAATGATCTCATACAGTTAGCAAGATGTCAAGGTGACATTTTTTATTGCAACAGATTGCCCCCTCAAGTGCAAAGTCTGGAATAGATGAAGATGAAGTCTATCATATATGAAGAGTGAAGTACTTTATCATTTCAAGGATCATCCTGTGGACACCCTGGTTGGAACCTATAAAAACATTCAATGCAATATATATATATATATATATATATATATATATATATATATATATATATATATATATATATGTATGTATGTATGTATGTAAACATATCATTGCTAAGGTAGGAATTCCCATACTCAGATCAAAACTAACTAGAAAACTGATTTAAACTGTTCTGATACAGGAATGATTTTCAATACATCAATAGTATAGATGTGTGTAGACACAGTATGGATGTAGCCATATGTTTATGAATATTCCACCGTATAAATGAATAACAAAATTCCTCGTAGCCTGGATGGTAGAAACTACATCCAAGGTCTTGATTTCCGTTTCTCGAACCAGTATGATTCTATCCATGTGAATAAATGTGTCGAAGTAGAACATGGTAGAAACCACCTGATTACCGGTCAATAATGTAAACTGTTAACAAGTGTGAGAGTAACCACCAGCAATGTCAATGGCCCTCAAAGTACTCAGTACAATCCATGAAATGTGAATAAATGAGCTGAAGTCGAACATGTCACGGAATCATTCGATCGAAGGTTAATGATGCAACCTGTCGTCGAAGGCGAGAAACCTGCCATTGAGGCATGAAGATTTCAAGGTACTAACGATTTCTAGATCAACTTCCTAGATAATGAGCTGTCCTCGATAGAAAGTGATCCATCGTAGGCAAGCCCACAACACGAAATCATAGATCAAGTTTTGAAGAAATATATTGGGAAGGACTGACTCAGGGATGGTCAAAATGGATGACAGATATTTTGCAGATGAATGGTTTGTTTGAACTATCCTCTTGAACACATAACGACACTGCAAATGGCTTGGTGACAATTGACCCAAAGCTAATACCCAGAAACCGGCTAAATACTTTCAAAATGAATCGATTAACTGTTAGGAAAAGGATTTCCCAACCCAGGTGAACAAAAGTGTCGTGTTCAAGAGTGGTTAACAGTTTTCCAAATAATCAAAATGTAACAAACAGGTTCGTTTTTCTCTCTTTTCCCCCACCATTTCTGGCAAGTACCTCTTTATTTTTTACAAGCTTGAGGAGGATAACATTTTATTGTTTATAAGCTCATCCTTCAGATGAGTCCAACTTAGTTTAAGATTCAAACCCTAAGAAGGAGTGGTTCGTTCCTGTTACTGTGTCAACCTCGTTAAAAAATGAAACACGTTTCCATGAGCATAGTTCTTTTCCTATGTCAAGCTAGTTAAAAAATGAAACAAATCCTCCCCTAATTGAGTCAAGTTTTTGACTAAATCTCATATATGTTAAGTCGTATATTTAGGTTAGTTATTTCAGTTTTTTGCATAATTTTCTTACAGTTTTAGGTCAGGTCTTTCATATGATCTCGTAAATGAACCCTCATTCCATCCAGTTATTAATCCCCAGCGGAGTCACCAATTTGTTGGCCAGATAAATTGAACTTGCGGACAAGATCGATCTCCCTAGTGTCAGAAGACAATCTAGCAACAAACGAAAAACTAAGTTTATCTTTCTCTAAATATATTCATTTTACAAATAAATGCTATGAAGGTGTCGATCCTACCTTAGATCCAAATGCTTATTTGTAACTGTAGTTCTTCTATCGCAACAATAATCCTTTCGTCGCAACAAGAGTTCTTTTGTCGCAACAATAATCCTTCTGTCGCAACAAGAGTTCTTTCGTCGCAAGAAGGTGTCGTCTTTTGTCGCAACAAAGTGTCGTCTTTGTCGACCTACAATAAAAAACAAGCAAATATTAAATAGCACCTGTATAAAAAATAATTATAAAACATACCTATCATAGTGATCAATCAATCTATGAAATAAATGATCAAACGACAACTTATTGAAATAAACAATCGAACGACAATTTATTGAGAAAAAAAGAACTTGATTGTATTAATCTTAAAATAACAGAAGAACCTTACAACCTTAGCCTTGATGTTGAACAAGCTTTCCTGGGGTCTGAAGCAAGAGTCTCCTCTACTTTGATAAGTCTTGCACTCTTTCTCCAGGAGCACATAGAGGTATGTGATATTTCCTCTCAAAAGCTCAGTAGAAAGAAGTCTAAATCTCAACAGCACCTCAACTCAATCACACATAAAGCTTGAACTCCCTTTGAGGCTACCCAATGCCTCTTTTTATAGAGTAGATGAGGAGGTTAGGGTTCCACCTTTGAAGGAATAGAATCCTCCTTCAAAGGGATAGGCTCCTCACATCAAGGGATTAGCTCCTTAAGGTGAGGGATGCATTAATCTTATTAGAGCGTACTCATCCCCAAAAAATCTCTTCATGAACCTTCTAGAATTAACCTCAAATCAGCTTTTTAACTTTTGTTTCTCGCTTTTTTGACTTTGGAGGGGGTACGGAGGCATAACACTGGAAAACTACATTCCATAATGCAGTCCCTCTTCACACTACTTGCGTACACTAGCCAGGAACGCAGGTAAGCCTCACATTACCTGCGTACCCTAGGGTTTTTGAGTTTTTAGGGTTTTTTCTCCTGTTTTAGGGCTTGACATGAGGAGTAAAGGTTGTAAGACTTGCAGAGGAGGTATGTATGAGTGTTAATGAGCTCATACAGTCAGCAAAATGTCAAGGTAACAATTTTTAATGTAACATGGGGTTCAGTTAAAATTTTGAGAAAAATTTAGTGGATAGGGTAGTCTCTTAACTCCACAATGAAAGTGGAATGAAGATAAAGGGGTAGGTGTAGGGTGGTCAAAACCTTAAAACACAGGAATTTCTCAACTTAGGTTGTGAGAATAACTAGTGAAAAAGTGTTTTTGGGTTAAGAAGGTGAAATAAGGGCTATAAAGCTAATTAAAAATTATGATAAAAATTGAGGAGTGCAAGTGGAATGAGGGAAAATGGATGGGTATAGGGTAGTCAAAAGCTTGAAACGCAGTCAATGCCAAATATTTCACTGTTTTAATTGTGGAAAATATCTAGAATTAGGGTTTGATTGTATTGGGCATGTTAGGGATGGTAGTGTAGATGATAGGAGTGTGGTGGTGAAGCATAGGATGTATTAGTTATGGTTTATGTGATGGGGTTAGGGTTTAGGTAAAATAGGGTAGGTTACGGTTTTTCATAATAAAAATTTTATATGTATGACAGTGAACATATGGAGAAAACATAAAGTGACATGAAATGTTTCAAATATTTCATGGACGTTATACAAAGAATGGAGGTAATCTTTGAATCGATTTGGAGGTTATCAAGCTTCAAAAACATAGAAATTTCTTCTTTACAGAAGTGTAACACTACCTTACATGTGTGTAACAACATTACAGGAGTGTAACACTTGGAGGCAGGAGTGTAACATTGTGTGTGTATCACTTGCGTAATGCACAAAATCGTAACAAAATGCTGCGTAGCACTCTCATAGGGGTAATGAACACGGTCCATAAATGAAATACGATGCCCTTAAGCGTAACAAGGGTGATTTTAAAGGGTTGCAAGCACGTTTTAATGGGATTTAAGCCTTGTGATTTCGATTTTAGAGACTATGGAGGGAAAATGAAGTGGAGAGATGCTCTCACATACATGAAAGGGTAAATATGAATGAAATTAAGTTACCCTTTGAAACTTAAAATGAATTTTTTGACCTTTTGCAATTGACAATGACCTTTTGTTCCTTTAAATGAGATAAAAAAACAAAACATATCTCTTTAAATTATTTGAAACTTGAGGTGATTTTATGAACATTTGAATGAGACACTGAAACACAGTTGACCTTCCTTTATGAGACGGTAAAACATTTTTTTAAATATTTCAACTTTTCTCATTTGGAAATGACCTTTTTCAAAATAAGATGAGGTGTCTTTAAAAACTGAGAATGACCCCTATTGTATTTGACTGGGAAATTAGATTAAATTGACCTCCTTTGAAGCTCTAACAGTTAAAATGATTTTTTTTTTGGTCCTTTAATGAGACAGTGAGATAGAATTCTTCTTTTCATGAGACAATGAGACAGAATGTAGTTGCTTGGAACTTTTTTGGAACTTGAGCCACATGAACCAAGAGAGGTGGTTTTTATCTCATTTAATAAGAAAATTATAATCCATATGGATATTGGTGGCCACCCACCTATTCAATTTTGACCCACACCATCAATTCTTCCAGTTTTTCAGTTTCCACACAACTTACTATTTTTAGCAGTTTTTCGGGTCATGAACTTCTGGAGCCGTTTTGAGGCACTAATGATCTAGCTGGATATTTTTGGCCACCCACATATTCCATTTGAACCCTCACCATTGGTTCTTTCAGTTTTTCAGTTTCAACACAACTTACTATTTTTAGCAATTTTTCAGGTCTTGAACTTATGGAGCCGTTTTGAGGCCCTAAACGAAGTTTTTTTTGGAAAACTGGGAGCAACATGGGTCTATGGATTGATTTTTCTCACTCAAAACATACAGTCCTCGGATATATATTTATAACAAGTTATTGAGCACGTAAAACGGAGATCGTATGCCAAAGTTACGTCCCTGAGACGATTGAGGTACCAATTTACCCAAATAGGGACCATAGTTTTGGCGCTTCAGCTCCTAGGGTTAGGTTTTTGGATGTTTAGGGTTTTCCATTGTTTCTCAAAAATAAATAGTCCTTTGAGCCTCATTTTAACACATTTCATAGGCCTGTAGCCACCACATTTCTTCTCAGAGATAAGCTACCAATGCCCTAGCTAGTTTATTTCCATTATGTCTGTAAGCATATTTATGTTATTTGATATTAATTAAATGAAGTATTATTTCCACTGCATCTATGTGTTTATGTCTATTTCTGTATTTTATTGTGTTCCTACATAAATCTGGATGAGTGGTATCAAATCAGTCTTCTCTTTCTCTTATTTTCTTTTCATGTCCCCAACGAGGTCAGGGTATAAGGAGTTAGGGCTCGATCTGGTTGAACCCTTGCAAGATCAACCTCGCAAACCCTGATGGCCTCCCATGGCGGAAGAAAATAAAGATGAGGGAGTAGGAGATCTTATCAAAATATTGCTCGAGGAGGCCCTTGAGAAACAAAGGAACGCGATTATGGATAACTTTTCTCAGATCCTTCAACAACTGCCCACCTACGACGCATTTGTATCCAACAACCATTCTGGAGGCACCACTCTATTCAAGGTATAGGTAAAATTTGAAATTCCTGTATTTAAAGGCTAGATAGATGCTGACGTCATAGATATATGGTTGAATTTGCTAGAAGAGTATTTCTGGGTCCGTGATTTCTCCGACCGAGAAAATATTATTTTTGCACTCCTCAAAGCCACCCCCCATGTCAAAGACTACTGGGAAACCTACTATGAGAAAAAGGATGGGAGGGAACCCTCTCTATTCTTGGTTGCACCCACTTGGAATTCATTCTGAGACAGTATCAAGGAACAATATTACCTCATGGGGAGCTATGAGGACAAGTACATCCAATGGACCACATTGCAGCGGCAAATGGATCAAGGTGTGCACAAACTAACAAATATGTTCCATAACATGCGCACAAAGTTGGGTATTAAATATTCAGAGACACATTGGGTGCTCAAGTACCACAGATGTCTACATAGACAAATTATGAAGGAAATGTAATTCCTTGACATCACCTCGCTTGGAATGACATATCGCTATGCGGCCAAGATCGAGCAGAAATTTAAGCAGAATAAGTGAGACTTTGGATCCTCGAATCTGAAGCCAGGGAAAGGCACCCGCAAACCATAGAATATGGGGTAGAGACAAAGTGGGGCAACTCAAAACACCACCAAAAATCCAAAGAAGGACACGGGGAAGTGGTGTGAATTTCATAACAGCCCCACTCATAGTACAAACGAGTGTCGATCCAAACAGTCGTTGATGGCCGAACTGAAGGCACCCGAATCAGATGTAGGTTATGATCCTGAGCCAGAACCAGAAAAGGGATATGAAAAAGGGAAGAAGATCATTGATGTGAACCCCAGTGCCATTTTTTCCATCACCAAGCTCCAGAGGGAGTATCCCTAGGATCTACAGGAGGGAGAGTGCCTCTTCCATTCGCATATGTGGGTGAAGGGTTCTCCACTACAATTTCTTGTTGATAGTGGAAGCCAAAGGAACCTCATTTTAGTAAATTTCATGAAGTGGCTCGACCTACTGACCATATCACACTCGCAACCATATACCATCGGGTCACTTCACCCAGGGAGAGATCTTTGCGTCTGCCACTAGTGCCGCCTTCCGTACAACATCAAGCCATTCACGGATGAGGTATTGTGTGATGTTTCTCATCTTGATGTAGCTAATGTTTTATTGGGCCAACCATACTTGTGGAGGCGACATGATGTGTATGAGTCTAGGACTTGTTCTATTGTTATTACTTTGGGAAATAAATTGTACAGGATACCAGAGGTAGTACTGCCTCCTGCCGTCTCCTTAACTATTGCAAAACAACGTAGTAAGATTGTTTCCTAAAATAGGAAATTTATTTTCCTTACAAATTTCTCATGGGGAAGATGAATATGTGGCCACAACCTCGAAACAGGGCTCCCCTGCATGGCTATAGAATATGGACAAAGTCGTGGAGGAATACGAGGACATTTTCTCCTCACCCAGAGAGGTTCCTCTACACTGTCATGACACACACTCCATTGAGATAACCTGCGGCGCACCGCCGCATGATGTTTCCATACCTCATGCAATTACACAGAAATAATACACACATGTACTATCTGAGGCAACCAAATTTATTGAATGTATCAAGCACGTCTGACAGAAGGTCCACGACATCCTAGACAAATCCAACACCAAGTTTAGAAGAATTTGCCTCTCATGGAGGAAATTAACACAATGGGTACCATTGCTTCCTAAGGAGGGTGGAATGATCCAAGTGGATATTGGTGACCACCCACCTATTCCATTTGGACCCGCACCATTAATTCTTTCAGTTTTTTAATTTGCACACAACTTACTATTTTTGCAGTTTTTCGGGTCATCAACTTCCGGAGCCGTTTTGAGGCCCTAATGATCCAGTTGGATATTGGTGTCCATCCACCTATTCCATTTGAACCCCCACCATCATTTATTTCAGTTTTTCAGTTTCAACACAACTTACTATTTTTAGCAGTTTTTCAGGCCCTGAACTTCTGGAGCAGTTTTGAGGCCATAAATGACATTTTTTGGGAAAATCGAGAGCAACATGGGACCATGGACCAATGTTGCTCACTCAAAATTTAGAGTCCTTGGATAGATATTTCTAATGAGGTATTGATCATGTCAAATAGAGATCGTATGCCAAAGTTACATCCCCGGGATGATTGATGTAGCAATTTACCCAAACGGGGCCCATAGTTTTGGTGCTTCATCTCCTAGGGTTAGGTTTTTGGATGTTTAGGGTTTACCATTATTTCTCAACAATAAATAGGCCTTCGAGCCTCATTGTAACATAGTTCAGAGGCCTATAGCCACCACATCTCTTCTTAGAGAGAAGCTACCAACGCCCTAGCTAGTTTATTTCCATTATGTTTGTAAGCATATTTTTGTTATTTGATATTAATGAAATGAAGTATTATTTCCACTGTATCTTTGTGTTTATGTGTATTTTTGTATTTTATTATGTTCCCGCATAAATACGGATCAAAATAGCTCCTTCATTAGGGTTTTATGAGTGGAATGGAACGTTTTTGCCTTGTTTTAAGTGAAATTTGAAGATTTTTCAAAGGCACAAATGAACCTAGACATTGACCTCTATGAGGTGGAGTGACATAGCAATAGACCTCTTAAATGATGATGACGAAGATGGTGACCTTGAAATTTATTTATGATGGATATTACCTTGACAATGATGGTGTCGATGAATGAAATGAAGGAGCATCATACATGATTTAGACCTCTTCAGTGACCAAAATTATTTTATGAGAACTTGTTTGAAAAAGTAAAAAAAATTGACTTGTGACTTTATGTAAAATAAATGAAAGATGTTTTTGATCAATGAAATACCTGAGCTAACATTGCTTGTAGTTGGGGATGGCATCTCCTTCAGGAGGTGTCAAGAACATCGTAGATTAGGTAGCCTTACCATTTGGCTATGGAGTCAAACTGGACTTTGAAAAACTCTGACAAACTGGAAATGATGAATTAAATATGGAAATGAATTTGACTATAAAAAATTGACTTGACTCTGACTTAACAATTGATTGAAACTTTTTTAAACTTTTTGAAAGGAAACATAAGCTATATGTAGAAGTCTCATGGCCTTCCCCTCAAGATTCAAACTTCTGCAACAAGTTCCTTATTGTTGGGACATCAAATTTAAAATGATATGTACAGTGATAGTGATATCTTCCTCAATGATCAAGATAGATATTTTTTGAGGAACCTACCATTGATTGGTCCTCCCAACACTTCTTTCCCTTCAAGATCCTCTACTATAAATTCTTTGTTACTGATCTTGTAAGGTACTTTCCATAGATTGTCTAACTTTACATGCTTACTAGTGTCTTCATTTTGGGCATCCCAACAAAGAATAACATCTCCAAGCATGAAATCATCAGCTTTGGTCTTCCTATCATGAATATTTTGTATTTTCTCATGAAGCTTTGAAGTATGGTTGAAGACTTCACCTCTAGACTGTTGTATATGGATCATTTGGTTGACTCTTCATTGAATTTCATTAGGCTCATTATTGGTATCTTGCAGAATTTTCATCATCAGTATAACTAGAGAAGTAGGGAATACTATGTCAACACCATACACGAGTTGGAAAGGTGACATGCTGATTGATCTCTTCGTGCTAACTCTATCCGCCCATAGAGCATTAGTGAGCTTTTTGTGCCAATTCCTCTTGTTTTATTGCAACATATTCTCGATTATGTTCACCAAAGACTTATTTGACGATTCAGTAAGCCCGTTTCCCTGAGGATAGTATGTTGTTGAATGACCAAGCCTAATGTGATACTTGTCACAAAATTCAATCACTTTCTTGGACTTAAAGGTAGTTGCATTATCAGTAATGATCTTGTGTGGACAGCCAAAATGAGACAGAATATTATTCTCAAGAAACTAAATGATAACAATGTCAATAGCTTCCCTCCTAGGGATGGCTTCAATCCATTTGGTGACACAATATGTGGCAATGAGTATCCATTTGTGCTGAGTTGATGATGGAGGATGGATCTTGCTAATGAATTCAATTCCCCACTGCTGGAATGGCACTTTTATTTCAATTGGTTTTAAGGGCACAGGCAATAGTTTCCTCTTTCCTTGAAATATTTGACACTCATGCCAACTCATGATTGTTCTATAAACATCAGAAAATAAAATTGGCCAATAGAATCCCACCCTCAAGATCTTATTAGTTGTAGTATTCTAATAAAGATGACCACCAAAGTCACCTTTATGAAAATCAGTCATGAATTTTTCAACTTCTCCTTCAATCAAATAATTCAGCAACACTCCACCCAGATATTTCCAATACAAGACACCATTAATAATGTAGTACTTAGGAGCTCTTAACTTCAAAGATCTAGCCTTACTAATTGGCAAGCTGGGAGGAGGATTCAAGTGTTGCAAAACATGTACTATATCAACATACCAAGGCGACGGAGAAAAAATTTCAGATACCTCAGGCAATGTTTCAACATATTTTTCTTGAGATAATGCAGCAATAAAATTGATGTCCAAGGCATGGAGATTTGAATCCGCCATAAGCTTCTCTAGGCATTTTCCTTTGATCAGATTTGTTGGATTTATCTCCAAGTCATATTCTAACATAGCAACGAGTCATTTACCTCACTGCCCTTGAGGATCATTCTGTGTAAGCACATCTTTGATAATAGTGTTTGGAACATATGCAATGACATGAGAATGGAGAATGTAGACCCGAAAATCCTTCAATTATTTGTCTAATTCCAAGGCCTTTTCCTTAATGATGTTGTACTTCAACGTTGTGTCTCTTATGGTTCTACTGAAGAAGGCGATGGGATACTCCGTATTCTGATTTTTATTTTGCACGAGGAAAACAGCAAGAGTATGCTCTGAGGAAAATGAAAAAATGAAAAAATCAAGTGTATAGTCCAGACTAATAAGAATAGAAGCATGAGATAAATCCAACTTAAATTTATTGAATGATTTCTTCACCTCTTCATACCATTTTACTTCACTATCTTTCTTCAGCATGTCAGTAAGTTTCCTTAAGTGTTCAGCAATATTGGGAACAAATCTTGTCAAAAAAAATATTTTGCCATTGAATGATTGAATTTCCTTTTTGCTCCTAGGATATTCCAAGGTCTAAATTGCTTCAATCCTTGAAGGGTATATCCTAATTCCATCTTTTGATATGATATGGCCCAGAAATTTACCTTCCTCCATAGCGAAAAGACTCTTCTTTGGGTTCAGTGATATGCCAAACTTTATACATCTCTAAAAAACTATTTTCAAGTGCTACAAGTATTTCTCATATGAATTGGAAAAAATAGTGATTTCTTCAAGATATATGACCAAAAATACATCCTTTTCATTGGAAAAATAAATTTCCATTTCTCACTAAAAAGTGGCCCCTGCATTCTTCAATCCAGAAGGCATTTTGTCATACATGAAGGTACCCCAAGGTGTTGTGAAGGTTGTCTTTTCTTGATCATATAGATGAACAAGAATCTGATTATACCCAGAGTATATATCCAACAATGAAAGTCTATAAGATCCAACTACCCTTTGGATAATATGGTCCATCATTGGTAGTGGGTAATTGTCCTTCAATGACACTTTGTTCAGATTTCTGAAATCAATGCACACGCGAATATCTCCTATATTCCTCCCTAATGGCGCTAGATTATACATCCAATTTGAAAATAGAAGAGGCACTATGATACTAGCTATAAATAATCCATTTACCTCCTTCTGAATAGAGGGTGGAAACTTAGGATTCATTCTTCTTATCTTCTGGCAGAAAGGTTTTTGATCCGACTTCAAGGGAATGGTATGCTGAATTATTCTCTTATCATAGACTTTCAAATTAGAATATTCGCAAGAAAATACATCATCAAACTGATACATAAGCGCTACATATTTACCTTTCATTTCTGCACTCAATTATTTTGAAATTGTTACCATCTTTGGCTTTTCTGGAGTGCCAAGATTGAGATCTTCCACTCCCACTTTTGTCGGTAACATGCTCGGTTTGCATGAAACATCATCTTGAACAAAAATATCTTCCAAAGTTACCAAACCTCTTGGAATAGAGTTATATTTTAGCTGAAGCACTTGCATCTCTATTTCATGGATTTCTTGGTCATCTTCATAGAACTGGTTATCCATTTGATAATTCACAAATTCCTCTTCTGTCTGCAAGAAGTTGCCGATCTATTTATCATATTGAAAGACCTGCCAATACTGAACATTTTCTAGGAAAACATGGTGGTGTTAGACATTTATCTCATACTTCTTAATAGGATACAATGGAATTTTGAACATGCTGGCCAAAGTAGCAAGAGAATCAGAAATAACGTTGTTGTCCCTTGGGATCAATGATAAAGTGTACTCAGAGAATGTCTTGATGATGTCTAGCACTGCAATTTGATAAGCTCACATCCTTGGATACTTGGCGTAGTATTCCCCTTTGAATTTCTTCATTACTAACTCAGAGTCGCCATATACAGAAATCTTCTTGGCACCTAGCTTCTCGAGAATTTTCAGACCGGCTATCAAAGCCTCATACTCAGCTTCATTGTTTGAACATTTGAAAACCAGCTTATAGGAGGAAATTCAAGAATTGTGAGGAAATTTTAATGACTGATTTATAGGGCTGTGAATCCACACTCCAATACCATCCCCTTCTTTTCCCAAAGCTCCATCAAAGTCCATAGTCCACAAACTATTTTCCTCATCCGGAAACTGCAAATCATATGGCTAAACTTTGCTCGTTTTTTGAGAGATTTATGTTGTACCAACAACTTATATTTATTTCACTGTTTCATCACTTTGTTTAGGTGATGAAATTGGTTCCAAACCATTTGGTACTTTGTTACAAATTTATGCATTTTGCAATTCTAAAACAAAATTTGAAAATTTAGAATTTTCTACATTTTCTTCAATCAAAACTTCGGAAGACACTGAAAATTTATCATTGAAAAAGATAAAGGACTCTAAATATGTATGAACAACATGTATATGATGGTTATTTGGGTTTTATTGGTTGTTGATCATGTACTTCATCTTACTTTCCTGATATAGTTTCCCGAGTTGTCCAAAGATGAGAATGGTAGCATATGAAAAATCAAGTTGTAAGGTACCTCTAAGCTTTGTTCCCCATGACCGAGAAAGAAAAATTCCATATCTGGGAGGGATGTTAGCCACAAAAACATCCATCATGACATTCTTGGTTTGGATTTTCTCTAATGACACCACTAGGTCCCTAATGAGGCCAAGACATTTCACCCTCCCTGAATCAAATGAGTAAAGATCATGATAAGGTATTGTGATGTCCAGTCCTAATCTATCCATAATGGCCTTGGGAGTGAGGTTGTGAGAGGCTTTGGAATCAAACATGGCATTATGGAGGATAAATTCATGGATTTTTAGGCTTAGATAAAATGGAGGGACTTCACTAACTTCTAAATCGCCATCAACAACAGGACCAAAAAGAAGCTCAGGGTGATCATCAGTCACATTAACCATGTCGGGAATTTGGTAAACTCTAATAAAATTAGAAACTTGAAATTTTTACTGATCATTCTTAACTATTTCAGTTAGAGGAATGGAGACTTTTAATTTGGAAATCTCATTTTCAAGAGAAAAAAGAGTAGAGCGTTTTTCTACCTCTTTCAATGGTGCATCTTTCTTCTCGAGTTGATCTTTGTGTGAATACCCTTTCTTCTATCCTCCTTCTTGGGATTTTTTATATTTTCTTTGACCATTGGAAGAAGCTATGTTTCCTTTAGTATGATTAGGAACAATAGGTCCTTTGTCTTTACTTTGATTTGGGGTAGTAGCTTTTTTGTGATGAGCATCTACTTGAGCATTTTGTTTTTTCTTATTGGAGGTTATAGGAAGATTCCTATTCCTCACTGTCTCTGCACTTGAGAAATAGCATTTTTATATCCCCTTTGATAATCTTCCATGCACACTGATAATATGTCATCATTTGACAAGACAAATTGATGATCATCTAGTGCACAAATTTCTGCATAAAATTGATCTTCTTCAGTGAGGAAAATATGTTGTTGATTTTCCTCAAATAAATGGTTCTCACTGGAAATTTATTCTTCATCATATTCATCAGGGACTTCAGTATAATTCTACTAAAATGAGTGTGAATTTTCTACTGAATTTGTGGATCCTGGACCCTATGTTCCCTTTGCTTGATTCTGTATTGAGGCTGTTGATTTTGACCCCTGAAACTGGGATTTCTAATGGAGGGTTCAGCTTGTCTATCAATGATGAACATTTTATCCATCATCTTCTCCATGATCTTGATCAAGGTATATAATTTTCCTTTTGATGAAGTGGATGTTTCTTCTTTGACAGTGACTTTTTTTTTCTGTCTTGATTTTAGACTTCTTGATGATCAAATTAGCTTCCACGCTCATTTCCTTTCTCTGCATTTCTTCAAGATTTGATGGGTTTCTTTCCCTCAACTGATAGGCCATGCCAGAATCAAAACCATTAGGATAATGAAGTAAAGCAAGGTCTGGAGGAGGCTTAATATTCTTAGGAATTGAATCATATATTTTATTGAATCTAGTTGTAAAGTCTTGGATAGGCTCATTGGGATTCCTTTTCAAGGAGTTATACTCAACTAATATCTACAATTGATTTTTCTTATCTTCCCATTTCTCCATAAGCAAATCAATCATCTACAATGAAGTACCTATTGAACCAGTTGTGAGAGAGAGAAACCATTTCTTTACCTCTCCAAAGAAACTTTGTGAAATAATGCACATCTTTGCATTGTCATTGTCAAAATCTTCAAGATCTATGAAGTCAATTACTTTGGAAACATGTAGATAAGATGAAACCTCTAATATTCCATCAAAAGGAGGAAGCATCTGACCATATTTCTGAGGTAGTGGAGTGAGTTGAAGTGGTAGGATCAACGGAAAAAAAATAAAAAAATCCATGAATAATGGAGGAGGTGGTGGAGGTGTTGATGGAGTGAAAACTTGCAGAGGTAATGACAGAATGAAAGGCGGGATTGATGATGTAGCGGTATTAGAAGGTGTAATGACAGGTGAAACAAAATCCTATTACTAATATTGAAAATAAGCCTTCTCTGAAGTTTCTTTAAATTTTTCCACTAAGCCTTTGATTTTATGAAAATTAGACGATACTTCACTACTGAATTTAGAATCAAACGACTCATAAAATGGCACAAAGTACTCAAAATCAAAAGGATCAAAGGTGGCTTCTGAAATAAAATTTTCAGACTTCGTTCTAAACAAAGATTTTTCAGATTTTAAACTACAGAAAAAATCTTGTAGGCATAGAATTTGATTTGACAAGTGGAGGAACAACTCTTCCAACCTTTTGAGACTTGTTTTTATGTTTTCTAAAAATAATATTAGGGTCAGACACAAATGGTGACGGATTTGGGTTTGGATTTGACCTGGTATGTCTTTTAGGAGCCAACTTAAGATAGGAATTTTGAACTTTGGCTCAGATTTTAGAATTCAACCATTTTTTAATGATAGAGCTTGTCACATACAAGTATAAATTTTAGAGCATTAAATAAACATTCCCATGGAATGTTTAGCAATCGCTCCCCGACAACGGTGCCAAGAATGTTATCACTCTCCCCAACTTCCCAAGGCTGACAATAGGATTGGGAAAAGTTAACCAAAGACCAAACTTTAGGTCAGGTACCTAGCCCTACCTAGACTAGAGAGGGCTCTCTTGTTTTCACTTTTTCATTTAAATGAATGCCTGAGTATCTAATGATCTTAGGCTAGGTATATTATCTCATTAAATAGGTTTTTTTTTTATGTTCTTAGTGCTCGATAGAAAAGTCAGTGAGTGGACTGTGTATAAGGTTTTTAGGTCTGAACTCCAAGGTTAACTTGTAGAGAATATGTGAGGCAAGATAGGTAGTTTGAAATCATATTAATACGTCATTGAGTATACGATGAAATGGAGGAGAATTTGAATGAGCACTAAGGTGAATTCATTCAATTTAGAAGCAAATAAACATAGTATGGTAAATCTTGTCTAAATCAGAGCATGCTTAAACATGATCTATGCTCATAAAATTACAACATAAACATATATTAAGAAGAATACATGGTATTAACCACGAAATTATAAAAATACATGAGAAAATTATATGCTACAAATCATACCACAAGTATCTCAACAAAATTCCTGCAAATATGTCTTTGATTTCATTCCAAAAGCTGATTATAAGAGCTCAATTGTAATATGAGACTATCCAACCCAAAAAAAGACTAAAGAGAGCTTTTTTATATAAAATATGGACTATGCAACCTCATCAGGTCAAAATCCCATCCAAAATGGATCATAAATTCAAAGGATGAGTCATTTCCTAGTTTCTAGGGAGGTTAGAAACCATTCCCTGAATTTTAGCTATAAACTTGGAGTTTTTGTCCCTTACATTAATTACATATTCCATCATGATAGGAGGAAAAAACCAAACCAATAAATCTAGTTACAACTCATAGGATAGCATTTCCTCGAATTTGTGACCATTTCTGAGCTTGAAAAGTGTCCCAAGGAATCCAATGCTGATTTGTGACATTTTTGACAAAAGAGTAAAAACAATTTGTAGAAGCATAACATAACTTTGGAGGCACTTTTGAGGCACTTTTAGAAGTCCAAATCCACTTATGAAAGAACGGTCAACTAGCCCGGTGTGTCTAGTTTCCATAACATCTTTAATTTTGTAAACTCGACCATGGGAAGGCCTTCAAAAATCCATTCTCACAGGGTCACTCAAACGCATAATAGAGGGTCCAAAAAGGAGGCAGAAACATGAAAAATGATTGGTTTTATAGCTTTTTCTCCTAAATTATAGCTTTTCCTACCATGAGGGTTCATGAGTGATTTAATTATCAAAACACATCCATCCATGTAAATAAATCACCATTTGGATGCCTCCAAAATAAGAGTAACAAAATTTTGTTACCCTTCTGCAATGAGAAATTTCCAGAATTCTGCAAAAAATCATATAAAATTCCAAAATTGATCAAAAATTCAAAAATTGGTTCTATGGAACCTGCGAGATATGAGCTACATAGCTAAATAAGCTTCAACCAGTAAGTCCAAGCTATCCTTCTCTTTGAGCTTTATTTGCGCCTCTTTAAACCTTTTCTTTACTTGTTTCAGCCTTATTTTAGAAATGGTGTTCCTGGTGCGAAAGTGGTTTGCCATGTGTCTTTGAAACTTGTTATACATTTTATCCTTCTTAAAAATATTCTCCAAATTCTCATTAACTCTTGATAACCAAAGCTCTCTAACCTCATTGATATCCATGGAAATAAGCTCATCAAAGGTCAGCTCTTCAAATTGATGAATTGATTGACTTTCTCACTCCAGTGCCCTTTTGAGGCCTCTTGTCCTTGGTCTTATTTTTTTGTTTGATCCTCCATGTCTAGAATTTTTTCAACAACAATAATATTCTTTCCTTTACCTCTATTTTCCTCCATGTCTGATTTGTATTTGCTTTGTAGGAGTTGATTCACTTGCAATTGAAAATTTTCCTGCTGAAGGAAAGTAATTTGAGATTGGGAAATGGAGAAGGCCTCTTTCAATTCTGCTATTTATTTGTATTTCTACTTGATGATTTATTCAACTGATATGAAATCCACCTGCTCTGATACCTCATCCTCAAATGGCACTGACTCACTATGCTAATGGAAAAAAGGTTGCTCCTCTATCTCACATTGTTCAACAATAGTGCCAAGCATAAGAACACTCTTGGCAAAATTAGGCACAAATACTTGTCTCTTCCCCCTATCATATGTGTGAGAAAATTCCACAACCCTAGGAACATCTAAAGGCTTATTAGGCATGCTAGAAGATCCAACCTCCATTGGTTGTGTTAATGATGTAATAGGCAACATAGAAAGGCTGATGATAGGTGTTGCTGACAATCTCTCCAAGAAGTTTTCCCAAGTCATGTTTATGGAGGACAAGTGATGCAACACAATGAGATTGATTGGGTCATGATTAAAAATACTACTGTGATGACCTTATATTATACTCTGAACCTTCTCACCATCTTAATCAAGCTCCTATGCAAATAGTGTGGCAAATCAAGTGTTTTGATACAGGTAAAATGCATCAAAAGCTTGATGTGATATCTATACAACCTGGAGAATATTCCTTCACATGTGAAGTAATTGATTATGAACATCATCATAGGATCATACTTTTTTCCAAGGTTTCTGAAAGGAAAAGTATATTCTGGCTCCTCTCTAGCATGAGGCTTGAGAAATTTCTTGTAGTTTTCAATATCTAGGTCCATGCCCTTGAACAACTACTCTCCATGAGAAGGGATACCTGTAGCTGAAGCAATTAGGTCAGAGGATAGGATTATATCCATACCTACAAGAGTTTTTCCCATCCTATAGCTTGTTTCAAATAGGTTGTACAACTAAATATGATACCCCCCTTCCATAAGTATTTCACAAAATGTCAAACATTGAGCTCTTTCAAATCACCTTCTGGCCAATGGTGAAGCATTAATTTCATGCATGGTGAATGGTTCAAGCCTAAGGTGGCACCCTAATTTGAAGCTCTTCTTGTCACTTTCCATTTTATTTTTCACTAGAATGATGAAAACCCTAGGGTGCTAATGAAATGAGTGAATGAATGGAAATTTGGAAAAAATAGAGTGTAGGAAATTGTGATTTTGGTGGATGAAATGAAGGGTCTTAAAGCTGAGAAAAATTATCAAAAAATTTCAGTAGCTTATGTTGTGTGTTAGCTTCAAGTTGTAGGTGGAATTATAGAAAATGAATGTGAGGAAGCTGTCAAAATGCCTGAAACATAGGAAATTCCCAATTTTTACTATGATAATAGCTTGTGCAATAGTAGGGTAAGTTGGTAAGATGAAATGGGGGTCATGGGGTTACGAAAAATTTTTGAGAAAAATTGAGTGGATACAGTAGTGTCTTAACTCCACAATGAAAGTGGAATGAAGAGAAGTGGGTATGTTTATGTTGGTCAAAATCTTAAAACACGAGACATTCTCAACTTAGGCTTTGAGAATAACTAGTGAAAAAATGTTTTGGGTTAATAAGGTGAAACAAGGGCTATAAAGCTAATTAAATATTCTGATAAAAATTCAGTGAGCATTATGGCACCTTAGCTCCACATTTCAAGTGGAATGAGGGAAAATGGATGGGTTTACGGTATTCAAAAGCCTCAAACATAGTCAATGCCAAAGTTTTCATTGTTTTCACTGTGGAAAATAGTTAGAATTAGGGTTTGATTGTATTAGGAATGTTAGGGATGGCAGTGTATATGATAGGAGTGTGGTGGTGAAGCATAGGATGTATGAGTTATGGTTTATGTTATGGGGTTAGGGTTTAGGTCAAATAGGGTAGGTTAGCTTTTTTCATAATAAAACTTTTACATGTATGACAGTGAACATATGGAGAAAACATAAAGTGACATGAAATGTTTCAAATATTTCAAAATTCAAATGATGTTTACTTAAATTTTTATGGAGGCTATACAAAGAATTTAGGTAAGCTTTGAATTGATTTGGAGGATATAAAGCTTCAAAAAACTGGAAACTCCTTCTTTACAGAAGTGTAACACTAACTTATAGGAGCATAACACTTGGAGGCAGGAGTGTAACACGGTGTGCATAGTGCTTGCACAATGCTCAAAAGCGTAACAACACATTGTGTAGAACTCTTAGAACAACACAGTCCAGCAATGAATTACGATGCCCACAAGCATAACAAGGGTGATTTTAAATGGTTGCAAGTGGGTTTTAAATGGATTTAAGCCTTGAGCTTTGGAGTTTAGAGACTATGGAGGGAAAATGAAGTGGAGGGTTGATCTCACATACATGAAAGGGTAAATATGAATGAAATTAAGTTTACCTTTTCCTTTTTATAGAATGTGAGATTACATTTACCCTTTGAAACTTAAAATGAATTTTTTTACCTTTTGCACTTGACAATGACCTTTTTCTCCTTTTAATGAGATAATAGGACAAAACATATCTCTTTAACTTCCTTGACACTTGAGTTGATTTTATGAACATTTGAGTGAGACAATGAGACACAGTTGACCTTTATTTATGATACAATAGAATTTCTTTTTTAAATCTTTGAAATTTTCTCATTTGGAAATGACCCTTTTCAAAACAAGATGAAGTGTCTTTAAAAACTAAGAATGACCCCTATTGTATTTGACTGGGAAAGTAGGTAAAATTGACCTCCTTTGAAGCTCTAACATTTAAAATGATTTTTTTTAGAGTCCTTTAATGAGCTAGTGAGACAAATTTATTATTTTCAAGGGATAGTGAGACATTATGGAGTTTCTTAGAACTATTTTGGAACTTGAGCCATATGAAACAAGAGAGGTGGTATTTATTTCATTTCATAAACAAACTAGCTCCTTCATTAGGGTTTTATGATTGGAATGGAGGGTTGCTGCCTTGTTTTAAGTGAAAATTTGAATATTTTTCAAAGGCAGAAATGAACCTAGATATTGACCTATATGAGGTGAGGTGACATAACCATAAAATTCTTAAATGATCATGATGTAGATGGTGACCTTGAAACTAATTTATGATGGAGATTACCTCAAAAATGATGGTGGCGATGAATGAAATGAAGGAGCAACATACATGATTTAGAGCTCTTCAGTGACCAAAATTATTTTCTGAGAAGTGTTTCAAAAAAGTAGAAACAACTGACCTATGACTTTATGGAAAACATCTGAAAGACTTATTTGACACTGACATACCTGAGCTAACACCTCCAAAAATTGTTGGGTATGTGTTATATTCTTTCCACGACTAGTCACGCGCAAGGGGGTCACAGGGGGGTCGATAGCCCTCCCTATACGTTGTGCTGAGTGCAGCTCCCAGGGGAAAAAAAAATTGGTCCTTATTTTTCGGTGGGCAGACCCACCCATGGTTTTTTGCATGGGATTGCACATGGTTTTGGGGCATGATGGTTTTTGGCCCCTGGTATTTTTTAGATCCGGTCAAGGGAACTATGATTATGTTCTAATCCATGGTTAATGGATTGGGGTTTATGTATGCTTCAACATGTATATATATGTGTTGTAACACTAAAAGGAATATAATGAAAAATCAAGCTGGTCGTCTCGATTTGGGATCTAGGGGAAAATCTCTTTGTTTATCTATTTTATGTTTTATGCTCTTGCTATTGTTTATTTTCTATTTTTAAGATTCGTTTGCAGATAATTTTTGTACAGGGTTAAAACCTACATTTGGTATCAGAGTTGTTTCAGCTTCAAGGGACGCCTTTGCTGCTGAGGGGTTTTTTTCTCGGGCATAAGGTAGACCCTATTCAGTGGGAGATCCGCGGGATCGATTCTTGCAGTGAAATAAGATGGCAAGCGACGAGAAGATATAGATCGAGAAATTTAATGGTCAGGGTTTTGAGTTGTGGAAGCTCAAGATGGAGGATATGCTGGTGGATAAAGATCAGTGGATCGTGGTAGATTTGGGTACTAAACCAACAACAATGTCAGATGAAGACTGGAAGAATCTAGATCGGAAGGAAAATAGCACAATACAGTTGTGTGTCTCAGATTCAGTATTGTTAAATGTATCTGGGGAAGCTACGACAAAGACCTTGTGGGACAAGCTAGGGAATTTGTACCCATCTAAGTCTCTTGTGAATAAATTGTTCCTGTGGAAAACGCTGTATAACCTGAGGATGAATGATGAAGACTCGGTGACAGAGCATCTAAACACCTTCAATACTGTGGTAAGTTAGTTGTCATATGTTTATATTAAAATCTCAGATGAAGATAAGTTCATTAGTTTGTTGTGTTCTCTACCAGACTCCTGAGACAATCTGGTTATTACAATAGGTAGCAATACAACTACCTTAAATTTTGATGATATTGTCTCAGCCTTACTGTCGGAGAAAATGAGATGAAAAAATATGAAGGGTCAGAATGGAGATGCCTTATCTGTACAAGGAAGGTCCCAAAACAGAAACAAGAATAAGGTTACGAGCAGGAGATCTAAATCTAGAGGAAGATCTAAATCTCCTCGAAAGTTTGTAAAATTTTGCTGGAAATGCAGAAAGGAAGGGCACTACAAGAAGGACTGCAGATCTAAATCTCTTGAGAAATGAAAGGGATTTGTTGATGCTCCTTTTGCAGAGGAAAAAACCACCTCGGATGAAGGTGGGGATGTGTATTTGGCTTCTTTTTCAAATACACATGTAGATCATGAGTCATGGTTGATTGACTCAAGTGCATCCTTTAACTTCACTCCCCATAGGGAGTGGTTCTGTGAGTATGAGAAATATGATGGCGCTTATGTCTTCTTAGGGGATGATAGGAAGGCCATAATCATCAGACGTGGAAAAGTTAAGCTGAGGTTGCAAGGTGGAAGGATTAGAACACTTCTTGGTGTTCTGCACATTCCTACAATGGCCAAAAATCTAATTTTTGTAAGAAATATGGATGATGCAGGTGTAAAAATAGTGTTTGAGAAAGATACTTGTAAGATGGTTCAGGGAGCACTGGTATTAATGCGGGGATTTTGGATTGGAACTCTGTACAAGCTACAGGGTAGCACTGTTATTGATGGGTGCAATAGTTCTATGGTTCCTGAAAGTGGAGCAGAAAGCCTAGTGGTCTCTGGAGAAAAGACCATACTATGGCATCAAAGGCTTGGACATATTGGAGATAAAGGCCTTTGGATACTGCATGGAAATGGTATGGTAGAAGGTATGTCTAATATCTCTCTGGATTTTGATTTTTGTGAACATTGTTTATATGGGAAGAAGAATTAGGTGAGTTTTCCTTCTAGTGCTAAGAGGGCGAACAAGATATTAGAGCTTGTGCACAGTGATGTGTTTGGCCCTGTGTCGGTTCCATCACTGGGTAAGTCTGTGTACTATGTTTCATTCATAGATGACTTCTCAAGGAATACATGGATATATTTCTTGAGGAAGAAATCTGAAGTCTTTGAAAGATTTAAAAAATTTAAGGCTCTAGTGGAAAACCAGACAAAGAAGAAGATAAAGGTGTTGAGGACAGATAATGATGGGGAGTTCTGCAACAAGGAATTTGAATAATTCTGCAAAACATGTGGTATAGCATGGTAGAAGAATACTCCATACACACCTCAGAAAAATGGAGTTGCAGAAATAATGAATAGAATGCTGATGGAAAAGGCAAGAAGCATGTCTAGTGGTACCAGGTTAGGACAAGAATTCCAGGTAGAGGCAGTGGAGACTACATGTTGCTTGGTTAACAGATCACCTTCATCAGCGTTGGAGGATAAGACTCCACATGAGGTATGGACTGGTAAGAAACCCTCTCTTTCACATATAAGGGTATTTGGATTGATGCATATGTACATGTTCCAAAGGAGAAAAGGAGAAATTTGGATAATAAATCTAAAAGGTGCATCTTTATTGGGTATAAGGATGGTTTAAAGGTTTACAAGCTTTGGAACCCAGAAACAAGGAAGGTTGTGTACAACTGAGATGTGGTGTTTAGAGAGGTGAAAGATGTTTTTAAACATGAAGTCCTACCAAAGGAACCTGAAAAGATAGATTTTGAGCTAAAGGAGGATGAATCAGACTCTACAACAAAAGAAGACTCAAAAGAGGAAGAGCCACAAACTCTAGCTATGAGAAGATCATCTTGGGAAAGAAGACAACCAAAAAGGTATAGTCCATCTGCTTTCTATTCAAATTTTTCTTTAACTATAACTGATGATGATCCCAGAACTGTTAGGGAGGCAGTAGATTCAGAGGATGGAAAACTCTAAAAGGAGGCCATGGTTGATGAAATGGCATCCTTGCATAAAAATGAGGCATGGGATCTGGTGGAGTTGCCGGCTGGAAGGAAGCCCATCGGGAGCAAATGGGTGTTTACAAAGAAGATGAATGTAGAAGGAAAGGTGGAGAAATACAAAGCTCAGTTGGTAGCAAAAGGTTATTCCCAAGTGCCAAGAATTGATTTTGGTGATATTTTTTCTTGTGTTGCCAAAGTTACTTCTATTAGATTACTTTTATCTGTTGTTGCTTCATTTGATTTTGAGGTAGAACAGATGGATGTGAAGACAACATTTCTTCATAGGGATCTGGAAGAGGAGATCTATGTGAAACAACCTGAAGGCTTTATGGTGAAGGGGAAGAAAGAACTGGTATGCAGGTTAAATAAGTCTATGTATGGGTTAAAACAATCACCAAGGATGTGGTATCAGAAATTTGATACCTATATACGAGGACTTGGCTTCACCAGAATTAAGGAGGATCATTGTGTTTATTTTAAATTAATTGGTGACTGTGTTATTTATTTGGCCTTGTATGTGGATGATATGTTGTTGATTAGAAATGACAAAGAAATTATCCAAGATTTGAAGACCCAACTATTCTCCAAATTCGACATGAAGGATCTTGGTGATGCAAACTATATTTTGGGCATGGAAATTAAGAGAGATCGGGAAAAGAGGAAGCTCTGGTTAAACCAGAGGAAGTATGTCGAAACTATATTGCAGAGGTTCAATATGCAGGATAGTAAACCGGTAAATGTTTTGATTCCTCTATATTGCAGAGGTTCAATATGCAGGATAGTAAACCGGTAAATGTTTTGATTCCTGTAGGTACAAAGCTATCTGCTAAACAGTGTCCAAAGGCACAAAAAGAAGAGGAGGATATGTACTGTGTTCCATATGCAAGTGCAGTGGGTAGCCTGATGTATGCAATGGTCTGTACTAGACCAAACATTGCACATGCGGTGGGAGTATTGAGCAGGTTTATGTCAAACCCAAGGAAGGATCATTGGACAACAGTGAAGCGGGTTTTCAGATATTTTTGTGGCACTAATGATTATGGCTTGTGCTACCAAGGAATACCAAGATTAGAAAGAGTGTTGGACATTCGTGGTTTTGTTGATGCAGACTGGGCTGGAGATCTGGACCAAAGAAGATCTACAATTGGGTATGTGTTTAGCCTATTTGGAGGTGCAATCAGTTGGATGAGTAAAAGACAGTCTATAGTGTCTCTTTCAACTACATATGCAGAATACATAGAAGCCACTCATGCAAGCAAAGAAGCAGCTTGGCTGTAGAGATTCTGTTCAAGTATGGGGTTGGTGCAGCAAGCTATAAGGATTGACTGTGATAGCCAAAGTGAAATTTTCTTGGCTAAGAACCCTGCTTATCATTCAAATACAAAGCACATTGATGTTCAATATCACTTTGTGAGATATATGGTTGAGGTTAAAAGGGTGTTGCTGGTGGGTGTTTCAAATTTGGGCTAATGACTCAGCTCTCCTGTGAGCCCCTGCGGAAAGAAAACAACAAGTGGGAGAATGTAGGGTATGTGTTATATTCTTTCCACGATTAGTCATGTGTGGGGGGGTGATAGTCCCTCTTATACATTTCACCGGGCACAACAGGGGGGTCACAGGGTGGGAAACAACCCCCCCTGTCGGGGTCCGAGGCAACACCCCGGGAAAAAAAAAAATTCCTTATTTTTCGGTGGGCGGACCCACCCATGGTTTTGTGCATGGGTTTGCACATGGTTTTGGGGCATGACGGTTTTCGGCCCCTGGTATTTTGTAGATCCGGTCAAGGGAACTATGGTTATGTTCTAATCTAGGGTTAATGGATTGGGGTTTATGTATGCTTCGGCATGTATATATATGTGTTGTAACACAAAGGAATATAATGAAAAATCAAGTTGGTCGTCCCGATTTGGGATCCAGGGGAAAATCTCTCTGTTTATATGTTTTATGTTTTATTCTCTTTCTATTGTTTATTTTCTATTTTTAAGATTCGTTTGCAGATAATTTATGTACAAAGTTAAAACCTACAAACATCAAGCCTCATAGATATCCTTAATGGTCCAAAGGAGCGAAATTGAGTGTATGATTATAGAAATTTTAGATGCTTGTATAAATCAACCTAGTAAAAGTACTTTCTCTGCTCTAGTAGTATTGGTTCACAAGAAGGATGGATCATGGCGCATGTGTCTAGATTATATGGAGCTCAATAAGCTCACTATTAAAGATAATTTTTCCATTCCTGTGATTGATAAATTATTGGATGAATTGCATGGAGCAATTTATTTTACCAAGTTGGATCTCCGTTCAGGATATCATCAAATTAGAATGAAGACTGAAGATATTCCGAGAACGACATTTCAAACTCATGAGGGTCATTATGAATTTTTGGTCATGCCTTTTGGCCTTGCCAATGCACCTTCTACATTTCAAGGGTTGATGAATTCCATTTTTAAACCCTTCCTTAGAAAATTTGTGTTAGTATTTTTTGATGATATACTAATATACAATAGGTCTTGGAAGGATCATGTTCAACATTTTGATAGGGTGCTCAAACTATTGGAGGAGAAACAATTATATGAAAAAACCTCCAAATAATTCTTTGGATTAGAAGAGGTGGAATATATGGGTCATATTGTATCTTGGGAGGGTGTTAAGGTAGACCCTAACAACATCAAAGCCATTAAGGAATAGAAATTCTCCACAACCATAAAGCAGTTGGAGGCTTTCTCGGGTTAACAAGGTATTATCACAAGTTTGTTAAGAATTATGGGAGAATAGAACCACCTCTAACAACATTATTGAAGAAAGATGTATTTTCATGGAATTCTGAAGCAACAAAGGCCTTTGAACATCTTAAATAGGCAATGTGCCTAGCACTAGTCTTAGCTATGCTAGACTTCACAAAAACCATTATTGTGGAATGTGATGCCTCAAAAAATGGAATTGATGTTGTTTTAATGCAAGAAGGAAGACCCGTTTCTTTTGAAATTCGTCCAATCAAAAGAAAGTATTTATCGAAAGATATTTATGAGAAGGAAATGTTGGAAATACTACATGAACTAAAGAAATGGCGACGTTGCCTAATGGGAAGATACTTCAAGGTAAAAATTGATCATGATAGCCTTAAATAATTTTTGGAATAAATACTATCTTCAGAAGAGTATAAAAAATGGGTCACAAAGATGTTGGGTTATGAATTTGAAATCATCTACAAAAAAGGGAAGCTAAATGTTGTTGTAGCTGTCAAGAAAAGATGAGGAGGTGGAAGCATTGCTTTGTGCCATTTCTATTATCCAACCAGATTGGATGACCAAAGCAAGGGAGGAATGGAAGAATGACGAAGAAGTGTGGACACTCATTCAAAATTTGTAGCAAGATCCCAGTACATCTGATATATTTAGTTGGAAAAATGATTCCTTATGGTACAAATATCGCTTATATCTTTGTAATAATGCCCAAATAAAACAAACTATTCTTTTGGAATTGCACACCTCTCCCATAGGAGGACACTCAAGATTTTTAAAAACTTACCATAGGGTGAAGAAAGAATTTTTTTGGGGTGGCCTTAAATATGATATTCAAAAGTTTGTGGCAGAATGTTTGGTTTGTCGGAAAAATAAAGTCGAGACAATTAAGACCCCGGGTCTGCTACAACCTTTACCCATTCCAAGTCAATGTGGGGAGGAGTTTCCAATGGATTTTATCACAGGTTTACCTAGGTCCGAAGGAAATAGTGTCATCATCCTGTTAGTTGATATAATTTCCAAGTATGCACACTTTTTTGCATTATCTCATCCATTTAAAGCAAGTACATTTGCTACTGCATTTATGGAAACAATTCAAAAGCTACATGGAAACCCAAATATTATTGTAAGAGAAAGAGATCCCATTTTCACTGGAAATTTTCGGACGAGGGTACTCAACTAGACCATAGCTCATATTATCATCCTCAATTTGATGGGAAAATCGAGATAGTGAACAAATGTTTGGAAGGATATCTTCGTTGTTTTCTATCTGATAAAAAAACACAATGGGTCAAGTCGTTACCTATGGCTGAATGGTGGTATAACACTTCCTTCCATACTGCAGCAAAAATGACCCCATTTATGGCACTTTATGGATATCATCCATCTTCCATCACATCATCTTTAAGATAATATTCCAAGGTTCAAGCATGGAATATCACATCGAGAATCAAAAGCAAGTTCTCCAACTCTTAAAGGGTAACCTAAATTTGGCACAAAATCAAATGAAACAACAGGTAGATCAACATCGTAGCGAGAGTAGTTTTGATGTAGGAGACTGGGTATTTTTATGGCTACAACCATACAAAAAAATTTCCCTAAAGCAAGCTAAGAAGGATAATAAATTATCGCTAAAGTACTATGGTCCTTACAAGGTGTTGTAAAATATTGGTACTATGGAATACAAATTGAAGCTTCCTGCTTCTTCTCGAGTGCACCTATTTTTTCATGTTTCATGCTTAAAGAAGGTTATAGGTGAAAAACTTCCAGTTCAAAAAATATTGCCAAAAATTGATGAGGAAGGAAAAATCATATTATAACTTGAAGCAATCATAGAAACAAGAACTCAACAGTTACAAAATTGATCAATTTCAGAGTATCTCATCAAGTGGAAGAACTTACCCACTAAAAATTCCACATGGGAGGATGAGAATTTTATACAGAAGCATCCAAAGCTACTCAAGCATTGAGGACAACACTTTTTTAAAGGAGAGGGGTATGTTAGGTCCCTAAATTACTAGTGTAGTTCCTTATTGTTGTTAGTGTATCCCCCTTATTGTTATTTTTGTACCCTTGTAGTCCCCATATTGTTATTATCTCTATTTTCATATATTTTTGGAGTTGGTTTCATAGCATACTCATCAATAGAAAAAATTCAACGAATGTGAAATCACAAAGCATACAAGAGAAAGAATTCAATTAACATATTACACAATGATTTCTTGGGGAAATCCACAGCTAGGAAACCTGCTATCTATATATTTCATTGGTCAGAAAATATGAGAAGATTACAATGCTTTGCTATAGCCCGAGTAACCTCTGCACTCTATCTATCTCACTTCTTCCTAGACAGGCCTTGGAAAATACTTAACCAATGTTCCGCTTGCCCAAGTCCCTATTTCCTTACATTGTTTCCATGGAAATTAGCCCCTATTAATTAGGTAAAATCCTCATCCACAAATACGCAATCCATCATAGGCCTTCCTTCGACTGCATGCACCACTTGTACAATTTGGATGATTATAAAATTGATAGTACATTAGCCTTAAACTCCAATATCAACTAGGTAACTCGTATATCACACATGCATGAGTTATTTATGGCTGATTTATCAGTTAACTAGTTAATCATAGAGTACACACCCCATAGAACTCCCACTAGTTCCTCCAACAATTGGAACTAGTTTATTTGACTCTAACTCAGATTTACTGAATTAATTTATTACAACACAAAATAAACTCAACCATGGCTCCTATAAAGTAAGAGATAATATACATGACTCAATTTAGACCCTCAAATCGAATTAATTGAACCAACTATGTCTATTTAACTTAATTAACTCATTCAAGATGTCTTGTGATGTGGAAATACAATTTTATTCTCATTTAGTTCAAGGGAAAATTAAATTAGATTATTTCTTGTTGCCATTTTCAACACTTCCTCTCAGCAAGAAAGGGATTATCAGATACATCAATTCTGCCTCTATGGAAATCAAATTTTCCTATTGACAACTCCTTAGTCAAGGTATCTGCAACATGTTCCTCTGTGGGAATGTACTCTAGCAACATGATCTGCCTCTGCACACAATCTCTGAGATGGTGGTACCGAATGTCGATATGTTTGGAAATATCATGAAAAATTGGATTCAAAGAGAGTTTGATACAACTCTGGATATCACAGTAAATTATTGTAGGATCCATCTGTTGACCAGATAACCCAACAAGGATCTTCCTCATCCATATAGCCTCACAATTTTCTTAACTAGCAGCCATGTACTTTGCTTCCATTGAACTTAGTGTAACTAATATTTTCTTCATACCATACCAAGAAATTGTTGTTGACCCAATACAAAATATTCCTCCTTATGTGCTCTTCTTGTCTGATGGACTCCCTGCCCAATCTATATCTGTGAAGCCTTGCAATGTCACTCCCTCTATCCATTTGTACCAAAGGCCAAAACGAGTGGTTCCTCTAAGGTATATCAGCACATGTTTGTACACTAGGGGAATTTTGAGGTCTAAAATGGGCCTCCCAAGGAAATTATAAAATAATATTTGATTACATCATCAAATTTTAGAGGGAAAAAAGAAAAAACTACTTTTTCAACTCGTATTTTCAACTTATCTCCCAAATTGTTTACCCAAATTTCAAGTAGGAATACTCATTGGATGCAAAATTTAATTCCTCATCCAAGGAGTACCCATGATACATACTTTCAATGGATCCTCCTACACGAAAAATGATAAATACATGAAAAATGTGATTGCAATCACGTTTTTCATGTATTTCTCATTTTTTGTGTATCAGAGTCCATCAAAAGTATGCAACATGGGTACTCCTTGGACGAGGAATTAAATTTTGCATACAATGAGTACTCCCACTCGAAATTTGAGTAAAAAATTTGGGAGATAAGTTGAAAATATGAGTTGCAAAAGTAGTTTTATTATTTTATTATTTTTTAATCTTTTTACCCTTTTACTTAAAAAATGGTGAATCATCCCCCATGGTTGACATCATCATCTTGAATCCTATTGGTTCTTATAAATTTTATTTTTATTGTACATTTTTCTTAGGAGCCCATTTTAGACCTTATAATCCCCCTAATGCTGCCTTCCAATAGAGTTTGGTTGTCTTAACTATTGCTTGAATAAGATAGTTAATTGCATAACACATGTTCAGTCATGTGCTCACCAAGTACATAAGTGAACCCACAAGCCTCCTGTAAATGGTAGCTTCTACACCTTCACCTGAAGTAGCATCTTCCTTCCTCCAATTCCCTACTAGAGAAGTCTCCATGGGTTTTCCTCTCTCCATGTGAAACTTCTTCAGTATCTCGTTGGCATAATTTCCTTGATTAAGAGACAAACAATTCCCCATCTCCTTGCCAAATTTTCAAACCAAGGAAACAATGCATGAGCCCCATTATTTCATCTCGAAATATCTTGCCAAATCCTCTTTGAAAATTTTTATTAGCTTCTCGTTACATGTTAGAATTAAATCATTGACATAAAATGCTATAATAAATAATTTACCTTCAACTACAATATGGTAAAGGTTTGCATCTGCCTCAATTTTGGTGAAGCCCAACCCGGTGAAATAGTTTTCGATCCTGTTGTACCAAGCATGGGGTGCTTTTTTCAATCCATACAACACTCTCTTCAGTCTGTACACATGCGACTCTCTGTCAAGGGTCTCAAATCCTACAAGTTGCTATATTTACACCTCTTCCTAAATCACTTTGGTGAGGACAACTTTCTTCACATCAATCTGATTTATCTTCCATCCAATCTGCGCTGAAAATGATAAAATTGATCTGATTGAAGAGTACCTTGCTACTGGAGAAAATGTATCCTTGTAAACAATTCCCTCCACCTAAGAGAACCCCTTGGCCACAAATCTGGCCTTTTGTTTCTTGACACTCTCATCTGTTTCTTTCTTCACCCTGTAGATCCAACTATGACCTACAAATGAATTGTCCTATGGCCTTGGGATAATTTCCCAAGAATTATTCCTGATAATGGAATCATATTCATCTACCATGGCATAAACCCATATTGGTTAAAGTACTGCTTTCTCGAATGAGGATGGCTAAGTCTCTACACTATTTCTCATCAGAGCCATGTAGCTAGTGTATCGATCTGGTAACCTCCTATGTCTGCGCTATGATGTGGGTGCTCCCACATTATCTCTAGCATCATGCATCAATATGTCATACTCTTTCATGCACTTCCTTCCATCTCTGGATGTCTCTACATGAGTGGGTTATTCCCCTCTCTACTCCTATACTTTTAGCTACTCCACAACATCCTAAGGTTCTACCTTTGGAGCCAAAAGCTCCTCATCTACATGCAACTGAAGCTCCCTCTCAAGAGAATATCTCATGGACTTATCTTCATTGAAATTCACATCTCTATGAAAATTTTTCATCCTGTGGGATGGAAGGTACACCCAATACTTGTGAGGTGTATCAGTGTACCCAAAAAAAATCCCCAAGTCTGTCGTTGGTTCTAGATTTTTCCATGCATCCTTGGAAACATGACAGTAAACTGATGAACCAAAGATCCTGAAGTGTGCCACATCTAGTTTCTTACCTGAAAAATAGCTTCTTCTAGTACTCATCCTGAGAATCCGATGAGGACTCATGTTCTGCACATATACCGTTGTGTTGCATGCTTCAAACCACAAGTGAAAATGTAGGCCTTGATCATGCAACATCGCCCATGCAACTCCCAAAATAATTTTGTTCTTTCTTTCAGCAACCCCATGTCATTGTGGGTTATGGGGTGCTATTAAATCTCATCAAATTCATTCTAATGCATAGAATTTATTGAATTCATTCGACACATATTATACACCATTATCGCTCCTGAGAGCCTTCACTTTCCTCTGCATGAAGAACATCCAACACTTACGTGAGAAATCATTTACAAATATCACATAATACCTGTTCTTGGTCATGTAGGATGTCGAGAACGATCCACACACATTTGAGTGGACTCTTTCAAGGATCGTTTGCACTCGAATGTCCTTATCATGAAAGGTGGCTTTGGCGTACTTCCACAATTTACACCCTTTTCATGTATCATGTTGCCCTAGTGCACCCTTGGGAAGTCCTGTATACATATTGTGCATGATCTTCAAAGCTCCATGGTGCAAATGGCCAAGTCGCTTATGCCATAATTCACCAATGTCTCGGCTCTGAACCTTCTCTGCTTTCGTGCTCAAGGAAACATAGTATTCTACATCCAATTTATTGAGGTTATTCACTTGAACCTTGATCCACTTCACTTGTCTTGTGGCTATGAGATGAATGAAATCCTTTCCTTTTATAAATATCACATCGTAGCCATGATATTCCCACATAGAAACTGAAATTAATTCTTCCTCAAACCTAGAACATACATGACATATTTTAATGTGAGAGGAGAACCAAACTCCCTATGAAATGTAACAATACTGATGTTGGTCGCATTATACCCTCCATCATCTCCCATATTGATGTGCATCTAGAGTTCGTTCTCCTCCAACTCGCTGAAAATTTCTTTATTGCCCTTCATATGGAATGAGGATCCACTATCCAGATACCACACACTACCCATCACCGATGTCACCATGCATGCAATGAGGGTGAAATCCAACTCGAATTGCGCAGTAAGAGCTTCACCTACCATTTCTCTTTTGGGCTTCTTGTCGACCTTCTTATGTGGAAACTTCATGGCATAGTGTCCCAGCTCATGACAATGAAAACATTTAATCTTCGGCAAGTCCTTCTTCTTTCCTACCTAATCAGAATCACCTTTGTATTGGGATTTATTTTCTTTCCCTTTATTTTCCTTTCCAGACAAGTCACATTTCTCCTCATCATCATGCTTCGATTAGGATCCATCTTTGGTGTTCTGCCTTATCTCTTCTTGAACCAAGTTGGACCACAAATGCTCCTAGTTTGGTAGTTTCTCCCTCCCATTTATTGAATCGTGGTAGTTGTTCCAGCTCTTGGGAAGGCCTAAAAGTGATAGTATGACCATATCATCCTCAAAAAATATAACACCAACACTCCCAAGCTTATGTCAACATTGGGTGAATTTTCTCAAGTATTGTGGTATTGTGTCACCCTTTTCCATCTCGATTTTCTAAAGCTTTTCCTTCAAATTGCCATCTTCCTTTGGTCACTATTGTTCTGATGCAAGTCTTCCAAGGCTTTCCACATTTCATATGGAGTCTACTTCCCATGGAGGTTCAAGACAATATGATATCAAACTCCTTCCAGTAAGATCCTTCTTCCCTTGGCTACATTCTTCTTCCATTCTGTTAGAGCCCGTGCATCCACAGCTGCTGGTTTAGAAAAATTACTATTAATATATTCCCTTAACCCATTATCTTCCATGACTTCTTCCACCCAATCCTTCCAAGAAATGTAATTCAAGCTACCCTCAAGGGAATTCTTGAGCCTCAAACAGTAGAACGCCAGCTAGTCCTTCCAAGAAATGTAATTCGAGCTATGCACAAGGGCATACTCGAGCCTCAGACCATAGAATTCCATCTTGATCCTGCTGCTAGCTCTGAAGAATATATTTGCAAAAACCCATTCCTCTTGCAATGATAAATTCATATTCTTATCTTGTATAGTGATTTCAGCTCTTATACCATGTAGAAATTCCTTGTATATTCAAACTTCTAATTGAAATTTACTAAAACAATATATTTGAATCTAATCTACTCATTAGCGGAAACAATTAAACAATCATGAAATCAAGAAGCATACAAGAGAAAGAATTCAATAAACACATTACACAATGATTTCCTGGGGAAAGCCACAACTAAAAACCCCTACTATCTATACATCTCATTAGTCAAAAAATATGAGAAGATTACACTTATTTTGTCAAGTCCGAGCAAGCTCTACACTATCTCTATCTATCTCATTTATTCATATACAAGCCTTTTCCAGTAATTAACGAATTTTCTACTTTCCCAAGTCCCTATTTCCTTGCGAATTAGCCCATATTAATAAGGGAAATCCCTCATCCATAAATACACAATCCATCATAGGAATTCCTCTGACTACATGCACCACCTGTACAATTTGGGCGGTTATACAACTGATAGTACACTTCCCTTGAAATATAATCTCAACTGGGTAACTTGTATATCACACGTGCATGAGTTATTTATGGTTGATTTATCAGTTAACTAGTTGATCACAGAGTACGCACCCCAATACTTTACCTCCCACTAGTTCCTCCAACAATTGGAACTAGTTTAACTGACTCTAACTCATATTTACTGAATTAATTAATTACAACTCAAAATAAACTCAACCAAGGCTCATATAAAGTAGGAGACACTCTACATGGCTCAATTTAGACCCTAAACTTGAATTAACTAAACCAACTAATTCAATTTAACTTATTTAACTCGTTCAATTTTCCTTGTGATGTGGAATTACAATTTTATTCTAATTTAATTCAAGGGAAAATTAAATTAGAATATTTATTGGTACCATTTTCAATACCTTTTGTTTCAATTGGAGAAATATGAGTGTGCAATCATACAACGAGAGTCAGGTTATTGTTGGAGGACTTTTGACCCTATGGTAGGGAAATACTAAAATCAAATTAGCATCATTACGAAAATGGATTTTGTTGGCATAATTCCATCTTGACATGAGGATTGGTCTGGAATATACTTGTGACTACTTTTCATTGCATTGAATTTCTGAAATTACTTGAATGTAGTTACAATATGCTGGCATCAGTTTCAGATATGTGATTTCTTTAGGGTTTGATCTCGAAAACATAAGTTGTAGATCTATTTGTGTGGCTCTTTTATTAGTACTATTAATTTATGATCAGAGATAAGGAGTTAGTATTTGTTGGCTTGATTTCAGATATGTGACTTCTTTAGGTTTGATCTAAAAAACATAAGTTGTAGATCTATTTGTGTGGCTCTTTTATTAGTACTATTAATTTATGATCGGAGATAAGGAGTTAGTATTTTTTGGCTTGATTTGATTTTTGAAAGGATACATAAAGCACAAAAATAAATATTGTGGTGGCCACACATGTTTCCATGTGTCTCTCTTAAAATTACATAAGGGTTTCAAACAATAATTTTTCAAGGCCAAAGTCACAACAGTTATTCTGATGTATAATTACTCTCCTCCGATGTGTTACATCCCTAAGGAAATATCAATCCATTTCTAGATCTAAAGGTTTCATACATCCAATATGTCTACTTAAGACTAATCAAAGGCAACCGTGATCTTAAGAATATAATATTAATTGAAAAAAAAACTTGTGATCCCACTAAATTCATTATGTCCATCACTATCAATTGTCATAAATAAAGCATCATTGCATCATTTGAAGGGATGATCAAGAATTACGTAAGAATTTCCTAGGGTTTCAAAATATTTGAAATAGATATTATTGAACTGGAATAGATGGTGAAGGTTGCATATACTCTAATCAAATCATCTCCCTTACAAATCATTAAGAAAAATCCTTCAAGTTAAAATCAATTATGAAGCATAATAGATAAATCTTGGCTTACAAATAGAGGTATAAATCACTTCAATAATTGAATTTCTCTAGGGTATAGTTCTCATATCAATATGAAGTATATTCCAAGAAGATAAGTAGCCTTCAAGCTTATGATCAGTGACATCTATAGAAGTGTATTAAGGGAAAGTGTTTGAGGGAATTACTTTTCCCTTTAGACACAACATATGGTGTCATTCTACTTCAGTGTTGTAGACCCAATTGTGAAAGTGTTACAGAGAATTGTTTATTGTTGAAAGTATAGTATTAGCTACTATTGTGTCTAAGAGTTTGATCTTTGAGGGTTAAAGTGCATCTAACTTGGTTGTTAGTTTATTATATTATTGAGGTCCTATAGCTATTACTTGACAACTCATATGTTCACGGGCTTGAATAGAGAAGCATATACATCTTGCCAGCAAGGTTGTTTATGGAGGCTGCAGATGGTAGTGAAACAGTGAAGATAGGGTTCATTATATATGATAAACAAAGGTCTCAAGTTGATGTTGATGTTTTTTATGTTAATAAGATATATTCAATTATTTACTTACTTGTTGTGTATAATTGATGACTTTTGAAAGTTTGATGAGCAAAGAGATAGTGGCTAATTGATGATGTACTACAGAGTTCGTTGGACAAAAGCAGAAGCAGTGGAATTTGGGATATTGATCAACTGAGTAGAGATTTGAAAGGGGAACATGTAACTTGATAAAAAAATAGTGTTTTTTGTTGATCTTAAGTAGAGGAAAATTTGATTATGATAGTGTACTTGGGAGAATTGTTAGATCAACTAGGGTTTGGTGCATAAGCACATTTCAGTACTGATAGCATTTGATGTACAAGAAATTTTTTTTGACCAAATATTGTATCGCATATTATTTTGTATTTTTTATTAAACATAAGTGGATCCATTCTAAAAATATATGAAACATAGTGTGTCAACTTATTTGGGTGGTAGGGTGGTGTTAGGGCAGGTTGGAACTTGCACAGGCTATTGGAGCATCCTTCTAGTTCCAACTAGTAAACAAGGTGTTGGAGCATCCTTTAGGTTGGAGCCTGTAATCCAGGCATTGAAGCATCCTTCCAATTGGAGATATTAAAATAGGGCATTGGAGCATCCTTCAAGTTGGATTCTGCGAATCAAGGGGTTGAAGCCTCCTTAAATTGGAGTTGAAAATCTTGATGTAAATTATTCAAGACAAATATTAAGAAGTGTTCAATGTTTTTTCTCCCATAATGGTTTCCACCTAAATATATTCTATCTATTGTCTCTAGTATTGTGAATTATTGAATGGTGTTGTTTATTATATGTTTTATCTTTTGTTAATGTTAACTAATGCTCTATGAAGATTAAAATAATTAAATAATTGAAATGAAATAGTAATTCACGCCCCTCTTAGTATTTCCAACAACGATGTTGTGCATTTTTTCAGTAAGAATATGTCCATGTTTTCCCTTTGGAGATGAAAAAATAAGAATTTCAAGAGGTTGTTGGGATACATGCATAGGCATATTATTTTAACGAAGAGTTATATGGTTTAGATTTCCTCCTAGAAATATTATGCACAAAAAGTGTGTTATGCAACTAGCTTGCAAAATAGAAGAAGATATAGATCAATGAATTATAAAAATTATCCTCTTCAAGGGGGAAACCTCCTTTAAATTAAATAAATGAAAAATTATTGGATGATACAAATGAAAATACCTCCTTTGTATATATAGGAGTCTAAGGGGTCACAATATAATCAAATCCTACATAAAAATAATAATATAAGGGCACAATAATAACAATAGTGTGCTTTTATGGGGCACAAGAATAACAATATGGGCATTGCATGGGCACAAAAATAACAATAAGGGGGCTATAATAATAATAAAAATAAGGGAGCTACACTAGTATTATAGGGACCTACCATGCCACTCTCCTTAAAAAAGTGTTGTCCTTAATGTTTGAGTACTTCTGGATGATTTTGTATAAAATTATTATCCTCTCATGTGTAATGTTTAGCGGGTAAGTTCTTTCACTTAATGAGATACTCTGAAATTGATTGATTTCGTAGATTTCAGGTTTTTGTTTCTGTGACATCTTTAGGATCAAATATGGTTTTTCCCTCTTTGTAAATTTTTAGAAACACTATTTGAACTGGAATCTTGTCACCGATAATTTTCTTTAAGCATGAAACATGGAAACTTGGTGTACTCGAAAATATGAAAGCAACTCCAATTTGTATGCCATAGTACCAATATTTTTTAACACCTTGTAAGGACCGTAATACTTGGGTGATAACTTATTATCCTTCTTAGCTTTCTTGAGAGACATTTGTTTGTGTGGTTGTAGCCGTGAAAATACCTAGTCACCTACATCAAAACTTCTTCCACTACGATGTTGATATGCCTCGTGTTTCATCTGATTTTGCGCTAGAGTGAAGTTATCCTTTAAGAGTTGAAGAACTTGTTTTTGATGCTCAATGTGATCTTCCACTGCTTTAACCTTATCATTTTCTCTTAAATATGGTGTGATGGATGGTGGATAATATCCATAAAGTGCCATAAATGGGGTCATTTTTGTTTTTGTATGGAAGGAAGTGTTATACCACCATTCAGTTAGGGGTAACCGCTTAACCCATTGTGTTTTCTTATCATATATAAATCAAAAAATATATCCTTCCAAACATTTTTTCCCTATCTTACTTTTCCCATCATTTTGAGGATGATAAGATGAGCTATGAGCTAATTGATTACCAAGACAAGAAAATAATTTCATCTAAAAATTTCCAGTGAAAATGGGATCTCTGTCACTTAATATAATCTTTGGGTTTCCATGAAGCTTTTGAATTATTTCCATAAATGCAGTACCAAATTTACTTGCTTTAAAAGGATGAGATAATGCACAAAAGTGTGCATACTTGGTATGTCTGTCAACTACCACCGTGATGAAACTCTTTCCTTCAGACTTGCGTAAACCTGTGATAAAATCCATTGAGACCTCCTACCAACGCTGACTTGGAATGGCTAAAGGTTGTAATAGACATGGGGTCTTAATTGTCTCAACTTAATTTTGTTGGAAACCCAAACATTCTTCCACAAACTTCTGAATGTCAAATTTAAGGCCATCCCAAAAAAAATATTTCTTGACCCTATGGCAAGTTTTTAAAATCTATGAGTTCCATCCTAAGAGAGAGGTGCTCAATTCCCAAAAAAAACTTTTGTTTGAGTTGGGAATTCTTACAAAGATATAAGTGATGCGTGTACCATAACGAATTATTTTTCCAGCTAAATGTATCATATGTATTGGGATCTTACTACAACGTTTGAATAAGTGTTCACACCTCTTCATCATTCTTCCTTTCATTTCTTTCTTCGGTAATCCACTCAGATTGGATAATAGAAATGACACAAATCAATGCTTCCATATACTCATCCTTTCTTGAGAGTGCATATGCAACAACATTTTTCATCCCTTTTTGTATATCATTTCAAAGTCATAACCCAACATCTTTGTCACCTATTTTTGATGCTCTTCTAGATATAATATTTGTTCCAAAAATTATTTACAACTATCATGATTTATTTTTACCTTGAAGTGTCTTCCTAGTAGTTAAGGTTGCCATTGATTTAGTGCATGTAGTATTGCCAACATTTCCTTCTCATAAATAGGTTTTTGTAAATACTTTCCTTTGATTGGATGAATTTCAAAAGAAATGGGTCTTCCATCTTGCATTAAAACAACACCAATTCCATTTCTTGAGGCATCACATTTCAAAATAAATATTTTAGTGAATTTTGGCATAGCTAAGACCAGTGTTTGGCACATTTCCTCTTTAAGGTGTTCAAAGGCCTTAGTTTCTTCTATAGTCCAATAAAATGCATCTTTCTTCAGTAATGATGTTATAGGTTTCACTATTCTCCCATAATTCTTAAAAACTCGCAATAGTACCCTGTCAACCCCAGAAATACTCGAAGATTATTTATGGTTGTGGGTAATTTCCATTCCTTACTGGCTTTAATTTTGTTAGGGTCTACCTTAACACCTTCATGAGATACAATATGACCCAAATATTCCACTGCTTGTACCCCAAAGAAATATTTATAGGTTTTGGAATATAATTTTTTCTCCTCCAATAGTTTGAGCACCCTGTCAACATGTTGAACATGATCCTTCCAAGACTTGTTGTATATTAGTATATCATCAAAAAATACTAACACAAATTTTCTAAGAAATTGTCTAAAAATGGAATCCATCAAACCTTGAAATGTGGAAGGTGCATTAGTAAGGCCAAAAGGCATGACCAAAAATTTATAATGACCCTTGTGAGTTTTGAATGTTGTTTTCGGAATGTCTTCAGTCTTCATTCTAATTTGATGATATCCTGAATGAAGATCCATATTGGTGAAATAAATTTGTCCATGTAATTAATCCAACAATTCATCAATGACATGAATGGGAAAATGATCTTTAATAGTGAACTTGTTTAGCTCCCTATAATCCGAACACATAAGTCATGATCCATCCTTCTTATGCACCAATACTACTAGAGCAGAGAAATAACTTTGAATGGTTTTTTTTTAATCCATCATCTATCATTTATGTGACCATACGTTCAATTTCATTCTTTTGGGCATAAGGATATCTGTAAGACTTTATGTTTGGAGGCACACTTCTTGGAATCAAATGAATATAATGATCATGATCCAGAATAGGTGGGAGGCCTTTGGGAGTCTCAAACACCTTGGAATGATTTTCCATGACTTTTTGGAGATCTGGAGAAATAGATGATTTTTTCGGGTGTTCATTTGGTTTATTACGGCTAAGAGGAAATTGGCAAAGGAAATGGCAAAGCCTTTGTAAAGGCAAGAAACATTAATTAGAATTTTATATATTAAAATAGTGGAAATTAGGAGAAAAGGAAGGTGAAAGGTTGCAGGTTTCATGTGAGGAGGAAAATGAAGGAAAATAATGGAAAATTGAAGAAATTATAGGCCTCAATAATAAAAAGTATTATGAGGATAAGTTGGTAGCTTTTTTTTCAGTTCATTTTTTGAGATCTCTCTCTCTACTCTCTCTCTCTCTCACTCTTGGAAACTTAGAGAATTCTTGGAGCATTCCAATATTGGATCAAGAAAATAAAAGGAAGAGAAAAGAAGGCAAAGGGAATAAAATATCAAGCAAGGAAGATAAAAATCAAGTGGCTACAACGAGATTAATTGTAGGTATTGATTTGCATGTGTGTTTTCCTTTCTATATTTGGCATGCATGGTACATGCATGTGTGTATCTTGTTCCCTTGGTGTCATTGGCATGGGTTTTGTGAGGTGAGATAGTGTATTTCAGTCTTGCCTTTCCATTTTCGGATAGCCATGGTGTGGTCGGTTCTCTTATATTTGGTTGAATTGGATTTAAAGATGGTATTGAAGCTCAATGGGGTGATCTCAGGAAAAAAATCACAAGGCCTAGGAATCCCTTGACCGCTAATGGCAAGATACACAATAAAGCTTGATTGTGAACCTCCTCACCAGGCCTAGGAATCCATTAACCGGTTATGGAAGGATACACAGTAAATCCTAGAGTATGGAGCCTCATTAGGCATAGGAATCCCTTGACTGGTAATGGTAGGATAAACAATAAATCCTAGAGGTGTATGCTCTCATGAGGCCTAGGAATCCTTTGACTGGTTATGGTGGGATACAAGGTATAGCCTAGAGGGTGGAGATAGAAAAATTCCTCATGGTTTAGGTGGAGAGATCTGGAGGCATCCATGCTTTTTCAGGGCCTAGTGATCCGGTGGGATTGAAATAAATCCTGGTTATATTGATGAGTGTTCGGGCCTAGGAATCCCTTGGTAGGATATATGGTAAAGCTTGAGGAAGCCCTATTTGGTTTGTTTTATGAGTACCGCATTCATGCTTGGAATATCGCATGGGGGTGATTTCCTAAAAGAAATATTTGGTTCATTCAAATCTATGGTTGGGTGGTATGTGGAAGTCCCAAACCTGGTTTTATCTTGACTATGTTAATAAGAGCTCCTTCTCCTTGGTATTTAATGTGTAAATTTACTTGTTCATATGTGTTTTTTATGGTTGTTATATCCTTGTTATTTTTTTTGGTTATATGTTGGTTATGAGTATGTTTAATGATAGACTTGATGTATGGATCTCATCATGTTTTGATTAGAAAATCAATGAACAATGAATATATGACCTAATAGATGATAATACAGCTATTTTGATAAGGCATCAATGCTTCTTGATGATTCTCAAATGAGTATGATATCCCTATGCTCATATCTATTGTCATGACATGTAGATTACATATTGTGACATGTTTGATGAAATGTCTTTCATGGATAGTAGGGGTTAGGTCAAGTCCTTGTTTAGATGTTTGAATTTGTAACCTTTAAATAATGTTATTTATCATTTCTAGAAGTTTCATAAAGTTATGGTCAGCGGCCTTAGACCTGGCCCTAAAAAAGTGGCTCAGAATCTGGGGTCATTGGCTCAGAACTATCTAAAAATTTCCATAGTTGCTGGCATGCCTTGTTGTGGGAGTCACTGGAAGGCCTCTGTTAATTTTTGGAAACTAGGTCCAAACTTCATGTTGCACTACTCATATGATGATGATTATATTTTTTTTGGATTCCTCTTTCAGAGAGGTGCAATATTGATCTAAAGATCATCTTGTTTGGATGAGCAGAACATATATTTTGATTTTATTTTCCACACATGTGCAAGTTCGGCCAGATTTTTAATGTAGGCTCACAAGCCCTACATATGTGTCACACACCCTCATTGATGGATATAAATTGGAGAGATATGATGTCCATTTCATCATCAATTCATCACACACATTCAACTTGTGATCTGATTGGTTTTTACAACCTAGGAGAGGCTTCCCTCCACTCGTGTGAATTTGAACCTGAAGAAGCTGCTACAATTTTCAGACTGTTTTTAGGGTTTCTTGACAACGTTGACCAGTGTTGACTCAACTGTGACTTCTTTTTTGGGGAAAAAATTCCAATTTTTGAAATTCGTACTACTGGGCACAAAAATTGAGGTTGAATGTTGACTTTGACTGAAGCCCCTTTAACTGCAGCGTTGAATTTTACGTTGACCAATTTGGGTTGACTTGCATTGAATTTTGGAGTTGTCTTTGAGGTGTGTGTGTGTGACACTTGTGGAAGGCTTATTTGGCTGTTGGAGAAGTTGGTTTGACCAACTCAAGACTTTTTTAGCTAGGACATCCTGTTGACTACTTTAAAAAACATTTATCTATTCATTTGCTGGACAAGGAGAATTACAAATTCTAATATATTATTTGGCTTGTCTTCTATTGATCTATTATTATGTTCTATAAACATTTTACTTTCATGTTTACGTGATTGCTAAATTGAATCGGGCCTATAAGAAATATTGAAGTAAAACTGCATTAAGCATAGAGCATACCATGGTTATCTAAATTTAAAATGCTATCAGAGTTGAGGTGAATACAAAGCCCAAGATATTGTGAAAATAAATCACTGAAAAAGAATTCCTATCAAGGATCAATGGCCTCCACATACAAGGGTTTCAGGTCTAATGATAAGTTGAATGACAAGTATGATTATCATGCATGGAATATGTCCTTTGATTTGGCTTTGGAAGACCAAGATGTCATGGACTATGTGCAGGGGAAGATCCATGAGCCTCCATATATGAAATTCTGTGAAAGCAAGAAGCCGAATAGGTACCAAGGGTACCTATTAGCCATGAGTACAATTGTACAATTTGAGCCTAAACCATTTGAAGAAACCATAAATCATCAAGTTTGGAAGGATGTTATGCATGAAGAATATGAGTCCATTATGAAGAATGATTTCTGGGAAGTGGTCCCAAGATTGGAGGACAAATATGTTGTCACCTCAAAATAACTCTTCAAGATCAAGCATGGAGCTAATGGAAGTCCTGAAAAGTACAAGGAAAGATTTGTTTCCCGAGGCTTCTCTCAAAAAGAAGGCATATATTATGATGATATATATGCACCCATTTCTTGCTATAACACCATATGATCTATCATAGCCCTTGCTGCAACACAAGGATGGAGTCTCCATCAGATGGATGTGAAGACTATCTTTCTGCATGGTTCAATAAAGGAAGAGGTTTATGTGGAGAAACCTTTGGGGTTCGAAGTCCAAGATAGAGAAACCTATGTATGCAAGTTGAAGAAAGCCCTCTATGGGTTGAAGCAAGCCCCTAGGGCTTGGTATGAGAGGTTAGATAGCTACTTGATAAATCTGGGCTTCACTCAAAGTTATGTTGATCCAAACCTTTACTTTAAGGTTGATAAGGATAGGTAACTCATTCTGGTTCTATATGTGGACAATCTCTTCCTAATAGGTGTTGACCATATCATTCATCAAAGTAAGAGGGATCTAGCTTCCAAGTTTGAGATGAAAGACCTAGGACTGATGCATTATTTCCTAGGCTTGGAGGTCTGGAAAAGGCCAAGCGAGATTTTCCTTTCTCAAGGAAAATATGTCGTGAAGCTACTAAAGAGATTTGGTATGGTGGACTGTAATTCTATTTCGACACCAATAGAACTCAACTTCAAGAAGTTGTGTGTAAACATTGTTGGGCTTGATCTGGGAAATCCCACTGAGTATCAACAACTCATAGGGGCCCTAATGTTCTTACTAAACTCCTGTCCGGACGTATGTTCTGTAGTGAAAAATTTGAGTCAACAAATGGTTGAGCCTCATCACATTCACTAGATTGGTGCCAAGAAATTATTGAGATAAATTTGGGTCATAATTAACCATGGTTTGACACTGCCGGGAGTTTGATACTCCATGTATATACTGATGTCGATTGGGCTGGCAGTGTGGTGGATCGTAAGAGCACATATGGATGTTTCTTCACCTTGGGTTCTTCTGCGATATCTTGGATGAGAAGGAAGAAGAAATAGGTGGCTTTGAGCACTGCTAAGGTCGAATACATTGCAGCGAGTATGGATTGTTGTGACGTTTTTTGGTTGAGAAAGCTCTTTAGTGAGTTTTTTGGACATGTGCTAGATACCATCATTATCCTTTGTGATAACCAGAGTGGAATTCGTCTTTTTGAGTATCCTGTGTTCCACGATCGATCCAAGCATATTGATATTAGGTACCACTTTATCCTAGATATGGTAAAATGAGGCGTCGTAAGGCTTGATCACATTGGAACTGATGAGAAGGTCGTGGATATTCTCATGAAGCCCCTGGGGAAGGTCAAGTTCCTAACCTTTCGTGAGAATCTTGGAATCATGGAAATACCCTATTGTGAGGGTCCTTCTTGAGTTGGACAATGGGCTCTAGGAGCTCCAGGGGGCTTGGGGATAATTTCTTGGAGATATAAGCACACACGGGGCTAGGCTTGTCGAACCTTGTTGTGCTTCTGCCCCACCGTTATGATGATGAGTTGGTTAACCCTCTCTTTTATCTATGCCCCACATGGATCCTACCCATGTATTTTTGGACTCATGGGAAGTACCTCTCATTTGGCCAATGAGGTGGGAAATGTGGATAGATACCATAGCAAGACCAATGGATGCATCAAATATTGTCATATTGTCTATGTCTAGGATGGGTTGTGTCCAACGCCTTGATCTGGGATCAAGTTTGATGAGTTTCTTACCTCTAAACTAACTTCGGTTCAGTAAACTAACTTCGGGTTAGTATGCGAATCTTCTAAGTGTATTGAGGTTTTATCCTCTAGGGTGACTTCAGGTTAGCAGAGTGTGATGTCTTTGTGACCCACTCTCGATTGTTTGCCCTTAGAGTCGAAAAAGCATGTTACAGCAGGATGATGTAGGAATTCATGATGATTATGATGATAGTACACTATGGTACTGATGACAGGATGGCACATGTGGACAGATGGAGTTCTCCCTAGTTGAGAGGGAGTGTTAATTTTGGGCAACTAGGTCCAAACTCCATGTTGCACTGCTCATATGATGATGAGTATATTTTTGTTGGATTATTCTTTTGGAGAGGTGCAATATTGATCTAAATATCATCTTTTTTGGATGAGAAAAACATATATTTTGATTTTATTTTCCACACATGTGCAAGGTCGGCCATATTTATAATGTAGGTTCACAAGCCCTACAGATGTGTCACACACCCTCATTGATGGATATAAATTGGAGAGAGATGATGTCCATTTCATCATCAACTCATCACACACATTCATCTTGTGATTTTATTGGTTCGTACATCCTAGGAGAGGCTTCCCTCCTTCACTCATGTGAATTCGAACCTGAAGAAGTTGTCACAATTTTTAGATTGCTTTTAGGGTTTCTGGACAGCGTTGGCCCGCTGTGACTGCATTTTTTGGGCAGAAATTCAAATTTTTAAGGTCGTACTGATGGGCACAAAAATGAAGGTTAAACGTTGACTTTGAACAAAAACCCTTTGACTTCAATGTTGAATTTTGCATTGACCAGTTTGGGTTGAATTGCGTTGAATTTTGGAGCTGTCTTTGAGGTGTGTGTGTGTGACATTTCTGGAAGGCTGATTTGGTTGTTGGCGAATTTGGTTTGACCAACTCAAGACTTTTTTTGCTAGGGAATCTTATTGATTGTTGTAACAATCATTTATCTATTCCTTGAAAAGGATAATTACAAATTCTGATATATTATTTGGCTTGTCTTCAGTTGATCTATTATTATGTTCTATCATATTTTACCTTCATGTTTATGTGATTGCTAAATTGAATCGGGCCTATAAGAAATATTGAAGTAAAATTGTATTAAGAATAGAACATACCATGGTTATCTAAATTTAACATCCTCGGTCGCATGCATGGCTTGTCATGGGAGCGGATGAGGGTTTAGATCAGTAAAATGACAAGTTGTCTTGGGAGTTAGGCACCTGGAAGGGTGGGTTGCCTCCTGAATGGTCTGTAGCTCCCAAGGAAGGTTAGATTGGTTATGGTTTGTTAGTTCCACTTCCTTAACTATATATGGGTATTTGAATCACATCATTCACGTCATAGTAGCCTCTCATCGCATGTTTACCCAAATGAACCGGTTAGCTTGGGTAAGTGTGGGAGGAGGGTGTTGCAGGGTGGTATTAGAGCATCGTTGCCCTCTCTTTGGGTAATATTTGATACCACGGGGTGGTATCAGAGCATGATTTCATTCTATTTGGGTGGTGTTTAGTTTCCATTCTCTTTTTGTGATATCTGATACCATAGAGTGGTATCAAAGCATGGTTTATCACTTGGACTAGATGGGTGGAAAGTGGTTGTCGTGCATGCATGTAGGATGTATATGTGCTTGTTATGTATCCATGGTGATGTTCATTTTTACAATTGTGTTTTGATGTATAAGTTGATGATGTTGATGTTGGGATTTTTTTTTCATGAATGCATGTCAGTTTTATATGCATTTGTTATGTATGTCAGTGTCTATATGTTTTTATGCATGCATTGTCATGGCTATGGTTATGCATGCATGGTAGGTAGGGCATGAATCATGGTGTTCATCATGTAGTTTGTGTCATCGTGATGTTTTTGGTATGTTATGATGCTAATGTGTTGGATGAAATAGAGCAAGAGATGCATATTATCAAGGCGAGGTTGCAACACTAGACCTCAGGGTAAAAGTAAATAATCATATAAGTTTGTATGTTTGGAATGTAGGTATGTAGGTTAAAGTTTTTTATATTCATTATGATTATTTATATGCATTTCATTCTATTTTTGTTGTGGTTACATGCATTATAGATGTTATTTGATCAGTGTCACTAGAAAATTTGGCGCAATTTCCGATGGCCAAATCGTCGCTATTCCAACACATAGTCGTCACAAGAGCGACAGTTCAAGGACAGGAAAAGTGTGGTTTACCCTGCTGTCGCAATTCCGATGCATTTACAAAGTGTCGCACTACCGAAATTTTTTTCGTCGCTTCCAAACAAGCGTCGCTCTTCCGACATTTCCCAAACCGTCGCGCTTCCAACGTTTGTAAACTGTCGCACTTCCGATGGAATGTGGTCCGAAGTTTTTAACATCGCTCTTCCTACATTTGTAAGCTGTTGCAATTCCGATGAAATGTGGTCCGACGTTTTGAACGTTTCTCTTCCGACGTTTATAAACTGTCACAATTCCGACGAAATGTGGTCTGACATTTTGAACGTCGCTCTTCCGACATTTGTAAACTGTCGCAATTCCAACGAAATGTTGTTCAACGTTTTGAACGTCACTCTTTCGACGTTTGTAAACTGTCGCAATTCCGACGAAATGTGGTCCGACATTTTGAACGTCGCTCTTTCGACGTTTGTAAACTGTCGTAACTCCAACTAAATGTGGTCTGACGTTTTTAAGTTGTCGCAATTCTGACGCTTACAAGGAATTGGTATACCAACGGCGGGTTCAATTTAAAAAAAAAAAATGAAACTTTAAAACAGGATAGTAAATCTCCAATAGTTGTTATGAATTGTGGGTGTTCCAATGACCATGAAATATTAATATAATAAACCACCCCGCAGCGCTTCAACTATAAACAATCATTTTTTTTCACAAGAGAAAAAACGTTGTTTTGAATATATTATATGAAGTAAAACAGTCCATGAAGTCATTACATTTTCACATCTGAAGATTGGAACCCAAATATCCATCCAGAAAAGTGGAAGTCCCACCCCAGACAGTGATAGAAAAATACCCCATGTCACATACAGAGACTTGATATAAAACCCAGTAACGGTCCACATGGAGATTATCGACAATCTGAGAAAGCATCCAAATATGCCCGAGGCATCTATAAGAAAGTGAAATAGCAGTATGTAGAATAGTAAAGCAACAGATAGAGTACCGACGTCCATTTTTCCAAATACAAATTAAAGTACCCAAAATCCTTGAACAGAGAAAAACGCTAATCATGTGAGGAGTGTGATATGTCCAAAATATAAAAAGATCATCAGACCATATCAATAAACCAGCAACATAGACCATCATCGCTAGTTTTGAAGGCAGAGTGATAAACATTAATCATTTTTTTTTTCACAAGAGAAAAAACGTTGTTTTGAATATATTATATGAAGTAAAAAATTCCATGAAGTCATTACATTTTCACATCTGAAGATTGGAACCCAAATATCCATCCAGAAAAGTGGAAGTCCCACCCTAGACAATGATAGAAAAATACCCCATGTCACATACAAGGACTTGATATAAAACCCAGTAACGGTCCACATGGAGATTATCGACAATCTGAGAAAGCATCCAAATATGCCCAAGGCATCTATAAGAAAGTGAAATAGCAATATGTAGAATAGTAAAACAACAGATAGAGTACCGACGTCCATTGTTCCAAATACAAATTAAAGTACCCAAAATCCTTGAACAGAGAAAAACGCTAATCATGTGAGGAGTGTGATATGTCCAAAATATAAAAGACCATCAGACCATATCAATAAACCAGCAACATAGACCAGCATCGCTAGTTTTGAAGGCAGAGTGATAAACATTAATCATTTTTTTTTCACAAGAGAAAAAATGTTGTTTTGAATATATTATATAAAGTAAAACAGTCCATGAAGTCATTACATTTTCACATCTGAAGATTGGAACCCAAATATCCATCCAGAAAAGTGGAAGTCCCACCCCAGACAATGATAGAAAAATACCCCATGTCACATACAGGGACATGATATAAAACCCAGTAACGGTCCACATGGAGATTATCTACAATCTGAGAAAGCATCCAAATATGCCCGAGGCATCTATAAGAAAGTGAAATAGCAGTATGTAGAATAGTAAAGCAACAGATAGAGTACCGACGTCCATTGTTCCAAATACAAATTAAAGTACCCAAAATCCTTGAACAGAGAAAAATGCTAATCATGTGAGGAGTATTGGTAACCATATGTTGCATCCGAGATGTAAGGTTTAGGCTCGCTTGTTTCCATTAGTAGCCCGCTACAACGTCCACCCTGTTCATAGCAAAAAGTTTCCTTTAGATATATAGAGAAAGAGTATAATATGTAGACCATAAAAACATGGCTCTGTATTTCAAAAAACAGGTTTAAAATAGAAACAGGGCAACTTTTTTTTTTTCCAATTGTTATGAACATAATTCGACCGTGAAATATTAATATAATAAACCACCCCGCAACACTTCGACTATAAACAATCATATAAACATGGCTTTGTATTTCAAAAAACAGGATTAAAATAGAAACAGGGCAACATTTGTTTTTCTAAGTAAAGTTAATCTATTAACAGTGGGAATAAAGTTACACCAAAGTCAAAAACATTGCCCAGACTCATGGCAAATTTGTCATCAAAAAATCAAAAAATTAAGAAGACTGCCCTCATACGGGGAAACCAGTCTTGAATTTTTATAAAATTCAGAAATATTACAGAGTTCCAGCACAGTAATATAATCTAAAAGTAGCCCAATTAAGTGGGCCGCAAAGCAAGAAAAACAAATTAACCAAACTACTCCTCCGACTCGTCGACGATTCGGCAGCATCCTTCGGAAGGTCCAGGATCTCTAGGTGATACCTCCACAGTCATGCCACCACTCCCCTCTTGAAGGCCCGAATGCTGGCCGGCTTTTTCTGAGCTCATTCCCACTGGACGGGTGCATTATTCGTCCATCTGGGCCTCCTCCTGGAAAACCATAGTAATTGTCGTTGTGATGCGTGGGCGGTTCAGAGAGAAATTAAAGGAAAAATGCGTAGTGCACGTCGTGGGAGAAAGTGAAGCGTTGGGGAAATGTGGAGCAGGGGAGCCCATACGGTGGCCAGATCCTACAACCCGACCCTGCCCATTGGAATGGGAAGACGACTCAGTTGAGGGGCTGGAGGGAGCGTGCAGGGGTTGACCTCTAGTGCTCCCCCTGTGGCAACGCATCCTATGACGTAGGTGAGGCATGGGTGCAGTCTCAGCAGTGGGCACAAGAGGAGACGGAGAAGAAGATTTCCAAGAAATAGAGGAAGACAGACAAGGACCAGATCGAGAGAAATGCAGATATGCAGCAAGGTCTAAGCAGCAGTTCAGCTGGCCACTTCTCCTTCTCGTCACGGTGAGCAGGCAGTGTAACCCAACAACCGGCTCATCTGAAAAACCATAGAGAAATGCCATTTTATCAATGCAATGAAATCGAAGGACGCTCGTCATAATTAATCTCTGATCATTAATGAGAGCCGAAGGCCGGATCATATTGGAGCATGCAGAATCGCTAACGGGAGTGGAGGTCCGATCTTGAACAGTGTTAAAATTTAATGCGATTTGATGTGAAAACCTTGGAACTTAATTGAACAGCGTTAAATATTAATGTGATTGATATGAAATCGCCACATCCATGTCCCATCGCCTTAAACGCCATTGAATGCACCCGCAGCTGGGAGCAGGGAAAGTTTTAATTGAGGACACGTGGCAGAAATTGATTGGAGCGGATCTTTGTTTGGGCCGCTCGCGCAGTGGAAATCCGGACCCGAAAAAGATTAGGGTGAATTTGATAAGAAATTTGCGTCACAACTCTCCCTCTGCACGCCAGCTCAACTTCGGACCTGAAAAATATTAGGGCGGAATTCATTTGGTTTTCGCGTCACAAAATTGGCCGACGTTAGCAGGCTATTTTGGAACGCGAATTTGGTTTGAATTATGGTTTATCGTCGTTTGAAGTCTGGCGGGCTCGACTTAAGAACAAATTTGTTTGATCCCATCTTATAAAATTTGTGTTGGTTTTCTTTCATAATACACATACTTATAATAAATCATGGGAATACCACACTAAACATGTGGAAAAGTTATATAAATTATTGAGAACAATCATTTTTATGTAAAAATATCCAAATGTGCTTTTGGGAAATAAGAATTCGAGTATTTGGTTCATATTGTTTTAAAGGAAGGAGTGAAGTTGGAGCCTCAAAAGATGCAAACTATTACAAAATGACCTATTCCTAAGAAAATCAAGGTTCTTAGAAGATTTTTTAGACTTACATGATCAGTATGATGATAATTATGATAATTTCACAAAACGATCACTAGCTATTTTGAGGGATGAGATATTAGAACTTCAGCTTGATGAGGATTTTTTAAGAGCTTTATTTCTTATTTTGAAATCAAGAAAATATTCTCCCAAACTGAAAATATGTGTTCTTGAGATAATTTCTGAAAATTATGAAAATGAAATTAAACTTTTGCATTCTCAAATTCGGTCATACAATTTCCGAAATCCTAAAGAATTCTTTGAAAATCTTCCTTCTCCTAAGCAAGAGGAAATTGTACTATCTTTTGACTTGCATATTGAGGATGATTATTCTTTCAAACACAAGACAGAAGAAATAGTTTCAAGGCTTAGTATTCAGAATACAACTGAGCAACCGGTCATTGAAGGCCTAGAAGTAAATAACATACATCATACTTTTATTGATCCTATATCAGATTATATGGAGAATATTTTTAGCCCAAATCTGCAAAAATGTTTTCTCTATAAGGATCAAATACATCAAAAGTGGCCTTTAAACATCATATCATTTATTATAAAGGCACATGATAATAATATACTTCCAATTTTGATCACAAGCAATCAAGTTATCCATTTATTGTTACAACTACTTGATTGGCTTCATTGGCATTTTTGTATTACCTGATTCAATAAGATTTTTGTATTGGAAAAGCCTAAGTACTTTAAGTCATTATTCATAACATTCACTCATTTCTAAACATTTTTTCCTAAGTAAAATCCCATTTTACTTAGGAACATTATGCATTATTTCATAAAAAACCCTCAAAATCACATTTTATTCTAAGTGATGAAGTGATTATAATGCAATTTGCTTTTAAATCTTCACTTTCTTAGTTATATTAATGTATTTTGAGTTTACATTGTCCCCTTGTCATATTAACATTGATTTTTTGTATTAAATCCTTACAAAAATAACCTTCTCCTATTATATATAACTATTTTTTATATAATTTCCCCAAAAACCCATTAATAAATTTTAGCCAAAGTTATTTATTCCCACATGTTTAAATAAAAAACCCACTTTATGCCCCCTTTGGCTAAATATATCGTAATATTAAATTCCGCCCCCTAAGGTAATTAGATTAATCTGATTTAATTATCATATAATAAAAGTACATTGAAAAAATAATTAAAACATGTTTTATTACGTGTTTTAATACAAAAATAATTCTTCCCCTGTGTATTTTAATCCCCCGACTCCCTTTCCCAAGGTTAAAACTATAAAACCTTTGTAAAATCCCCAATACCTCCCTTAACCGCTAACCTTGGTTAAATCATTTCCCGATCACTTTCCTGCATTTTTATAAACAAATTGATTAATTCTCACGATTAATTAACTCAGCCAATCAGATTCCCCCCGATGAGATTAATTAACGTTTAATTGCGTCAGGCCGTCCATATTAAATCCCCGTCACTTCCACGTCCCCATCATCGTTCGATCAAACCATCTGAGATCAACGGTTATTAATGATATCACTAGCCATCCGCGTTCGAACAATAACGCGCGATGGCCCGACGATTTTCAAACAGTGCCATGCCATGCGTCAATCATTCTATGGAATCACTCGCCCTCCGCCCAAAACCACTTTTCCCCAAAAGCGGTGCGATGGAAACCGCTTACCGCTTGCCTCCCGTGACTCATCCTCCATACCTGTTGACGTCATCCATTAAATAAATAAATAAGACCCCGTCACCCTTTGGACTTTGTGAATAAAACAATTTTACCTGCGTCATTTTCATTATTCTGTGAACGACCAAAGTCTCATGCATAGAATTTCAAAAACAAATTGTCAAGCGACATCAACTATATTTTGCTAAAGACAATTGCATACCAGTAATCCAGAGTTCGTACGCCATAGCTTGTACCTATTTAATCACTGTTCATCTCCCAAAAAACAGGTATTTACCCCAATTCCCGTTAAAACTCTGTGAAATCCTAGCTTTTGTTTTAAATTCCGCACGAAAGACAGAAACAGAGTTCAATTTGGTCTTGTTCAATCACCAGAATTGTAAATTGCATTCCCAAAACTTGTAATTGTGTTTGTTCTTCACAAAAACCCGAAATTCATTTCTGAATCCACAAGAACTAGAAATGGAGGTTCCAGTGGCTCTGAACGTCACACCTTTGAATGCCCCTCATAGATATTTAGACTATCTGCCTCTAGCAGATAGAGATTTTCAAATTAATGACCTCGTTCTTAGTGATAATCCTCTTCGAAACTTTTGTCGCTACAGAGATAACTTTATAAATGGTTCTGATATTATTGGATTATGGGAATCCAATCTCCCCATGTATCTTCTCCCCTTAGTCCATATTTTTCCTGAGTTAATTCATTACTGCCATGCAAACTATGACCCCAATCAAAGAGCAGTTTTGTCCCCGAGTGAGAACATCATTTTCCCAATCACTACTCAGTTGATAAATGAAATGCTGTAATTTCAACCTGGTCAAGCCCTCACTCCCCTGTCCATGGGAGAATTACTTGAAAAGTCTGCCAATTTGTCCCATGAAGAGTTAAATCACATTTTTCAAACCTTCATGTTACCAGAGCATCAGCCCAAAGTCCCTCCCCCCTATGGTTATACTTTTTTCACTAATGTGGGCAGGCTTATTCTGAATATGATATCCTTTATCATGGGTTTCAATACTAGTTAATATGTTGATCAATTAACCCTAGTATTGTTGTCTATATTTACCCCTGGACAGTCCCATGTTGTTAGGTATGATTTTGCATCCTACATTGCTGATAAAATCCATGATCAATTCATGAGATTTGAGAATGAAAAAGTGTTCAAATATTCTTCTATTATATATCATCTCATGATTTATTACCAATCAGAAAGTTTCCCTTTCCATGTTCAGAAACTTGATGCCAAAGGAAATCCTAGGTCTGTGATATTTTGGTCTGCCATCACCCATAATTCCTCTGATTCTCCTTACTCCTATAATTATTTTATTGACCTATTTGTACACCCTGCAACCACTTTGTTAACAAGAGTTTCCCCTCCTAGAGTCAATAATGAAATCAAGAAAATTCTATAGCTCTCAAAACAATATAGGGTAGGTGACTGGTACTTGTATCAAAATCACACTGAGATCAGAATATATGGATGTGAATTGTGCCCATTCAAGTTGCCCAAATATGTCCCCATGAGACTCTTTGCACTAGAGTATTTCAGGCAGATGATTAACTCAGATATAGTTCATTTCTGCAATGCAAAGAAAAAAGCTCAAATCAGGATCAAAAGTTAATTAGGTCCCTTTGTTTGTAACTCTAGAGATGCTGGAAAGGAAGTAGAAAGAATCTTAGAAGAATATCTCAGATTAAAAAAAGGTTTTTACTGGGTGGCTTATGACCTAAATAGCTTTATTTGTGATATAATAATGAAAAATAAACTATCACCATACATTCATCACAAAATTCTAGAAATTGAACAATATGCCAATATGGATGAATGGATGGAAGGAACATTGGTAGAACAGGATAGTGAGAAGGTAAATGTTGAAAATGTAATGAAAGACCTTGAGAAAATATTTGACCTAAACTCTTTTGGATAGATGCAGATACCAGGTATTGGTCCTTCTTCTGCAAGGACTTCTCAGCAAAATTTACAGGAGATCAGTGCATTGGCCACAATACAATCTAAAGGAAAAGAAAAGGAGCCTGACATACAAGTATTTGAAAAATTCACAATGACAGAGCAACCTGAGACTTCTAAAGAATAGGGTCAAGTACAAATTCCTCCTATTCAGATCAATGAGCCAGAAATTTCAATTTTACAAACTCATATCAATATAGAAAAAGGCAAGAAGAGAGATGCTGAAGTTGCTACCCATGTTGGTGGATCTTCAGAATAGCCTCATGCTAAAAGACAAAAATTAAATCCTCTTCCAGAAGTAGATTTTGTTCAGGAAATTCCTGATAGCCAAAGAGAAGATTTGGATAGTCAACAAACAGGTACAGTCAGTGGGGCATCCACTACTTTACAGAGAAAAGAGCTGCAAAAGCAACAGAGTGTTGAAATATCTTCTTTCAAACCACTAGTTAAAGATGCAGGAGATATAAAGAAAACCTTTATCAATATAAAAGCCAGGAATGATCCACTAAGACTCCAGGTTTACAATCAGTATTTGAAGATGGCTCCTAAGAATCAAGAAATATTGATGTCAGCTTATGACATTCAGCAAGGCAAAATGATAATGAGTCACTTCAAACCAAAAGTGCAGCAGCCTCAAACAGTTGCAGATTATATTAGAAAAAATTTTGAAGTCTTAGCAAAGGATATTCATCCTTTAGATCAGATTGAGTTACATAAGCAGACTAGTGAAATGATCTATTCTACTCTGACTGATAAAGCAATGGCAACTCAGAAGTTGCAGGATTCTTTGGAGAACACTAATGCAAAATTGCAGCTTGAAAAAGCCTCTTCTCAGGCCAAAGACAACAGGATAAAGACATTGGAGGAAATAATCATTGGATTGGGTCACAATCCTAAAGATGTCAAAGGTATAGAGGCCCTAATCAAGAAAAAAGATGATGATATTGCAGCTTTGAGAAAGCAGTTGAAATTGCCAGCTTCAAGACATCCACAAACTAAAGAGATGATAAAGAAAAATTCTGAAGAAGAAATGATGGACTTGCTTTTGAAACTGAATGAGAAACTAAATTAAACAGAAAAAGAGCTTGAACAGGCATTAAAGAACAAGCAGTATACTATTCCAGCATCAACAACAGAGGCAATTACAGGTACAGGTACATCCACAACAGGTCAGCCAACATAGCTATCACAGGTAAATACTTCCAATTTTAGTTTTGAAGAATTAATAAAGTCAATGAATGAATTGAAACTTCAAGTAACAGAACTCCAACACATAAAGTTACAACTTACTAATTTAGAACAAAGATATGATCTCTCAAAAATGAGTGTTGCTGATCAAACAAGAGAGGTCAAAAGATTAGAAAAATTGGTTAAAGCATTGGAAAAGGATCTCACATTGGAGAAACCTTTAAAGGAAATAAATGAAATTCTTTGGGACAACATTATCCAATCAATAAAGGATGTCTGGTCTTCAATTCAGATTATGTATGAAAAAAATGATTTAGTCAAATTGGCTATAGAAGAAGTTCAAAGTACAAGAGAAGAATTGGGAAATAAGCCTGAGGAAGCCAATCAACTCATACAGTTTCTAAACACTCAAACCAGACACCAACTTGCAGAACTTGGTATTTAGGACAGGACCGAAACAATTTTGGAAATAAAAAGAGTTTTTACTAAGAGAACCCTTATGCAGAATCTAGAACGAAGGTGCTCATATATGCAAGAAGAAATCATTGCCTTCAGAGAAAGATTTGATATTTTGTTGAAAAAAGTATTGCTCAGTCCTATAGTTTTAGAGGATAAACTAATGGACCTTGAAAGCTGTGTTGAAAAATTGGACAAGTATGCTGACAATTAGGCCAATTCTTCAACCAGTACATCAGAAGCAGCATTGCCAACAGGAAAAAATCTTCATGACAGATTGGAAAATTTATTTTATCTTGAGCATGAAGTAAAGCATTTGTTTCCAATTCAACCTACCTTTTTCAGATATACTGAGGTTGATGAAACATTGAGAAAACTTCAACGGACCAGAATACCAGAAGATAAATGGTGGGAAGAACTGTTGGAACTTTTGTAAAATTTATCCTTATATGAAATTTTGCCTATTTACTTTGATTTTATTACATCCTGCCACAAGCCTAAATGTTTTATGATTCTCCAAAGACTCTTGGAAAATAATGCTTTCCAAAAATAATGAATATTCTGTAGTATCCAACGAATCATGTGATTTTTGGCTTGGAAATCCATTTCCATTTTACTATAGGGATGCCTCCTTTTCTTTTTCTTTCCTTCTAGATAAAATGAAAGCATTTTTTTCTAATATTTCCCAAGATACCAACAAGAATATAAGCTAGGGAATGCCAATATCCTGGTATGGACACTACTAAGGTTAATGTGCCACCCAAGGATAACCATATTGTGATTATTTTTCCCACTTTTTGATATGGAAAGAACCAATATCCATACCTATAGTCATTAAATCTTAACATAAATCCCAAGTATTTGAAATGGGTGAACTTGGTTGATTGTTTTTTCTAACATATCTTCCAAATCATTGAAAGTGATGGTAGACTTGAGTAGGTTTACTTATATTCCAAATGAAACCCAAAATTATTTTAGAGCTCTAATGAGTCTTCACATACTATTCCTATCTACTATATCCTGCAAGAAATAGGATAACATCGTCCACCAATAGAAGATGCGTAGACAATAGCATATGTAAATGTGTGAGTGATCAAAATAGTAGCATTTCTTAATTTGTTTAGGCATGTATCTATTGTTTTTCATCTTCCATATTCAAAAACTAATCACGGATTTGGGTGTTGATGCCATGTATATTCTAAATGGATTGGTATCCATACCTTTCCAGATGCCCCCACTCTTGCGACCCGGTAAATTTTATTTTTTTAACATACTAGTTAAATAAATATTGTTGAAATATATTTTCTAATCTCTCTCTCTCTCTCTCTCTCTATATATATATATATATATATATATTATTTTATATATAATTTGTTTTATTCTAAGTCATAGGCATAGCTACTGTAACTTTAACACCCAATTACTACAACTAGATACAAGCAATAGTTTTATGTAACCATTGTTGCAACCTTAAGTTATTGTTGTTGTTCCATTACTCAAATAAAATAATTCTCGTATAAAGGTTGTTGTCGTGTCTCTATGCGTAAACTTAAATATTTACAAGGAATTGTTACGTATAATGATCGCTTAATATATATACTTTCTTTCATATATAATATTTTTTATTCTAAGTCGCGGTTATTGTTGGGAAAAATACTGAGAGGGGGGGGGGGGGGGTGAATCAGTATTTTGGACTTACTCAAACTTTTGCTTTTCCATTCATATAAAACCTCGTAGAGATGCTGCAGGAAGCCAACCCCCACCACACTGGCAAGATCATCATTAAAGCTTCGCGTATAGAACGAATCTTATTATGCATTTATTTTGTTACTTAGTTCACCTTCATCAGTCATTCATCAGATGTTTAGTTAAACGTAAGCGTGTGCGATAATATGAGAATAGAGAATCACACATAAGCAACACACATGAACACCGGGATTTTAGGTGGGAAACCCAAGTCGGTATTCTTGCCATTGTCTCGGCCTTCAATATTTTATTACTGGAAAACATCAACCATAACGCTGCGGCCACGGACTCACTCACCAGTATCTGAATTTCCCACCTCGAGAAGGCAACCTTTTCTCGTTTACCGGCCTCTCCTAGGGAGCTACAACCCCCTGCTCTCATTTACCAGCCTCTCCTGGAAGGGAGCTATGACCCCCTGCTCTCGTTTACCAGCCTCACCTGGAAGGGAGCTACAACCCCCTGACTAAAGGCTTCAACCTTCAGCACCTTTGTGGACCACGTTTCATCAATTTTCAAACTGGATCCAACCCACATAATTAAGCTCAAGGAACATTCATCAAACCAACAACTTGCTCTATAGTAGCATAATCAATATTCGAACAACCTATATCATCATTGAGAGATAGCAGTAAAACAGCAGAACAGATCAGACATTTCATACCACATACTTCAGCAAACCCTAAATTACATACACGCTTTTTCTTCACTGAACCTGCGTATATACGCGCTTTCACAACTACCAACCCGCGTATACATCTGCACACATTTCAAAGCTAACTTCAATTCCCATACGCGATTTCGCTGAATACAAGCCGCGTATATACTCGCTTTCTCCTTGACAAACCTGCGTATAGATATTCAGACATTTTAGGGCAGTGCAGCTTTCCAGAACAGATAAAGAGCTCAGATCTTCATTCTTTACTTCAGCTCAGATTCTCCAGATCACAGATCTAATCATTCCATAAACAGATCCAGAAGATGCAACACATTTGATCTAGAGATCCTCCTTCATCATTTCTTCATAGGTGCATCATGAATTCAGATCGATCATCAAACTCTTACCTTTCCATTCGAGATATATTTCGAGGTGAAGTGTTCATTCAAACCAGACTCATGCACATTACCTGTGTTTCGCTACTCATCAGCCAGATCCTTTTGTGTCCCCACAGGAAACAGCTCCCAACTTAGGTGATATTCCTGGGCAAGGTCTATGCTCACGTAGGTATAAATACAGTAATTAAATACCATGTGTGCTTACAGTTTTATTCTTTAAGACGCAATTGGGCATCAAACAGCACGTACACTTTTCCGCGTACATACGCTCTTCTCCTTAACAAATCCGTGTATGCCTTGGCTTGGCTACCTTGTTCTTTCCATTATTAGCCTTTCAATGTTATTTACTCTTTACTTGTGACTACTTATGAATACTCAGATTTAAATTATTAACTCATCATCAAGCATCAAGAACAACTTCATTAAGTAGGTTGCCATCATCTTCATCAAGTGGGTTTCCATCAAGGACAACACTCTGCATCATATTGCCAACAATCTCCCCCTTTGGACTTGATGGCAACCACGATGGTGTTTGATTACCACAACAGATAGATACATTAAGCATAATGATATTCTCCCCTATTCAAACACCATGTCACTCTCCCCCTTTGACATCAAGGGCAAAGGGCGGATCAAAACCAACACAAGGTTGTTTTCTCCTCATGTAGATAGAAGAGCGCTATAGATCTGATGTGCACTGAAGTTACCATGCTCCTCCTGAGTTCATGCTGAATCTTCAAACATATTTTTCAATGAAGTACATGACTTTATGACCTTCCTATCACCAGGAACTCATACTTACATCAAAGATCCAACCAAGTGGGTTTACATATGAGACTCAAATACCCAACCAAGTGGGTTTACACAATTTTGACTCAACTACCCAACCAACAGGGTTTACACATTTTGACTCAAGAACCCAACCAAGTGGGTTTACATATTTGATCAAGTCCTTACATGACTGAATATTAAAATTTTACATCATAGGTCTCAACATGACCTTTTCATCAAATTACAAATATGAATTTTTATGACTAGTACTAGAAAGACCTCAAGAGAGAGAGATCTTATTTCAGAATCATCATAATGCCAACAATGCATTACGCTCAGCAAGGCCAATGCTCCCCCTAAAAATGTGCATCCAAGCATCCTTTCCATATGACCAAGGCTCCTCCTTAGCTTTTTCAACCTGAAACTCTTTCAACAAAAAGTTATCAGTAACAATCTCTGAATCATAGGACTTCCATCTCATCCGTGTGTGAAAACAAAGAATACTCTTCAGCAAAAAGCAAACAGGGCTCATCCATAATCTCAACATAAGAAACCATGTATCATGTCATCATCATTTAGAACTGAGAGATAAGTAGATATAGTGCCAATAACACAATCATTATTAGTCAGACTGATGCTCCCCCTGAACCTGTGCTCCTAATCTTCAGCTGTCATACTAATTTTCTTATCATAAATGCATACAAGACTGTCTCCACTGGAACTCGTGTGTATACACGGATTTAGTTCATAGAACCCGCATATGGAAAGTGAAACATTGAAAACTTCACATTCCTTCATCTCCCCCTGAATTTGTACCACATGTACCTGTCTTCTTCACATTAGATGCTCTATCAGAAATAATCATAACCAGAATAATGAGAATCATCATACATTGCTCCCCCTGTGATGATACATCACTAATCCCTATAATGTATCTCACATCTCTCCTGCAGTCATTCAGAGAAGTAAGCTTTAGAAGCAGATGACTGTTGTAGGGTCAGTATTCCCTACTTTTCTGATCGGTCCTCCATATTTTTCCAAATTTGCTTGAACTTTCTATTTGTGTGCTGGAAGTTATCCAATTTCTCATATCTGTTCATCCTACATTCTTTTTCCACATGTCCATACTTGTTACAAGCATAACATCTCATGTGACCAGAGAAGTAAGAATAAGGATCATAATGTGTTGTTCTATTCTTCATTCTATTGCAATCAGCTGCTTTATGACCATACTTGCTGCATGAAAAACAATATCCATTGAAGCAACCAGAGTACCTTTCTGAATAGAATCTGTTTGATTGTGACTAAAATGATCTGCTTCTGCAATTTCCTGCAACATGCCCATAATTATGACATTTAAAGCATTCAACATTATTGAATGATTTTCTTTGAGAATTCATGATTGTAGGTTGAACTTTAGTTTCTTTCAACACTTTAGGTTTTGCTTTGACATCCTTTGAATCTTTAGCACTTCCTTGCGAAATAGATTCTCCTTTGACAGTTTCATGAAAACCAAGACCAATTTTAATAGTAGGAGACCTTTGATTATTAAGAATATTGTCCAGAATCTTAGTACTATCTTGAAACCTCAATATTTTATCCTTTTCTTCTAATTTATCTTTGAGAATGTTTACCTCAACCTCCAATTTTTGGGATTGCTTCTTCATGCTTTCTTCGATCCTTTTTCCTTCTTCTACTTGATCATTTAATTTTAAGATTTGTTCCTTCAACCAATTTTCTTGATCTTCACATGTTTGTAGCAGTTCTTCATTCTTCTTATTTGATTTTTCCAGATCTTCTTTGAGAGAGATGATTTCTGCTTCAAGTCCTTCCTTTTCAAATGATCTTAGAGGTTCTTTATTCTTCTTATTTGATGCTTCAAGATCTACTCTCAGAGAGATGATTTCTGCTTCAAGTCCTTCATTCCTTTTATTTGATTTTTCCAAATCTTCATTTAGATCATTGATTTCTACTTCAAGTCTTTTATTTCGATTGCTTCCATAATTGTACAACTTTTGATACTTGTATACCTGTTCATTCAGAATTTCTATCTGTCCTTTCATCTGAGAAATCATCTCATTGTAGATGCCATCTCTTTATTTAAATGATCTTTGTTGATCTTCAACTTTAATCTTGAGAGCTTCTTCTAGATCCATAACATTACTTTCACTATCTTTACCATTTCATGCACAAGAAAGTGAATCACAAGATCCACATTCAATACCTGTTTTATTTTCCTCATTTTCTGCTACACATGTTCTCTGAGAAATCTCCTTTTGAGTAGCCTTCTTCTTTTGCTTCCTTTCCATGAGCACTAGTAGATCTTGGATAAAATCTTCTTCATCTTCACTTAACATTTCATTATTATCTTCATTTGCAAAATAACTCTTTCCCTTTACAAATTGTTTCCCTTTATCATGATTTTCTCTATAAGGACATTTAGCAACATAATGACCAACTCTTCCACAATCAAAACATTTGAAGGGAATCTTACCTTTGAATCATCCAGTACCTGGTTGGAGTCTTCTCACAAAATTTGCTTCTTCTTCTTCTGATATGTAACTTGATTCCTTGACAACTTCCTTTTCTTTTCCTTTTGCACATGCCTTAAAAAAAACTTCTTTGATTTGAGAGGGACCTCCTTGTCTTATTTCATAAGCAGTCAGAATACCATGTAGTTGAACAATAGTAAGAGTTTTCAGATCTTTCCTTTCTTCAATAGCTTATACTTTTGACTCAAATTTTAAATTCAAAGATCTTAAGACTTTTTCCACCAGAGTAGTATTGGTTATGGTTTCACCCAAACTTCTCATACGATTTACAATATCATCTAGACGTAAAAGCGGCAATACTCATCACTATGCATCCTTGAATTTTCATATTCAATTCTGAGGGTTTGGAGTTTTGCACTTTTTACCTTTGTATCTCCTTCATAGCTCAGAATGATTTTGTCCCATATTTCTTTTGCTGAATTCAGCTGCATCACTTTAGCAAATTCTGGTTCAGACATGCTTCCTAACAAGACATTGATTGCTTTGGCATTGATTTCATACTTCTTCCTTTTTGCTGCATCAGTAGGAATACTTGCCGGATATTGATAACCTTCTTCCATGATTGCCCATACTTTTGCACCAAGACTTTGCAGATATGCTTTTGTTTGTATCTTCTAGAATAACAGATTATCTCCATTGAATAGAGGTGGCCTTATAGACATTACTCCTTCATGACTTCCCATTTCGACGGATCTCCTTCAAGCGATCAAGCTTCTGCAGAAGGTCTAATAAATTGTTGGGAAAAATGCGAGGTGACTGATATTTTGAACTTACTCAAAACTTTTTACTTTTCCATTCACTAAAACCCATACGCTACTTTGCTGAAGCCAACTAGCATATACACGCGGATATCCTTTATAAAACTCGCGTATAGACAAAGATCTTATTATGCATTTATTTCTTTACTTAGTTCTATGCATCATTCATTCATCAGATGTTTAGTTAACCATAAGCATGTGAAGTAATAATAGAATAAACCATCACACATAAGAAACACACACGAACACTAGGATTTTAGGTGGAAACCCAAGTCGGGAGAAAACCACCGCTGCCGTTGTCTTAGCCTTCAATATTTTATTATAGAGAAAACATCATACAACCATGTACTGGCATAGACTCATACCAGCAAGCAGGCACCCACCTGCAGAAGGCTACAACATTCTCTCGTTTACCAGCCTCTCCTAGAAGGGAGCTACAACCCCCTGCTCTCATTTACCAGCCTCTCCTGGAAGGGAGCTACGACCCCCTGCTCTCATTTACCAGCCTCACCTGGAAGGGAGCTACAACCCCCTGACTGAAGGCTTCAACCTTCAGCACCTTTGTGGACCACGTTTCATCAATTTTCAAACTGGATCCAACCCACATAATTAAGCTCAAGGAACATTCATCAAACCAACAACTTTCTCTATAGCAGCATAATTAATATTCGAACAACCTAGATCATCATTGACAGATAGCAGTAAAACAACAGAACAGATCAGACATTTCATACCACATACTTCAGCAAACCCTAAATTACATACGTGCTTTTTCTTCACTAAACCTGCGTATATACGCGCTTTCACAACTACCAACCCGCGTATACATCTGCACACATTTCAAAGCTGACTTCAATTCCCATACGCGCTTTCGCTGAATACAAGCTGCGTATATACGTGCTTTCTCCTTGACGAACCTGCGTATAGATCTTCAGACATTTTAGGGTAGTGTAGCTTTCCAGAACAGATAAACAGCTTAGATCTTCATTCTTTACTTCAGCTCAGATTCGCCAGATCACAGATCTAATCATTCCATAAACAAATCTAGAAGATACATATACATTTCAGATCTAGAGATCCCTCTTCATCATTTTCTTCATAGGTGCATCATAGATTCAGATCTATCATCAAACGGTTACCCTTTCCATTCAGATATACTTCAGATTGAAGTGTTCATTCAAACCCAGACTCATGCACACATTGCACAATGAATTTATTCTTCTTAAATAGATCTAGCCTTTGACAATACCATGAGCCAAAACCACACAACTTCCGATGGTATTCCTGGACGAGATCACATAGACAATCGAGTGCTCAATGCAATGGGTCAATACCATGGTAGTAACCCCTGGTTTTATTCTTTTAGAGCACAATTGGGCATACGCGACTTGGCACGTACTTTTCCGCGTACATACGCTACTTCTCCTTAACAAATCCGCGTATGCCTTGTGACATACCTTGTTTAACATTATTCTGGCACTTTTTGATATTTCTTTCTTCTATTACTTATGAGCTACTTGTAGAATATCAGATTTACATTATTAATAAACTCATCAAGCATCAAGAACGACTTCATTAAGTAGGTTGCCATCATCTTCATCAAGTGGGTTTCCATCAAGGACAACACTCTGCATCATATTGCCAACAATCGTATCCCCAAGCCACAACTCCTACAACCTCAAGCCATAGTTGGCGCAACTTTAACGCATAGTTACTGCAAATAGATACAAGAAAATGTTCTATGGAACCGTTGTTACAACCTTAAGTTACAGCTATTGTTCCCTTATTCAAATAAAATAATTCCCGTATAAAGATTGTTACTGTGTATCGATGTCTCAACTTCAATATTGACAAGTATTTTTCAGGTATAATAATCTCTTAATATATATATATATATATATAATGTGTTTTATTCTAAGTCGCAAATGTTGCATCCCCAAGTCACAACTTCTGCAACCTCAAGCCACAGTTGTTGCAACTTTAATCCATAGTTACTGCAGTCGAATACAAGTAATTGTTTTATGGAACCATTTTTGCAACCTTAAGTTACAACTACTATTCCCTTACTCAAATAAAATAATTCTCGTATAAAGGTTGTTTTCATGTATTTCTGCCTCGCTTCAATATTTATAAGGACTTTTTAGGTATAATGGTCTCCTAATTCCCCATTGTTTTCAAAGTGAATATGGTTGATTGTAAATCCCACCATTTTCCTCTCACCATACTTTCCACTATCTTATAAATTAGTTGCGGGGAAGGGATTTTGTCACTCTTTGAACTTCCACATAATCCATAAATTTAATTCAGCACTTAAAATTCCTGCAAGTTTTTTTTGTAGACGGCCGCAGCCATATTTTTTTACAGGATTGTATTTAAACACAACAACCAGCATTAACACAATTCACCAACCAGAAATTAAACAAACAGAAATTTACCCCCCAGTTTTGTAAATTCAAAAGGAGGACACGTGGAGCATTAATATTGGATCACATGAAATTGAAGGGAATCTGAAAACCTGAAAACCGGACCCGAATTTTTTATAAGGCACATTGGATTGAGAATTCGCGTTACAAATTAGGCAGACGTCAACATCCCATTTTGGAACATGATTTTGGTTTTAAATTCAATCTATTCATACTTTTGAAGTCCGATGGAAAGGGTTCTTTAATGTTTTGATAATTTAATTTTATGTATGCTTTGATATATACATATGTTTTAAACATATGTTATATATATATCATATGTGAAATGAAAGGTGGGCCATAGAATTTAGTTTTAATTTTTTTTTTTTTTAAATAGGGTTTATTATAATATGTTTTATATGCTACGGCATATAAAAATAAAAAGGACATAAAAGCTTCGTAGTTTTTTTTATAGAAAGTACGTAAATTTTTTATTACACAGCAGTGTGTAAAAAGTGAAAGACTGAGTGTAACTTTTTAAGTGTGTATGCACAACAGTGCAGAAGTGAAAAACACAACAGAGTGTTTTAGAGACAAAGTATGTTTGTTTTGAATAGACAGTGAGTTGGTTTTATGCACTGCGTTTTGTAGCAATCATAATTTTGTAATCCCTCTCAGTGAGGAAGAAGTGTAATAGTTTTTTTTCGAGTTATTGAAGGGAATAGAAGTTTGTTTTCAAAGTATTGAAACTCTGTCTCCTGTCAAAGAAATTTTTATTTTCTCTGTGTTAAAAGAAGGGAGATTTATTCTCCATTCATTGTTCTGGAATTTTTCAATATTCCAACATGTGCAAGAACAACAGATGTTGTGGTTCCATCCCCAGTTAAATCATTTGTCTTTGCCGCAGCTTGCCTTACCAACTTGGCCCCAATATTTTCAACTGGGTCCTCTAATTCAACCAATAAAAAGACAAAAACCATAGCATTGAGATACATTTCATTACACTGTCAATAGCAATAAAATTTGGCTCAGCCATAACCCTTTCCTGTTATTGTTGTGAAAAGCTTTATGCATTACTCTAATGTGGCTAGTCCATAGGCCAAGTAGACCACTAGGTAACAAATATGTTTCCTTTCACCTTTGAGTTTTCAAATTATGCCTACCAAATCTAAGACATTTAAGCGGGGGAACTAATACAACGTTAAAAAGAAAACCAGAGCACACATCTACAAATTACCTCCTTAGCTACTGTCACACCATCATTAACTATTTTCGGAGAACCATGCTCGCTCTCCAAGACAACATTTTTCCCTTCACCCCAAGGGTGACTCCAACAAGATCAGCAAGTTTGTTCACACCGCCTACAAGATAATTTGACAATGCTTTCGGTAAGTGTGCAATTGAATGCCAGACCATATGCCAAAACAACCCTCCATGAAAAATTAAAATAACATATTAAAATAGAATATAAGTGGACAAGGAAAGATCCACCGCAGTGAAGTTTCACGTGCAGGTGACCTTCCTTTAAACATAATTTTTTCTCTGACCTGCAATTTTTTTGTCACTGAGCCATCCTTGTTGAAGTACAACTCCTTTTCCATAGCTCTTGTATTAACTACCTTCTCTCTATCGTGTAATCTCAAATTCCCTCTTCTGCTTGAGCGATTAAAGGAAATGGGTGAAAAAACTGAAAGAGAAGACAATTGTCTGCCATAATTATCAAACATAGCACCCAACTTCTTCCCCTTTCCATTGTTACCCAATGAGGTAGATGTGGCAATTTTTGTCATACTTCCCAAAGCAGAGGCCATCTTCTCTTATCCTAAATATAGAATTACAAGATCTTCATATTAGTTCGAACCTTAAAAAATAGGACTCCCATTGCTAAAAACCACTTTTAAGTTGTAACAGGCAAACTAAATAACTATTGCAACTTTTGGCAACTTCTGGAGCATTAAGAGAGAAAAAACCAAAGAGAAATACAACCAAAATCTTCATTTTAATGATACTGGACTATATATTTTCATTAAGATAATATAAATAAATCACGACTATATTAAGGCCAGCACAAAACAATCTTTAACCAGTGTCTCTCGCGGCCTTCAGGTTGCCATGCTAGAGGTTGCATATTTTTAATTTAAATTCTTGACCTCTCGTGCCCATCTATGAATGCATCCAATGGGATATCTACATCAAATGCTCCTTTATATACCCAAAAACAAATTCCCAACTACAAGAGCACCAGTACTGATGGATCACCCCACACCATCCCACCCACTAGAAACGATGAAAAAGGAAACCCGAGAAAACTTCTGAAATATCTCAATATGACTATATGGGTGGTTCTTATGAATCAACCAACCATTCAGAACATGCTCATCAATCCAAACCATGAGTATTATGTGACGATATTCAAGCAGGCACTGAATCGGATTTCTGAAGCTATGTTAGAGAAACCATAAAATCTCACTGAAAATAGGTGAAATGTGGCACCACTCAGAGATTGACATGTGCCAATTGGTACAAGTGGTAGACAATTGGCATGCTCAAACAACGAGGTGATGCAGGAATGACATGAGGGAGAAAATATTAGAAAAGCCCCAAATTTGGAGAACTAAAGCTCATCACTAACCTGAGATTGACAACTTTACATGATGTAACCTATGAAATCGTAAATGGAGAAATCATAGTAACAATAAAGTAACCTATGTAACAATAAAGTCAGATTCATCCTAGGAGTGGTAATGGGAGAAATCATAGTGAACAACAGGAAACATGCAGAGTTTCTTACAATCAAATAAATGAAAAAACACATACAAAAAACCTAGATAATAATCATGAACAAGCTTAATATTGAATTATGAACTGTAAAGGAAGTTAAAAAATGTGACATTACGAACCTGGTCAAGTGCACAAGCAAAAATATCTTGGACATGACCCTATTTGACAAGTTGTATTGCTCATGATGCAAGAGGATTTGTACCTGCAATGCCAAGTCAATCAAAATCCATCATTATCTATACAATAAATACAAGTAATTGATGTAGTATTTTTTACTCTAAGATGCATTCTTATGATAATGTTAGAACATATGTTGAAAATGTCAAAACATACCTGGATAAGCTTCTCTTCGTTTCAAGAACAATTTATTGGAGTCGCATGAACTTGGAACAAGCCTCCCACGATCTGAAAGAGTAGCAACTAAGTCAACATTGACTTTTTTGTTGCTACACTGGATCGAGGGAGGTTTGCTCCAAGATTAAATCGCTCCAATAAATTATTCTCTACTAAACAGGGCCAACCACGTGAAGGTGGAAGCTCTTATGGCCCCTCCCCCCCCTTCACATCACTCTCAATTCCCCAATACCCAATCTATATTTCATTTTTTACTTTCATGAGCATAAAAAAAAATATTTAATAACTAATAAAAAAACAATTCAACAAAAATTACGCAAGGAAACATTGCAATTAATGCTTGACATAAAAATAGTATGATAAATGAGTTTTTTATATAACGCAAAAAACGTTCCAAGTATGGTAACGTTTGTCTTATAATAATACAATATTTTACATTATCAAATTTTCTTTTTCTTCTTCCTATTTCTATAGCTCCTAATTACATCATCAATATCATTGTTCTCTGCTCCTGTTTCGTGCCTTTTGACCCACACTGCTGACCTAGTTGCGTAGTCACGATGTCTGGGCTCATCCAGTGACGGGGCATCGCCTACAAAAACAGATAATATTAAATTTTAATTGTCAGTTTTTAAATATCATTGAACTAGTTCGGTAATATTAATAAAAAAAATTGCAATGAGATTATTTACCTGGTGCACCAGTTGTCGTCGCTAACGTAGTTGCATAGTCACGATGTCTGGTCTCATCCAGTGACGGGGCATCGCCTACAAAAACAAATAATATTAAATTTTAATTGTCATTTTTTAAATATCATTGAACTAGTTTGGTAATATTAATTAAAAAAATTGCAATGAGATTATTTACCTGGTGCACCAGTTGTCGCCGCTGACCTAGTTGCGTAGTCACGATGTCTGGTCTCATCCAGTGACGAGGCATCGCCTACAAAAACAGATAATATTAAATTTTAATTGTCAGTTTTTAAATATCATTGAACTAGTTCGGTAATATTAATAATAAAAAATTGCAATGAGATTATTTACCTGGTGCACCAGTTGTCGCCGTTGGGACTGTTGCCCTGTCTTCCTCTCTGGTGGTAAGATCCTCAAGGGAAACATTCTCTGTCATTTAAACAAAAACGTTATAAGGACAACCATCAAGGTATAATTAGAAAAAATTATAAGTGGAAATTAATTACCGTCACGGCCCTCACTGATAGTAGCATTGTCGGCCTGGTCCCCACTACAATGATCAGGTTGCACGTGAGGATCATCTACATCTAGCTCTAAAACTGGGTTATTTTCCTCGTCGGTAGTGCTGCTCCCTTGATTTAAACAAAGTTGTTAGACATTAAATTTATGGAAGAAAACAAACATATTGAAAGGTTAATGTTTTACCTTATCAGGCATTCTGGATCTTGGGACCTGCCCCAAGCTTCTGCGACGTTCAACTACAACTTGATAGCCGAAATGGAAAGTGATATTTTTATCTTCCTCTGTAGTTTCTGTTCTGAAGTCATCACCCTAAATTACATATGATTTTGTATTTTTAATCATATTTGATAGGATTACAAAAACGTTGGAAGGCGATACAATTAATTATAAGATGTTTAGCTACTTAATTACAATTCTTGCGGCTAATTTCAAGTAGCCGCCCTGGCCTAGATTGTGATGGCCCTTTTCTTCAATCCTAGCTTTGGTTTCCTTCGAGGTGTCAGGCAACCTAGCATCAAAATATTGAAGTCATATATGACGTAGCACACTTTTATTTTAGACATAGAGAAAATTAAAGCTATTGAATTAAAGTTGTAATTTACCTTGCGAGTCTAGTTGGCATTTTTCCTTCTTTCTTTGCCCTTTTCTCTTTTCCGTCATGGATGAGTGCTCTCCACTCACTCTCTGGAACTGTGAGAGGACGCTCATATCTAGGGTTAAATTGCAATTGCATCCTATAGGTGTCCCTGGTATATTTCAAATATTTGCCGGCAACCCGAGCCACCGCTGTTCTGTCAAATATGCCGACCCCAAAAAGGGTTTCTAGATAATCTAGAAGTTCTTTTTTCAGGTTAGAACTCTGGGAATTCCACCCTGTGCGTATGGTTGGGCCAAAAATTACCAACGCATGGCTCTCCAGATACCTGTAGAACTCATTGTTTCCTACACAGAAAAAAAAAGATATTATCATTAATTTAAAAATAAAAATCGTGATAAATATGTTTTAGATAAAGTACATGAAATAGTTAAAATATTAAAATTTACCTGGGAGTTGTACATGCTTTATAGGGACACCTTCATCGTTCACCAACAGCGTGCCATTAATGGTCCCTGTGGAGCTGACACGTGTAGCTCCAGGAAACACAATAATGTAGTTGGCCATATCAGCCTCATCATTGCCAACACGTTCAGCGGTTGGCTGGGTGTCTGCTTGGGCAGGGTGTGTTTCTTGGCTGGCACCTAAAGGAGTAGAAGGTGTACGAGAGGGTTGTTGGGAAATATCTTGCCCTTGTGTCCCACTACCACCAACACCGAGTTCAGCAAGTGCCAGAAAACGCTACATACAAAAGAAATTTTTGTTAGTTTAGTCAATGTAAAAATTAAAAATAAAACTATCACAATTCATCTCATGCAGAACAAAAAAATATCCTTTTGACTTTTTATTATTACCTGATATCTTTCTAGCTGCCTCATAAGATGTTGTATCCTCTCTTCTGTTTCAGGTGTTTGAGGCGCGTCTATCGAAGTATTAAATTCCAACCTTGCATCTCGTGCCTTTTTTTGCAACAAGAACACTGGAGATAGGGATGAAGAAAGCTCTTCCTCAAAGAGGGAATCATCAGGCGTACCATGACTAGGTGTCTGCATATTTGAACAAAATTAATATTATTTCAATTATGTAAATAACTAAAATACCTGAAGATAGAGCAATGCTGGAACTTTACATGTTCTTCCGCTAGCCTCTTTCCGCGATCATCCCGTCTCGGGGTTGTTCCTACACTGCTCTGATCAGTCTGCCACATTGCAATAAAATTATAAATGTAAAAACTTGAAAATGATATCTAACTTGAAAACACAATATGAAAACTGAAATAATTTCTAATAAGACACCAGAAGACAGAGTTAGAGTTTCAAATATGCCTTGCATTGAATTCAGTCCTAGAAACATGTCATTGCATATTAAGGTACCCAAACAAGAGATGAGTTGACAATGAAGACCTTATTGAATATATTTTTGGAGCAACTTCTAGTAAACTTGTTGTGAAGACCTTGAGAATATTTTTGGAGCAACATTGTTGAAGCTGATGGTATAGCATTGTTGGAGACGATCTTGAAGGGCCTTGAAGTGAAGCCTTTGGAGCAACTATTGAAACATCCTTAGAGCATTTAAGTAAGGAACTTTCTATCTTCCATCACCTTTTTCCTTTCAATATCCTTTAAATGATTTTGTTGATATTTAATGTTTGAAATCACATTATAATTCCTTGATTATATGTGTTTGGGGACTTTCCCTTTGAAATTACCCAAAAATACCCTGGCAATTTTATCTTCAGGATGCATGTCTGACCCTATTGCTCAATATTTTGATTGATAGTAGTAAACATAGAGAGTTAGGGGGCTCTTGACTTGGTTTGGTTGGGCCATTAGATCCATAACATCTACTAGGGAGAACCCCCCTTGAGTTGGAGGAGAGATAGCCCGAAGTGAAAAGAGGTTGGTGAGGTGACAATGGGGCTATTGAATTACACATAGTATCACACTTTAGCTTTAGGAATTTATCTTGAGAAGTGCGAGATTTTGATATATCAATTCTCAAATTGTTTACAACACTATTGTTAAGAACTAATAAGAAGTGATGTTGGGGGGTTTTTGGGTATAAGAAACAACACCATTTAAAAACTAGGGTTCTCAGTCCTTGGCATTCCTTCACCTGGGCCTAGGGGCACACTAGAATAATTTCACACTAAACCATGAAAACTTAAAAGTAACTTAAAAAATCCATAAAGTAATAATAATCATAATTCCTAATTTCCTATTGTACGATATGATGCAAATTATTCAAACATGAAGCAATGAAGACATGCAATGTCTGACTTTCAAGATTGATGAACCAATACAAGAAGTTAGAAACTACAACTTTGATTCAATACTCTGTGTCCTAACTCTAGGAAGGAATCTAGTTTGTAGTACAGAACATGCATCGTGTATTATCAATTCTTAATTGACAGCAACTAAAGGTCATCTACCTCATCAATTCCTTCCCATTTTGTGTTTTTATGTTATATTCCTTATAAAAGTGTCAAATTTCTCTCAAAGTAAGCAACCAATGAATAAAATAAAAAATAGTTGAGATATGATTGAGAAATGGTCATTTATTTCTTGAAAGGATCTTCACAATTTCTTTGGTTGTTTTTCATCTCAAGAAGCAAGAAATGACCTAAGAAACTATCGTGATGTAATATAAGAAACAACACGGTGCAATGGCCATTTTCAAAGCCAAATGATGTCCATTGAGGACATGGCCTTTATTTGGTTCTTGTTTCATAGGAGTTTCAGGTAGAAATGGAACTTTGTTGTACCATTTCCAGTAGTAAAAAAGGAAAACCTTCTTTTTCCATGGGAAATAATTTACCTTTCCTTTTTCAAGATAATCTAAATCACAAAAAATATGAACTATATTGCACACATTCTTGGATAATGTGAAAGTGGAAAAGGAATACCCTACACAAGTGATGCACACATGTACATTTGAACACTAATAGATTTTTGTAGTTGAAATGCAATGCTTGTTTCCATTTAAATGTAGGGTTTTTAAAGCAGGGAGAAATAATGGCTGCCAAATTAATAAGCGTTTCTTTGGGAAAAATTTAAATCTTGTATTGGGTGATGAAGATAATAGAGGGTATTGAATCTTGATTCTTGACATCTAGAGAGAACCCTACAGCCTAACACAATCCAATGTAATTGACCAAAAAAACCCAAATAGAGTCAAACCTACTATAGGAGGAAGGGCCTGCAGTAAGAACTTACCATTTGCAAGAGCTGAGGGGAAAATGCGCATTTCTACAAGGCCGAGGGCCTTCATTTTTTTCTGCAAGAGCTGAGGGCGAATGCAGGGTGAATGATATTCTGCAAGAGCTGAGGGCGAATGCAGGACAAATGCTGTTCTGCAAGAGCTCAGGGGGAATGCTGAGGGCGAATGCTGTTCTGCAAGAGCTCAGGGCGAATGCTGAGGGTGAATGCTGTTCTGCAAGAGCTGAGGGCAAATGCTGAGGGCGAATGTTGTTCTGCAAGAGCGGAGGGCGAATGCACGCGTGATATCAGATGTTAATGTAGCACACGTGTACATTTGAACACTAATAGATTTTTGTAGTTGAAATGCAATGCTTGTTTTCATTTAAATGTATGGTTTTTAAAGCAGGGAGAAATAATGGCTACCAAATTAATAAGCGTTTCTTTGGGAAAAATTTAAATCTTGTATTGGGTGATGAAGATAATAGAGGGTATTAAATCTTGATTCTTGACATCTAGAGAGAACCCTACAGCCTAACACAATCCAATGGAATTAGAGTCAACCCTACTATAGGAGGAAGGGCCTGCAGTAAAAACTTACCAATTTGCAAGAGCTGAGGGCAAATGTTGTTCTGCAAGAGCTGAGGGTGAACGCTGAGGGCGAATGCTGAGGGAAAATTTTGTTCTGCAAGAGTTGAGGGCGAATGTTGTTCTGCAATAGCGGAGGGTGAATGCGCGCGTGATATCAGACGTTAATGCAGCTATTGCGACGGATACGAAACAATAAAATCATTTTTATGTAGCGCGCATATAAGTGTTGTTATACCGACGGCGGAAAAAGCGTCGCTATGGCGACAGGTGCCTCCAAACGTCGCAATTGTGACACTTAGACATTATGTCGCATTTGCGACGTTTGGAGGCTCGTCGCAATAGCGACGCTTTGGGCCATAGTGTCACAATTGCGACGTCTTCCTCCAAACATCGCAATTGCGACACTTTTCTAAGTGTCGGTATTGCGACACTTTTCTATAAACGTCGATATAGCAACGGTTTCGGGCAGGATGGAAAACATTTGGGGAAATTTCTGACATTTGGTCAAAAGCGTCGAAACCAAGTGTCGGAATTTCCACCAAATGTAGTAGTGTGTGGTCATATGCACATGCATCGGACAATTATGCAAGGTAGTTAAATTATTGTCAGATGCATTTATGTCATACACATGATGATTATGGTGATTGAATTTAAGGTATTGATGTTATGTGTCATGCTAATATGGATTGGGTTGTGCACAGGGTTATGGTTATGATATTCATGTATAACTTGATATACTTGTGATATTGTTTCGTACAAATTCAAACTGAATTTTGCAGTCAAGATAGCCTCCCCTGAGATACATTGAGGTATGAGTTGATTATGTTGTCCATTTGGTTTATCTAATGTGGTATTTTTATAGTTTGTTTGAATGGTTGACTGACTATATGATATGAGCATGTGTCTATAAGTTTTCATAAATTAATGATTTTGTTTTAAGATGGTTTTGCTAACACATTATGTGATGAGACAACTAATATGTATTTTAGTGCAAGTGGGTGCTAGTTGTAGTATTATGACTTATGACTATGATTTGATTGTTTATTATGACAAGGTTTTTAGCTCGATAAATAATGATTTCATCTTAATAGATACAATGTCTTGATCTTTGGAACATGTGGCTGACATATATGGACAGTTGTCGGGAAACATGTTTTGTATTAGCGTGACAAGGTAATGGTTTATTTTTTTATATAAACAGTAGTTGAGTGATATGATAACATGTAATAAGACTCAATTACAGGAAGGTAAAAGGTAAAAGAAATGAATTGAGTGATAATTCCTTTGGTTATGTTTGGAAACCACAATTCCAAATGAATGAATGTTTTGCATACATGAAGTCTTCTTAACCTTTATTTCATCTGACATTATGTGGATATGTGCTATATTCATGAACATGTATTTGACAGGTTTATTAGTTAGTCTGTAGTTATAGTTGGATTTTTCAATGGAATTGGAGTCTCTTGAGAGATGATATATGTATGTGTTCAGTTACAAGGCAGTGTGATTGGCATAACTATTGGGCCGTGAATACGACCACTTTTTAACACTTATTTCATCCATTTTTACTCTTCTTTATCATGTCATTTATTATAATGTATCATATAAATCCATTTTATAATTATTTATGCTCTTATGGATGAATATTATTTCTTCTCCTTTAGTTTTAATAAATTGATGATTATTATGCATAATTTTATCAATGATGGTTTATTAATATATTTTGTAACATCACTCACCATTTTAGCCTCCAAGATATTTTCCAAATTGCAGATTTGATCTCCAAATCATCATCAAATATTCCAACTTGGAAATTCGTTGGAATAATAAGTGACATTTTTTCGGTTGAGATTATGGACAAATGAAGAAGAATCTGGAAAATCCGGAACATGGGTTTTGTCCAGAATGGACCAAACTAACTTTATTTAAAAATGGTTTTCCCAAATTCGGCCTGTATTAAGAGAAATGCAAGGTTATTTGAGCACGATTTTCTCATATTTGCTGTTGCGGCCGTCCTCCAAATTATCTCAGCTGCAAATCCAAATTTGACTTGGTTTTGTTGAAATATTGATGGAAATATATTTTCTGGTTGATCAAGTTACTTGGAACAATCCAATATTGTTATGAGAGATCATATTTGCTATTTAATTTCTCCTCTTTCTGATTATAAAAGGAGAGCATGTATTATGTATTGGGGAACAATGGATGATTATGGAATTCCTTTTGTAACTTTGTAATTCCTTGACTCTCGTGATCAAAGAGCAACTGATGTAAAAGCTATTCATGTTTGATTAATACAAAGATGTGTTCTCATTCCATTTCTCCAGCTCTGAAGTAAAACCTAGCGGGCCCGACCCTGGTGGATCGATCCGTTGTTTGTATCTCTATCTTTTCATTATTTTTGTGAGATAGTTCATATTTGCTTTTATTACAGTTTGCAAGTTAATCGGTTTGTTGTCTAATTGCTTATGGATCTTGGTGTGTTAATGAATTGCATCGTTGTTCCATTTCAAAAAGGATCTTAATTCCCATATTATTCATCTTGTTATTGTTTACTAAAGCTTTGTTGTTCAATATTTAACTCCATTTGCTTGCTATTCATGTCGTTTATTGTTTAACAACGTTTGTTGTGGGCTTGGTGTTTAATAGAATTGTTGTTTTAATTTAATATTTGCTGCTGATCACTTCCGATTCATTAGCTTCAGATTGTAGAAAGATTTTTTATTTATATTGTTACAGTTTTTTGCTTATGTACATAGCGATTCAATTATAGATTTCTTTTCATTTCTAGTTCTTTCTTTTAATAAGAGTTCTTCTTTGTTTACTTTCAACAGCAGTTAGTTCAATTTTGATTTCCCTTTGATTGCTTTAAAGCAGGACTGTCAACTGTAGAGAACATTGGTTATTGCTTCCTCGTTTTTAGATTGATTGTCTTGTTCTAGTTTGATTTCAATTGCATCAATTTCTAGAGGAATGAGTTATTGCTACTGTATCCTCGATTGATGTTTGCTGAGTGAATAGTTAATTTTCAGAGCATTTGAATTTATGCTATCGTAATTAGATTTATCTTCCAAACACTTGTTTACTTTTGTATTTAGAATATTGTACTACATCTCACACAACATTGCTCTTGGATAAATTTCCGCCTCAGACTGAGTACACTTTTGAAATAAAAAGTCATTCCCGGATTGATAATTAATGTAGGATAAATAGGTGTTAAAAATATACCTTTTATACCTCAACATTTTGGCGTCGTTGCCGGGGAGAGTGTATGCCATTTAGAAGGAGTGATGCACATTTTACCTTTTTTTCTTCTTGGGAAGAATTGGGTATTAAAGACAGAAGGTAAGAACCTATGCACCGAGCAAGGAACATACTTGCTCACAGCCCGCTTCACAGCAGAATTGGGTAAATTTCTTTCTTTAGGTAGGAATGAATGCTTGCGTTTTTTGAATGACTAGAAAATATAAACAAGAAAAAATTCCTCCCAAACCTGAAAAACCTAAGGGACCGGTGACCCTTGGGAGAATGACCTTTATTGACAAAATTCTTAAGAACACTGAATCTCAACCATTAGTAGGACTTAGGAGAGTTATTTCTAGACAACCTACTAGTTCCCTTCACGCCACAGAATCACCATCTATAGCCTTTGCTGAGGTATATAGCCAAACAGAAGAGACTGAGCAAGATTCCCAAGAAATTGAGAATTCTCGCCCAATTTTTTTACAGGAAGGGAATTTGGCTTCTCATACCCTACTATTTATCAACATGCATTTTTCAAATTTGGGTATGTACATACTAGAGGCATTATTTTGGAAATGAATCCACTGGGAATAATCTTATACATAAGCACATTCAATTTTCAAAGAAGAGTAGATTAGTGGAGAAAATAAAATAAATAAGGAAATAAACACATTTTTATTATTATTTTATTTTTGTAAAAATAGTTGTTTTGTTGCAACACGCTGTGGAAATCAACATCGGTGATAAATATTTTAATATATTTTTGTATATAGATGAATTATATTGAAAATAACAATTCTACAAACACTCATATCCATTTTTATCACTAATATGGAAAAATTTCTTGAATATCATATTTTTTTGGCTTGCGGGCTTGATGAAATTTCTGAAAACACAGTTGGGACAGTAATGTTTTGGGGGAACAAAATTGAATATTTTTAAAACTTGTTTCTATCCTAAGTAGCCCTTGATGTCTACTTTCCAACCCAATTTTAATCACTCCATTTGGATTTGAAACAAAAAATTTAGAACCAAAACATTGACAGGGTGTCTAGTAGGCAGCTCAACAACAGAGTTGAGACAGTTAGTTTTTAGAGGCCTAAATGACTATATTTTTAAAACTTGTTTCTATTGTATATTCCTATATTAATATATTTTACAACAAAATTTGAATCACTCAATTTTGATATCGTATGAGGAATTTATGATAAAAATACTGACTGTCTATCATAAATCAGCATTCTTGAAACTCTATTTTCTCAGCTGTTCATTAACGTATTTGACCCATCAATTCTTCTTGTCTTAAAAACCTGTTTCAATTAGAGATCAATAAATGAATCTACTTTAATCTCCAATTGGAATCGGTTCAATCTACCATCAAACAAAAAATTTATGCTTGAAATATCAACTTTTGGTCTGAGCTGGAAAATCGAAAATGACTCTATTATGCATGTTGTTCTAAGCAAATTTAACATACCATTACATGGAAATTTTAAAACATGTTTCTATTGGAGATAAACCTTTGAATTAGCTCTCATTTGGCTTTGGAATCACTCAAATCGGATGACAAATAAAATTTGTTTTATTTTTCCATGGATTTGTTCTACAGAGTAACTACATGCTAGTTTTTTGCATAATTCTTGGATTAAGGGAGCCCGTACACATCTCTTTTTCCATGATTTAATGTTTTATTGCAGGTAGACACTCGTTTTTTTGCAGGTCTTAGGAAAACAAAGAAGGTCAATTTATGGATGAGTGATTCTTGAAAGAAATTTTAGTGAAACAAGGGCATTTCATCCAGTTCATTACCTAATAGATTCATAACAAGAAGAAATGAAGAATTGGTTTCCATTTCAAGATTCATGTCACCGCTGCCAAAACATTTTTCAAAAAGATCATTTTTTTTCCATTAACAGATTGATATTCCCGTAGGAAATAACATCATAACTGTTGTAACTTAATAAAGTGTTGTTTCTTTTCTGATTTCTTTTATGTTTTTGTGTTTCAGGTGTTGATCCCTTCAAATTATAATTTCCGCTCCAGTGGAAATTGAACAATAAGGACCCCACCATGCAAGTTTCAATTGCAGAAGGAAATTCTTCGGTAGCACCAATTCTGTAAAAAATTGCTTTTTCTTAAAACCTATACTTAGATTTTCCTTTCTATTTGATTGGATTTTCTTGACAATGGATTACACATTAGCTTTGTTCTTTCCTCTATTTTTTTTCATTTGTTGTTTCCTACAACATCTTTGCGTGTTTATATCTGTTTGTTGTTCCTTTTAATGAACAGTTGTTGTTCCTCTTAAGGAACAACAACCGTTCCTCTTAAGAAACAGTGCGTTTGTGTGTTTATTTTTGTTGTTCCTTCCAAAAGAAAAAATATTTTCGTTGATTAGTTTTGTTGTTCCTTTAAAAAAGAACAACATTTTTGCTGCATGTTTTTGTTGTTCCTTTCAAAAGGAATAGTAGTTTTGTTGTTCTTTTCAAAAGGAACAACACCGCTCATTTTTGTTGTTCTTTTTAAAAGGAACAATAGTTTTGCTGTTCCTTTCAAAAGGAACAACACCGACTGTTCTTGTTGTTCCTTTCCAAAGGAACAACATTTTCGCAGATTGTTTTTGCTGTTTCTTTTCAAAGGAACAACATTTTCACAAATTTCTTTTGTTGTTACTTTCCAAAGGAACAACACCTTTTGAGTGCATTTTTGTTGTTTTTTTAAACAACATTTCGAGGACTTTTTGTGAATTTTTCATGACTCTTTGAAAGGCAAACATACAATTCATGTAAGAATACACAAATTAAAGGTTACTCAAATAAGCTAATCAAGAGAAATTGTCATTTTTAAGAAATTTTTTTGTAGTGATAAGAAAAAGGAAAGGACACAACCATCTATATCCCTTTGCTATCTTTATTTTCACTAAAATTAATATGATCGATTATCTTTATCATGTTGGTTCTTCCCTAAATCTTCATAACTCTACTTGATTTTTACTTTTTAAATAAGAATAAGGGCATGCTTTCTCTATTGAGATGTTCAGACTTCTTCCACCATCCCTACTCTTAAGGAGTGCTGAGCCACCCTTTATATAAATAGGGAAGTGCTATATGTAAAGAAAAAGAAGAAAAAAAATATCTATATGATTACTAACAATTCTATGATATGGCAGATAGAGGATAGAGGGTCTCATCAAAAGTCAGCCTACCATGATTATAAGGAAGCAGTGAAGTAACATTCCCATTATGGCCACCACACTAGGCATATGATCCAATGGACAACTCAAAAAAATAAAAATTCCTTGGAACAGGAGGTCTCATCACGAGCCGACCTGCCCACCTTTCACTCCTTCCTAGTGAATGGCATTGTGATTCATCTGGTTCCCATGCTAGTACAATGGCCTCCATCATGACATCACACAGCACTTCCTTAGGCATAAATAAATAATAATGGTTCCAAGGGTGAGAAAGCAACTTTGTCAAGGTTATAGACACCTATGGGCAACAGAGCTCTGCTGATGGTATTGGAGTCATATTTTTCACAAATCAATAGTAATGATAAACCCTTTTCTTATATATTTATCTAATATCAAATGAGAGTATGCCCCTAAAACTTTTGTTTGGAACTGCTTATGCATGAAATTTATTTATAAATCGATCATAATGGTTTATGTGGATAATGACCGCATAAGTATTTTTTTCACATCAACTGTCCTTTTCCATTATTTTTGAATCATTACATAAAAATTTCCATATCTACTCACGATTTCAAAATATGCATTGATTTCAGTAATGCGATAATTTGTTGATCATATCATAAGTATGTATGTCTTTCTATGTTGTATAATCGTTGTGCAATACACTGCCATTTTGCCACAATATTCATACTACATTTCTATAGAATTTTTGTTGATTGAACATTTTGCATGCATCTTATCTGTTGTCATTCAAACTAAAATTGTGGATTCAAGAAAATTGCATACAGAATTGTGAATTGTTTATAGGAGAACAAAAAAAATGGGGGGAAATTCTATTCGTAGCACGACCACACTATTGCAACTAAAAACAAAGGCTCGCGAATGCGCACAATTCTTTAGACATGATGTGCTTGCATGGCTTCCACCTTTTTCATCACTTTCAGTATCCGCTCAGCCTACATCAGTTTCAACAAAGGCCAGTCTCTACATATCCTTCCACATTTTTTTCCGGAGGTACCACTTGAGGTAAAATAGCATAATTTTCTGATTTATTATGAATTTAGGAGAATTTCATGAAAATCCATTGAGCATTATTTATCATCATTCATTCCACATCTTTACCACTTCCGATTTTTTTTTAGACACGTCTCATATTTTAGTTTGGGGGAGTGTTGATTTCCTTCGTTTCTTTCTTATGACCATGTCAGTAATATTCTTTATCATCCATTGATATTCTTATTCATTCTCAACACCTCCCTTATTCCATGTTATTTTATACCAAGCATCGATTTCAACAGATTGTAGCAGCCACCTCTCTTTGTTTTCTAGCATAGCATGAGGACATGCTAATTCTTCAGTTTGGGGGGCCGGGGGGGGAATTGCTACACATGATGGATGTTTTCTACTCTCTTTCTTGTTTAAGGCATACAATTTCATTTTTATACAGTGCAGAAATTGATTTGCATATATCTTTAAAACTATGAACTAAATTCTTGTGATTTCTAGATAACAAGGAGGTATCATTAAAATACACAAAACCAGATAATTTCACGCTAAATTAGTTCATAAAATTTCAAAAATTATGCACTATCACCTACAACAATTTTGTTTACATCTCATGATTCATGCATCAAAACGATCTGATTTTTGAGAAAATGATTAATGAAGGTTGTTGTTACTTACGTCACATTTTTCTACAACTTCATATACATATAGTTGAACATCAACTGTAAAAATTGTTATGCCTCTATTGCTAAAATTGAATATTCATTATTTGAGGAAACATGCATTTGTTCCATCCATTTCATAAGTTGGGATGAACAATTTTCTTTGCTTGGTTAACACATGGGTTTGTCTTTGGGTTGCATGAGGACATGCAATATATTCAGTGTGGGGGTATGTTGAGCCGTGAATACGACCACTTTTTAACACTTATTTCATCCATTTTTACTCTTCTTTATCATGTCATTTATTATAATGTATCATATAAATCCATTTTATAATGATTTATGCTCTTATGGATGAATATTATTTCTTCTCCTTTATTTTTTATAAATTGATGATTATTATGCATAATTTTATCAATGATAGTTTATTAATATATTTTGTAACATCACTCACCATTTTAGCCTCCAAGATATTTTCTAGATTGCATATTTGATCTCCAAATCATCATCAAATATTCCAACTCAAAAATTCGCTGGAATAAGAAGCGACAGTTTTGCGGTTGATATTCTGAGAAAATAAAGAAGAATCTGGCAAATCCGGAACATGGGTTTTGTCCAGAACGGACCAAATTAACTTTTTGAAGAATGGTTTGCCCAAATTCTGCTTTTATTGAGAGAAAAGAAAGGTTATTTGAGCATGATTTTCTCAGATTTATTGTTGCGGCCGTCCTCCAAATTATCTTAGCTGCAAATCCAAATTCGACTTGGTTTTGTTGAAATATTGATGGAAATATATTTTATGGTTGATCAAGTTGTTGGGAACAATCCAATATTGTTATGAGAGATCATATTTTCTATTTAATTTCTCCTCTTTCTGATTATAAAAGGAGAGCATGTATTATGTATTGGGGAACAATGGATGATTATGGAATTCCTTTTGTAACTTTGTAATTCCTTGACTCTTGTGATCAAAGAGCAACTGATGTAAAAGCTATTCATGTTTGATTAATACAAAGATGCGTTCTCGTTCCATTTCTCAAGCTCTAAAGTAAAACCCAACGGCGTTTCACCGATGGTTGAGGGCCCAGCTCTAGTGGATCGATCCACTGTTTATATCTCTATCTTTTCATTATTGTTGTGAGATAGTTCATATTTACTTTTATTACAGTTTTTAAGTTAATCGTTTTGTTGTCTAATTGCTTATGGATCTTGGTGTGTTAATGAACTGCATCGTTGTTCCATTTCAAAAAGGATTTTAATTCTCGTATTATTCATCTTGTTATTGTTTACTAAAGCTTTACTGTTCAATATTTAACTCCATTTGTTTGTTGTTCATGTTGATTATTGTTTAACAACGTTTGCTGTGGGCTTAGTGTTTAATAGAATTGTTGTTTTAAGTTAATATTTGCTGCTGATCACTTCCGATTCATTAGCTTCAGATTGCAGAAAGATTGTTTATTTATATTGTTACAGTTTGTTGTTTATGCACATATCCATTCAATTACAGATTGCTTTTCATTTCTAATTCTTGCTTTTAATAAGAGTTCTTCTTTGTTTACTTTCAACAACAGTTAGTTCAATTTCGATTTCCCTTTGATTACTTTAAAGCAGGACTGTCAACTGTAGAGAACATTGGTTATTTCTTCCTCGTTCCCAGATTGATTATCTTGTTCTAGTTTGATTTCAATTGCATCAATTTCTAGAGGAATGAGTTATTAATACTGTATCCTCGATTGATGTTTTTTGAGTGAATAGTTAAGTTTCAAAGCATTTGAATTTATGTTATTGTAATTAAATTTATCTTCCAAGCATTTGTTTACTTTTGTATTTAGAATATTGTACTACATCTCACACAAAATTGCTCTTGGACAAATTGCTGCCTCAGACTGAGTACACTCTTGAAATAAAAAGTCGTTCCCGGATTGATAATTAATGTAGGATAAATAGGTGTAAAAAGATACCTTTTATACCTCAACAATAACAAGGTAAGGTAATCGTCATATTAAAATGTTTATTTATGCACTAATAGCTAGGTGTTATAGAAGTATGATGTAGGGAATTGCATGGTAAAGAGACTTCCATGAAGTCTTGAAGAAGGCTTGGGTTGATCTTTCCTTAGGAACCATGGGGATTGAGTCATGGTGCTTGTTTCTAGTCTCATGCTTTTGGTACTTTGTGATTTGGTGTGCTTGAGTGCGGATTTGTTTATTTATTGTGTGTTATCACTCTCTCCAAGTTCCCAAGGCTGAAAATGGGTTGGAATAAAGGCAACCACATACTAGCCTTTAGGTCATGTAGCTAGCCCTACTGGGACCAGAGAGGGCTCTCTCATTGTCACTTTTGTAGTCAAAGGAATTATTGAGTATCTAATGATCTTAGGCTAGGTATGTAAGCTCAGTAAATATGATTTTTTTGGTGTTTTAAGTGTTGGATAGAAAATTCAGTGAGAAGTTTGTGTGTAGGGTTTATAGGTCTGAAATCCAAGGTCAATTTGCAGAGAATATGTGAGTCTAGATAGGTAGTTTGAAAGAAATTTTAATAGGTAATTGGTTATAGGATGAAGTGAAAGAGAGTTTGAATGAGCACTGAGGTGAATTCATTCATTTAGAAGCAAATTGACATAACATGTAAACCTTTCCTAAAACAGAGCATGAACTGACATGATTTATGCTTATAAACTTACAAGATAAACATATGAAAATATGTATTTGAAATAATAAGATTTATCATTTAGCATGAATAGATAAACATACATAAGAAGAACAAATGATCCAATGCATACCACACGATTTTCAATGCAAGTTTTGCAAATATGTCTCTGATTTCCTTCCAAAACGTTGATTACAAAAGCTCCACTGCCAAATAAGGCTATCCAACCTAAAAAAAGACTAAAGAAAGAGTACTTATAGAAAATATGGAATATGACACCTCATTAGGTCGAAACACCATCCAAAATGGATCATAAATACACAAGATGAGTCATTTCCTATATTCTAGGGAGGTTAGAAACCATTCCTTGAATTTAATCTATGAACTAGGAGTGTTTGTCCCTTGCATTAAATTACATATTCCCTCATGATAGGAGGCAAAAAACAACTCAATAAATCTAATTCCAACACATAGGATATCCAAACCTCAAATTTGTGACATCTTCAGAGCTTGACAAGTGTCCTGAGGAATCCAATGCGGATTTGTAACATTTTCGTTAGAAGGGTAATAGAATTTTGCAGAAGCGTAACATAAGTTTGCAGGCACTTTTAAGAGTCCAAATCCACTTCTAAAAGAATGATCAACTAGCACTGTGTTTCAGGTTTCCAGATAATCTTTAATTTTTCAAAATGACCCACTGGAAGGCCTCCAAAAATCCATTCTCCCAAGGTTACTCCAAAAGCATAACATAGGCTCCAAAAAGGTGGCAGAAACATGAAAAATGAGTGGTTTTGGGGAATTTTCTCCAAAATTAAAGATTTTCATGCAAAGGGGGTTCTTGATATGTATTATACTCATCAAAATGCGTCCATCTATGTAAATAAATCACCATTTGGATGCCTACAAAATAAGCGTAACAAAATTTTGTTACTCTTTTATGAGGAGGAATTTCCATAATTGTGCAAAAATAAAAAAAATACCAAAATTCTTAAAAAGTTCTCAAAATTGGTTCAATAGCACCTGTGAGTGATGGGATAAACATAAAAGGAAGCTTCATCCAACAATTCTAAGCTATCCTTCTCTTTAAGCTTCATTTGTGCTTCTTTTAGCCTTTTCTTTAATTGTTTTAGCCTTATTTGAGAAATTATGTTCCTGGTGCGATAATTATTTGCCTTGTGTCTTTGCAGTTTATTGTCCCTCTTAGCCCTCCTTGAGAGCTTCACCAGATTTTCATTTACCCTTAACAACCAAAGTTCTTTGTCTTTATTAATCTCCATGGCTATAAGCTCATCAAAGGTAAACTCTTCGGGTGGATGAGTTGATTTTCTTTCTAGCTCCAATGCTCTTTTGAGGCCTCTTGTTTTTGGCCTTCTTGGTTGTGTTTCAGCCTCCATGTCTTGAATTTGATCAAAATGGATAACCTCCTTACCTTTACCTTTTTTTGCCTCTAGGTTTGGCTTGGGATTGCTTTGTAATAGTTACTTCACCTTCAATTGAAAATTCTCCTTTTGTAAGAAAGTGATTTGAGAGTTAGCAATGGAAAACACCCTTCTCAATTCTGCAATTTCCTCATCCTTATTTCTAAGGATCTCTTTAGCTGATCTGATCTCCACCTACTCTGCTACCTCAACCTCCAATTGTGTTGATTCACTATCTTGATGCATAAGAGGTTGCTCCTCTATCTCACTTTGTTCAATAATGGTGTCAAGTGTAAGAACACTTTTGGCATACTTAGGCACAAATACTTGTATCTTCCCCTTCTCATAGGCATGAGTAAAGTTGAAAATCCTAGGAGCATCTAAAAACTGAGTTGGCATGGTAGAATATACAACCTCCATTGGTTGTGCTAATGATGTACTATGCAAGATAGGAGGGCTAGTGGTAGGTGTTGCTACTAATCTTTCCAAGAAATTTTCCCAAGTCACGTTGATGGAGGAAAGGTGGTGCAATACAATGAGCTTGATCAGACCATGATGAAAATTAATATTGTGTTTATCTTTTTTTCTACTTTGAACCTTCTCAGTCATCTTAATTAAACTCTTGTACAAGTAATGTGCCAAATCAAGTGTTTTGACATAGGTGAAATGCATCAACAACCTGATATGGTACCTATACACCTTGGAAAATATTGCTTCACATGTGAAGTACTTCATTATTAACATCATAAAAGGAGCATACTTGTTTCTGAGGTGTCTAAGAAGAGGTAATATGGCTCCTATCTAGCCTGAGGCTTGAGCAATTGTTTGTAATTTTCAATTTCTAAATCCATTCCCTTGAACCACTGCTCTCCATGACAAGGAATACCTATTGCTGAAGAAATTAGGTCTATTGATAGGTTTATCTGTACACCTGTAATAGTGACCTTTCCCATGTTGAAGCTTTTGGAAAATAAGCTAGTCAATTGAAGATGATACCCCTCTTCCATGAGCTTCTCACAGAACCTCAAACATTCGATCTTCTCAAAAAATCTTCTGGCCAAGGGCAAGGCATTGAGTAAATGAATTATGAAGGGTTATAACCTAAGGTGACACCCTCCCTTGAAGCTCTTCTTATCACTCTTCATATTTTTTATCACTATAATGATGAAAACCTTAGTGTTTTGGTGGAATGAGTATATGTAGTGAAATCTGGAAAAACAGAGTGTAGGAATAGTGTAGGTTTAAAGGATGAGATAAAGGATCATGGAGCTAAGGAAAATTATAGAAAAAATTCAGTAGATTGGATTTTATGTTAGCTCCAAGTGGTGGGTTGAATTAAGTGAAATGGATGTGAGGAAGGTGGCAAAATGATGAAAACATGGGAAATTTCCAATTTAAACACTGTGAAAATAGCTAGTGTATAGGGTGGGGTAAGTTTAGAAGGTGAAATGGAGGGTTATGGAGCTACGAAATTCTGGAAAAAATTCAGTGAATAGGGTGGCATGTTGGCTCCATATTTTGGGTGGAATGAGGGGAAATTGATGTGAGGATGGCAATTAAATCAAGCAAACACAGGAAATTTCCAATTTTTTCACTGTGAAAATATGCTAGAATCTAGGGTTTGATGAAAAATACATGCTAGGGATGATATGGATGATGGGAGATGTGAGGATGAGGTATATGAGAGGTGTAGGTTAGGGTTTAGGTACTAAAGTTAGGGCTTATTTAGCTGGAGTACATTAGGGTTTTTCAAATGAAGTCTTTTGATGTCATGGAGAAGTTATGAGATATGTAGAAACATAGAGTAACCATAAAAATCAGTTGAAAACTCAATAACTGATCAAGGAAGGGTATGAGAGTAAAGACTTACTACTTCTGAGGGGTTCAAATGGTAATGGTGACAAGCCTTGAGCTTGATAGAAGATTTTCGAAGCCCGAAACCTAACTTTTCCTTTCCTCCAAAATTTTAAAATCTATGTACAAAAGTGTAACAATAGTCTTGAAAGCATAACATTGTCCTCCCAGAAGCGTAACAACTGGTGTGAAACACCTACACAGCATACCAGAAGCATAATAACTACTGCGTAGCATGCCCATAAGCATAACATACTTGCCGAGATGTGTAACAAACACACTCAGATGCGTAACAAAGGAGCCAAAAGCGTAACAAATATTTGTTGAAGTAACTTTTCGCCTTGGTTTCGATCCATTGACCACCTTAGGAGTGAAAATGAAGTAAGAGAGGAGCTCTTCCACATAACAAAAGAAAATAATGAGTCAAGATGAGTTTTCTTTTGGCTTTTATAACCTTGAAATGACCTTTCTTGTCTTGTAATGAAACAATAAGACAAATTTGATTTTTTGAAGCCTTTCTATATTTAAACACATTTTAAAACAAGAGAACTTGTCTTACTTAACTCCCTAAGCATACTAGCTCCCTTTGAAAGGTTTATGAGTGAAATTAAGGGTGAGTGCCTTGTTACGAGGAAAAATTAATGGATGTTTTTCAAAGGCAGATGATGACCCCTAGATAGTGACCTAGGTGAGGTGGAGTGGCATGACCCTAAACCTTTAAAATGACGATGAAATGATATGACCATGAAAGTGATGATGGCGACGGATAAGATCAGGGAGCCGAAAATTTTACCTAGACTCCTTCAGTGACCAAAATTATTTTTTGAAAACTTGTTTGAAAAACTAAAAATTTTGACCTATGACTTTTAGGAAAACAACTAAAAGAGTTATTTTTTATCATTGACATATTTACACTAACATTGGCTCCGACTAGGGATGGAAGCTCCTTCAGGAGTTGTCAATCACATCGTAGATTAGGTAGCCTTACCATTGGGAAATGGAGTCAAAACTGGACATTGAAAAACTTTGAAAAACTGGAAATGATGAACTAAATCCGGAAATGACTTTGACTAGAAAAAATTGACTTGACAATGACTTGAAAACTGACTGATACTTTTTGAACTTTTTGAAATAAAACAAGAGTTGAATGTAGAAGTCTCATTGCCTTCTCCTTGGGCTTCAAAACTCTTCAACAACTTCCTTATTTCTTGGAAGTCAAATTAAAATGATATCTACAATGAAAGTGGACTTCATCTTCTATGATCAAGTAAGATAATGTTTGAGGAACCTACCATTGATTGGTCCCCCCAACACTTCTTGCCCTTCAAGATCCTCTAGTAGAAATACTTTATTACGTCTGAATGCACTGATCTTGTAAGGTCCTTTCCATATATTGTCAAACTTTTTGTGCTTACCTTTATCTTCATTCCGGGCATCCCAATGAAGAATAACATCTCCTAGCTTAAAATCATCATCTTTGGTCTTCTTATCATAAATATTTTTTATTTTCTCATGAAGCTTTGAAGTATGGCTGAATACTTCATCTCTTGACTGTTGTAGATGGATCATTAGGTTGATTCTTCGTTGGATATCATTTGGTTCACTGTCAATATCTTGTATAATTTTCATCATCGGTATAGCTAAAGAAGTATGGAACACCGTGTCAACACCATACAAGAGTTGGAAAGGTGAAATGTTGATTGATCTCTTCGTGCTAACTCTATTTTCCCATAGAGCATTGGTGATATTTTTGTGCCAATTCCTCTTGTTTTCTTGCAGCATATTCTTGATTATGTTCACCAAATATTTATTTAACGATTCAGCGAGCCCGTTGCCTTGAGGATGGTATGTTGTAGAATGACCAAGCCTAATGTGATACTTATCACAAAAGTCAATCATTTTCTTGGACTTAAATGTGTCTGCATTGTTAGTAATGATTTTGTATGGACAACCAAAATGAGACATAATATTTTTTTCTAAAAACTGAATAATGACAGTGTCTGTAGCTTGCCTCGTAGGGATGGCTTCAATCCATTTAGTGAAATAATTTGTGGCTGTGAGTATCCATTTATGTTGAGCTGATGACTGAGGATGGATCTTGCCAATGAAGTCAAGTCCCCACTATTGGAATGACACTTTCACTTCAATTGGTTTTAAGGGAAAATGCAAGAGCTTCCTCTTTCCCTGAAATATTTGACATTCATGACAGCTCATGAATGTTTTATAAAAATCAGAAAATAAACTTGGCCAATATAAACCTGCCCTCAAGATCTTTTCAACTGTAGTATTCCAATAAATATGACCACCACAGTCACCTTTATGAAAATAATTCATCACTTTTTCCACCTATCCTTCAACCAAACAATTTAGTAGCAACACTCCACCTGGATCTTTCCAATACATGACATCGTTAAGGATGCAGTACTTAAGAGCTCCCAACTTAAAATATCTAGCCTTAATACTTGGTAACCCAGGAGGAGGATTCAAACGTTGCAAAACATGAGCTATATCAACATACCAAGGTGATAAAGAGAAAATTTCAGATACCTCAAGTAATTTTTTAGCCTCTTGCTCCTTAGATAATGCAGTAATAAAATTAATGTCCAAATCATGGAGATTTGAATCTGCCATCAGCTTAACCAGGCCTTTTCATTTGATCATGTTTGTGGGCTTGATCTCCAATTCATATTCCAATATAGCAACGATCCATTTACCTCGCCACCCTTCAAGATCATTCTGCGTAATCACATCTTTGACAATAGTTTTTGGAACATATGCAATGACATGAGAGTGGATAATATAGACCCAGAAGTCCTTCAATGCTTCGGCTAATGCCAAGGCATGTTTCTCAATGATTATTTACTTCAAGGTTGTGTATCTTATGGTTCTATTGAAGAAGGCGATGGGTTGCTCTATGTTATTATTTTTCTTTTGCATAAGGACAACAACAAGAGTATGCTCTGAGGAAAATGAAAAAATGATAAAATCAAGTGTATAATCTAGACTAATAAGAATAGAAGCATGAGATAAAGCCAATTTAACTTGATTGAATGACTTATTCGCCTCTTCATACCATTTTACTTCACTATCTTTCTTCAGCATGTCAGTAATTTTCCTTAAGTGTTCAACAATATTGGAGATAAACCTTCTCAAAAATTTGATTTTTCCATTGAACGACTAAAGTTCCTTTTTTCTCCTAGGATATTCCAAGGTCTGAATTGCTTCAATCCTTGAAGGATCTATCCTAATTCCATATTTTGATATGATATGGCCCAACAATTTACCTTCCTCCATAGCGAAAAGACTCTTCTTTGGGTTCAGCGATATGCCAAACTTTCTACATATCTGAAAAATTGTTTTCAAGTGCTGCTAATCTGTCTTGGAAAAAATAGTGATGTCATCAATATAAATGACCAAAAATACATCCTTTTCATTGGTGAAATCAATATCCCATGCATTCTTCAATATGAAAGTCATTTTGGCATACATGAAGGTGCCCCAAGGTGTTGTGAAGTCTGTCTTTTCCTGATCATCTAGATGGACTAAAATCTGATTATACCTGGAGTATCCATCCATCAATGAAAGTCTGGAAGATCCAAATACCCTTTACATAATATGGTCCATCTTTGGTAGTGGGTAATTTTATTTCAATGACACTTTTTTTAGATTTATGAAATCTATGCACGAGTGAATCTCTCTTGTCTTCCTTCTTACTGGCACTATATTAGACATCCAATTTGAAAATTGAAGAGAAATTATAATACCAACAGTAAATAATATATTTTCCTCCTTTATAATAGAGGGAACCAACTTGGGATTAATTCTCCTTAACCTCTGGCGGAAATGTTTTTGATCCGACTTTAAGGGAATGGTATGTTGAATTATGCTCTTATCATACACTTTCAAATCAGAATATTCCCAAGAAAATAGATCAGAAAAATGAGACATAAGTGTTGTGTATATAGCTTTCATTTATGCGCTCAAATATTTCAAAATTTTTACCATATTTGGCTTTTCCGAATTGCCAATATTGAGATCTTCCACTCCCACTTTTGTTGATAGCATGGTCTGTTTGTGTGAAAAATCATCTTGATTGAAAATCTCTTCCAAAGGTACCAAACCTCTTGGAATGGAGTTATCTTTTAGCTGAAGCACTTGAATCTCTACTGCATGGAATTATTGGTCATCTTCATAGCACTGGTTATCCATTTTTGAATTCACAAATTCCTCTTATGTATGAAAGAAGTTGTTGATTTGTTTATAATATTGAAATACTTGCCAATAATAAACATTATCTGGGACATCATGGTGGTGTTTGACTTTTATCTCATACTTCTTATTAGGATACAATATAATTTTGAACATTCTGGCTGAAGTAGCAAGAGAATCAGCAATAACATTGTTCTCCCTTGGCATCAACGACAAAGTATAATAAGTGAATGTCTTGAGGATGTCTAGTATTTCATTTTAGTAAGATCACATTCTTGGATGTTTTTCATGTTATTCCCCTTTGAATATCTTTATTACCACCTTAGAATTTCCATATACAGAAATCTTCTTGGCACCTAGTTTCTTGATAATTTTTAGACCCGCTATTAAAGCCTCATATTCATCTTCATTTTTTGAACAGTTGAAAGCCAGCTTGTAGGAGTACATTCAAACATTGGGAGGAATGTTTAGTGATTGATTTATAGGGATATGAATCCACACTCCAATTCCGTCCCCTTCTTTTCCCAAAGCTCCATCAAAGTCCATGGTCCACAAACTACTTTCTTCGTTAGGAAGTTGCAAATCGGATGGTTGAACTTTACTTGATGCTTGAGAGAGTTCTGTTGTACCAAAAAATTATGTTTCTTTCATTTTTCATCACTTTTTTGAGGAAATTTTCTTCATTCCTAACCACTTGGAATATTTTCATTAATTTTTGTATTTTCCATTTCCAAAACAGAATTTGAAAATTCACAATTTTCCTCTTTTTCTTCAATCAAAACTTCGGAATATTTTGAACATTCATCATTGAATAAGATAAAGGACTCTAAATATGTATGGCAACATTATAGGATTATTATTTGGTTTTTCTTGCCTATTGATAATGTACTTCATTTTACTTTCCTGGTATAGTTTCCTAAGTTTCCCAAAGATGGGAATGGTAGCATATGAAAAGTCAACCAGTAAGGTACCTCTAATCTTCACTCCCCATGACCGAGAGAGAAACATTCCATATTTGGGAGGGATATTAGCCACAAAAGCATCCATGAGGACATTATTGGCTAGGATTTTCTCTAATGACACCACTAGGTCCTTAATGAGGACAAGACATTTCACCCTCCCTGAATCAAATGAATAAAGATCATGATAATATCTTATGATATCCAATCCTAATCTGTCCATATTGGCCTTGGGCATGAGTTTTTGAGAGGCTCCAGAATCAAGCATGGAATTATGGAGGATTAAATCATGGATAGTAAGGCTTAGATAAAATGGAGGGACCTCCCTATCTTCTAGATCACCATAAACAATAGGACCAAATAGAAGCTTAGGGTGATCATCATGCATAGTAACCATGTCAGAAATTTGATCCACTCTAAGAAACTTAGCTACTTGAACTTTGTATTGATCATTCTTGATGATTTCAGTTAGAGGAATGGAGACTTTCAATTTGGAAATTTATTTTTCAAGACTAAAAAGAGCAGAATGTTTTTCTACCTCTTTCAATGGTGCATATTTTCTTTCAGGCTGATCTTTGTGTGAAGTCTCCTTCTTTTTTCCTATATATTTAACTTATTTATGCTTTCTCTGACCGCGAGAGGAAGCTTCATTTCATTTAGCGTGATTAGGAACAATAGGTCATTTGTCTTTACTTTGATTTGGAGCAGCAACTTCTTTATGATGAGCATATACTTGAGCGTTATGTTTTTTCTGATTGGAGGTTATAGGAACATTCATACTCCTCAAACTATATTGTATCTGCAATTGAGAAAGATAATTTTGATATCCCCTCTGATAGTCTTCCGTCTACACCGATAACATGTAATAATTTGACAATACATATTGTTTCAGAAATAGAGGAATAACCTGTTCATAGTTTTAGTAACCCAACGTTTCTGAATTCTTAAGTGAGTCCATCTTCAAGGGTAAATGCCAAATGTTATTGAGAATATTTGTGAGGAATTAGGGTAAGGAATTGATCTTCTTGAGTGAGGAAAATAGGTTGTTTATTTTCCTCAAATAAATTATTCTTACCAGAAATTTCTTCTTCATCAACTTCATTAGGGCTTTCATTGTAGTTCTACTGAAATGGAGTGCGAATTTTCTGTTGACTTTGTGGATCTTGACCCCTCTGTTCCCTTTACTTGATCCTATATTGAGGCTGCTAATTTTGACCCCTAAAATTTGGATTTCTAATGGAGGGTTCAACTTGTCCATCAGAAATGGACATTTATCCATCATCTTCTCCATGGTCTTGATCAAGGTGTTTAATTTTCCCTCTGATGAAGTAGATGTTTCCTCTTTGATAGTGACTCTTTTCTCCATCTTGATTTTAGAATTTTTGATGATCAAATTAGCTTCCATGCTCACTTCATTTCTCTGCATTTATTCAATATTTGATGGCTTCCTTTCCCTCAGTTGATAGGTCATGTCAGGATCAAAACCATCAGGATGGTGAAGTAAAGCAAGGCCTGGAGGAGGCTTAATATTCTTAGGAATTGAATCATATATTTTATTGAATATAGTTTTAAAGTCTTGAATGGACTCATTTGGATTCAATTTCAAGATGATATACTCTGATAAAATGTATTGGATTCTTATTATATTCCCATTTTTTCATAAACAAGTCAATCAACTGTTGTGAAGTACCTATTGAGCCAGCTGTGAGAGAGTGAAACCATTTCTTTACCTATCCTAAGAAACTCTGTGCAATGATGTGCATATTGGCATCAAAATTTTCGATCTCTTCAAGATCTATGAACTCGATCACTTTGGAAATGTGTTGATAAGCAGTAACCTCTAATGTTATATCGAAAACATGAATTCTTGACCATAGTTCTAAGGTAGTGCAGTGAGTTGTAGAGTTAGGATCAACGGAGAAAATTTGTCCATGACTAATGGAGGAGGTGGTGGAGGTGTTGATGGAATGAAAGCTTATAAAGGTAATGATGGAATGAAAGCTTATAAAGGTAATGATGGAATGAAAGGAAAGGTTGATGATGTAGTAGTATGAGAAGGTGTAATGACAAGTGAAGAAAAATCCTGTTGCTGATATTGGAAAAAAAAAATTCTGAAGTTTCTTAAAACTTTTCCACCAAGCTTTTAAGTTTGTGGAAATTAGACCAAACTTCGCTATAAATTTTGGAACAAAAAAAATTTAGAAAATGGTGCAAAGGTCTCAAAATAAAAAATACCAAAGGTGGTTTCTGAAATAAAGGTTTCAGACTTAGTCCTAAACAAATATTTTTTAGATTCTTAATTATAAAACAAATATTTTGAAACAAATCTCATAGGAAAGGAATTTGATCTGATAAGTGGAGGAATAGCTCTTCCAACCTTTTGAGACTTGGTTTTATTCTTTCTTAAAATACTCGCAAGGTCATTCACAATTGGTGAGGGATTTGGGTCTACATTTGACCCAGTATGTCTTTTATGAGCCAGGTTAAGACAGGATTTTTGGACTTTGGATGAGATTTAAGAATTCAGCATATTTTGAATGTTAGAGCTTGTCACCTACAAGTATAACTTTCAAAGGATTAAATAAATATTCCCAGGGAAATTTTAGCAATCGCTCTTGGGCAACGATGCCAAAAATGTTATCACTCTCTCCAATTTCCCACGGCTGAAAATGGGTTTGAAGAAAGGTAACCATAGACCAAGCTTTAGGTCAGGTAGCTAGCACTATCAGGACCAGAGAGGGCTCTCCCATTGTCACTTCTGTAGTCAAAGGAATTACCAAGTATCTAATTATCGTAGGATAGGTATGTAAACTAGTAAATAGGATTTGTTTGATGTTTTAAGTGCTGGATAGAAAATTCGGTGAGAAGGTTGTGTGTAGGGTTTTTAGGTCTGAAATCCAAGGTCAATTTGCGAAGAATATATGAGGCTAGATAGTTATTTTGAAAGCATTTTTAATAGGTCATTTGTTATAGGATGAAGTGAAAGAGATTTTGAATTATCACTGAGGTGAATTCATTCATTTAGAAGCAAATTGACATAACATGTAAACCTTCCCTAAAACAAAGCATGAGCAGACATGATTTTTTCTTATAAACTTACAAGATAAACACATGGAAAGATGTATCTGAAAGAAGAATATTTATAATTTATCATGAATAGATAAACATAAATAAGAAGAATCAATGCTCCAGTGCATACCACAAGATTCTCAACACAAGTTTTGCAAATATGTCTCCGATTTCATTCGAAAATGTTGATTACAAAATTTCCACTGCAAAATAAGGCTATCCAACCCAATAAAAGACTAAATAGAGTCTACTTATATAAAATATGGAATATGAAACCTCATAAAGTCTAAATCCCTTGAAAAATGGATCATAAATACACAAGATGAGTCATTTCCTAGATTCTAGGGAAGTTAGAAACCATTCCTTGAATTTCAACTATGAACTAGGAGTCTTTGTCCCTTACATTAAATTGCATATTCCCTCATGATAGGAGGAAAAAACCAACTCAATAATTCTAATTCCAACTCATAGGACAACAAAACCTTGAATTTGTGACATTTTCTAAGCTTGAAAAGTGTCTTGATGAATCCAATACTGATTTATAACATTTCTAACAAAAGGGTAACATAATTTTTCAGAAGCGTAACAGAAGTTTGCAGGCACTTTTTAGGCACTTTTAAGAGTCCAAATCCACTTCTGAAACAACGTTCAACTATTCATGTGTGTGTATTTTCCATAACATCTTGAATTTTTCAAAATGACCCACAGGAACACCTTCAAAAATCCATTCTCCCAAGGTTACTCCAAAAGTGTAACAGAGGGTCCAAAAGGGTGGTAGAAACATGAAAAATGAGTGGTTTTTTGGCATTTTCTCCAAAATTAAAGCTTTTCATGCCAAGGGGGTTCCTGATCTGTAATGGAATCATCAAAATTAATCCATCCATGTAAATAAATAATCATTTGGATGCCTCCAAAATAAGCGTAACAAAAGTTTGTTACTCTTATGTGAGGAGGAATTTCCATAATTGTGCAAAAATCACAAAAAATACCAAAATTATTCAAAACTTCTAAAAATTGGTTTTGTAGCACCTGTGAGTGATGGGATAAAAATCCAAGTAATATTTAGCCAACAAGTCCATGATATACTTCTCTTTAAGCTTCATTTGTGCTTCTTTTAGCCTTTTCTTCAATTGTTTTAGCCTTATTTGACAAATTGTGTTCCTGGTGCGATAATGATTTTCCATATGTATTTGTAGTTTATTTTCCCTCTTAGCCATCTTCAAGAGCTTCTCCATATGTTCATTTACCCTTGACAACCAAATTTCTCTGTATTGATTAATCTCCATGGCTATAAGCTCATCAAAGGTCAAATCTTCATGTAGATGAACTTGTTGTCTTTCTAGCTCCAGAGCCCTTTTAAGGCCTCTTTTTTTTGGTCTTCTTGGTTGTGTTTAAGCCTCCATGTCTTGAATTTTATGAACATCAATAACCTCCTTACCTTTACCTTTTTCTACCTCTAGGTCTGGCTCAGTCTTTCTTTGTAACAATTGCTTCACGTTCAATTGAAAATTATCCTGCTATAAGAAAGTGATTTGAGAGTTAGCAATGGAAAAAATCCTTCTCAATTCTGATATTTCCTCATCCTTCTTTATAAGGATCTCTTCATATGATTTGATCTCCACCTTTTATGCTACCTCAAATTTGAATGGCGTTGATTCACTATCTTGATGCATAAGAGGCTTCTCCTCTATCTCACTTTGTTCAACAATGGTGTCAAGTGTAAGAACACTTTTGGCAGACTTAGGCACAAATACTTGTCTCTTCCCCTTCTCATAGGTATGAGTAAACTCAACAACCCTAGGATAATTTGAAAACTGAGTCGGCATGCTAGAAGAGCCAACATACATTGGTCATGTTGATGATGTACTATGCAAGATAGGAGGGCTAGAGGTAGGCGTTGCTACTAATATTTCCAAAACATTTCCCAAGTCATGTTGATGGAGGAAAGGTGATGCAATGCAATGAGCTTGATCAGACCATGATGGAAAATACTAGTGTGATGATCTTTTTTTCTTCTCTCAATATTCTCATTCATCTTAATTAAACTCATGTACAAGTAATGTGGAAAATCAAGTGTTTTGACATAGGTGAAATGCATCAACAGCTTGATATGGTACCTATAAAACTTGGAAAATCTTCCTTCACATGTGAAGTACTTCATAATAAACATTATCAAAGGAGCATATTTCTTTCTGAGGTGTCTGAAAGGGAAGATTTAATCTGGCTCCTCTCTATCATGAGGCTTGAGGAATTTTTTGTAATTTTCAATGTCTAAATCCATGCCCTTAAACCACTGCTCTCCATGACAAGGAATAACTATTGCTGAAGAAATTAGGTCTGTTGATAGGTTTATCTCTACACGTGCAATAGTGACCATTCCCATGCTGAATATTGTGGAAAATAAGCTAGTCAATTGAAGATGATACCCCTCTTACATGAGCTTCTCACAGAACCTCAGACATTCAGTCTTCTCGAAACATATTATGGCCAAGGATGAGGCATTGAGTTCATGCATTGTGAAGGGTTATAACTTGAGGTGGCACCCTCCATTGAAGCTCCTCTTCTCACTCTCCATATTTTTTATCACTGGAATATTGAAAACCCTAGCGTTTTTGTGGAATGAGTATATGTAGTGAAATATGGAAAAATAGAGTGTAGGAGTAGTGCAAGTTTAGAGGATGAGACGAAGGATCATGGAGCTAAGGAAAATTCTAGAAAAAATTTAGTATATTGGGTTGTATGTTAGCTCCAATATGTGGGTTGAATGAAGTGAAATTTATGTGAGAAAGGTGTAAAAATGATAAAACACAAGAAATTTCCAATTTCAACACTGTGAAAATAGCTATTGTAGAGGTGGTGTAAGTTTAGAAGGTGAAATGGAGGGTTATGGAGCTAGGGAAAATTATAGAAAAAAAATCAATGAATAGGGTGGCATGTTAGCTTAGTATTGTGGGTGTAATGAGAGGAAATGGATGTGAGGAGGGTGATGAAATCAAACAAACACATGATATTTCCAATTTTTTCACTGTGAAAATTTGCTAGAATCTACGGTTTGATGAAAATGACATGTTAGGGATGATATGGATGATGGGAGATGTGAGGATGAGGTATATAAGAGGTGTGGGTTAGGGTTTAGGGTTTATGTACCTGGAGTAGGTTAGGGTTTTACAAATGAAGTCTTTCTATGTTATGGAGAAGTGATAAGATATGTAGAAACATAGAGTAAGTATAAAGAACATTTGAAAACTCAATAACTGACCAAGGAAGGGTATGAGAGTAACGAATTACTGTTTGTGAGGGGTTAAAAGGGTAATGGTGACAAACCTTGATCTTGTTTGAAAAGTTTTGAAGCCCAAAATATAACTTTGCCTTTCCTCCAGAAGCGTAAAAACTATGTATAGAAGCGTAACAACAGTCTTGAAAGCGTAACATTGTCCTCCTAGAAGCATAACAAATGCTACGTAGAACACCTAGAAGCGTAACATACTTTCCCAAAAGAATAACAAACACACTCAGAAGCATAACAAAGGAGCCAAAAACATAACAAAGAGTTGTTGAAGTAACTTTTCGCCTTGGTTTTGATCCTTTGACACCCTTAGGAGTGCAAATTAAGTAAGAGATGAGATCTTCCACATAACAAAAGACAATAATGAGTCAAGATGAGTTTTATTTTGCCTTTTATAACCTTGAAATGACCATTTTTGTCTTGTAATGAAATAATAAGACAAATTTGACTTTTTGAAACTTTTTAACATTTAAACACATTTTAAAACAAGAGAACTTGTCTTCCTTTACTCCCTAAGAATGCTAGCTCCCTTTTAAAGGTTTATGAATGAAATGAAGGGTGATTTCCTTGGAATGATGATAAATTGGACAGTTTTCAAAGGCAGATGATGACCCCTAGACAGTGACCTAGGTGAGGTGGAGTGACATGACCCTAATCCTTTAAAATGACAATGAAATGATATGACCTTAAAAGTGGTGATGGTGATGGATGAGATGAGGGAGCACCAAATTTGACCTAGACTCCTTCAGTGACCAAAATTATTTTTTTAGAACTTGTTTGAAAAACTAAAAATTTTGACCTATGACTTTTAGCAAAAGAACTGAACAAATTATTGTTTATCACTGCCATACTGACACTAACATGGTTCATGATCATGCCACTTTATTTTTGGTGTCTTATTGCTATTGGTTTTCATGGTTTTCTTCTTGTTGGATTTCTTGTTCTTGCCTTTTATGCTTTGAGGGTCTTGGGAATTGTTTTGGGAAAGAGAAATTTAATGGAGCTCGAGGAAAGATCTGTAAAACCTGAAAAGTAATGTAAGATTTTAATGAAGCTTGGTGCATGTATAAGGGCAGCTAAAGGAAAGAATATGACATTCAGTTGGATTTTTTAGGTCCATTGGTGTAAATGGATGGTGGTAGGACAATCATGAGAAAGGTAATCAGGTAAGGTAAAGTGAATGGACTTGTGGCATCAGATGGACTAAGTTCGGAATTGTTGTTCTCAATGTTGTGCATGGATAAAGGGAGTTATTTTAACCTTAACCTTATGATACCTGGTAATTATGTTATGAATATGATTATGTTTATGTTTATATAAGCATATGTGTATGTATGTATATATGTCATTGACCGATAAGGTCGTTAGGATTGTTTTGTGCTAGTGTTCATATGTGTGTGTGTGTGTGTGTGTGTGTGTCGTTTTTATAACAAGGTCATCAAGGATTATAATTGTTTTAGGTTTATTTTGATATGTATATATGTATGTATGGCAGGGTCATCAGGGATTTGTTATCACTCCACCGAATCTCTTAGGCTAAGAAAGAGTCCAAACAAAGGTAACCACAGACCAATATTTTAGTTTGGTAGCTAGCCCTACCAAATCGAAGTGGGCTCTCTCCATAAAGTCACAGCCAAGAGGGTTGGATGAATTAGGGTTTTAGGTTAGGTATGAGTGCAAGGGTTTGTTTGTTTGAATTGGTTTGTTGGATTGGTGCATTAGGTCAAAGAGGTCAGGTTAGGGAAAATAAGATTAGGGTTGCAGAGATTCAATTGGGCAAGGTAGGTAGAAAACATAACACTTTAGGGTTTCAGGGTGAGATGGATCAAAATGATGAGGATCTAGAAAGAGCAAGGCTAAGCATGTATTCTTTCTAAACTGAAAAAAATGAACAAACTATGAAGATTTTCCCAAAACAGAGCATGAGATATGTATTATGTTTATCAACTTGAAAACCAGCATATCATAGAAATTAAATGGATCATGAAACAAAACATTCATACATAATGAGACATAAGAAGAACAATGCTAAATTTCCATACCACATGTATCCCAAAGAAATAGCTGCAACCTTTTCATTAATTTCCTGCCAAATATTGATTACACTAGAGTCTCTGATCAATGCATCCACACCCAACCTATGAAATGAGTCAAAAAGTACAAGATATAGACCTCAAACAACCTCTCCATCCTCAGGGGTTGAATCCCTGAGTGGAGGAGTAGTTCCACCAAAAACTGAGCTAAATACCTAGAGTGTAGGGAGGTCAAACTGACTTATCCCTCACTTTTTGCAAACTGGTTCATTACATGTCATCAAAAAATTTCACCTAATGTATATATCCCTAGGTGAGTCAAACACATCATAATTACTTTTACATTCATGATTTACATTGGTAAAAATCCCATTGACCATGGTCAAACTGGAAAAACTAAGAAAATTGGAAAATATCAGCAAACTCGAAAAATTTGTCAAAATCACAGCGCCAATGTCAAAAGTGCAACACCAACTTCGGCTCCATTTTTTAGGGGGTTCCAGCTATCCAAATTGAACTCAGGATAGCTCATTGGAAATCCTATCATGTCTAGTTTCAATATCTATGCCCAGTTTCCATAATGGTCAAGTTTTTGTCCTCCAAAAATTCATTCTACCAAGACTGGTCAAAAGCATAGCGCCAGCCTCCAAAATAGGGCAGAAATATCATTTTTGGGGTGTTTTTGACTTTTTGACTGGATTTTTGACCCAAATTTTTTTTTTAAAGTGGTTTTCCTAATTGTATTTGGCCTTATGAATCCAATGGTGGCTTCATTTTCCCCATTGGAGGTCTCTAGGAAAATCACAACACCTAGGGCATTGCGTTTTTTCCAGATTGACTGTGTCAAATTGCCAAAAACACAAAAAATTCCAAAAATTTCAACATTTGCCCAAAGTTATTCAAATTTTCTATTGTGGGATGATGATGAGGTGTATTAGGCAATGAGAGATGCCTCAACAAGAATATCAAGCTTTTCCCCTTCATTTTATTTAATTAGGGTTCCAAGTCTTGAATTGGCACTTTTGAGCTTTGAGCTTGCAATTTGGTTTTTATTGACGTAGTGCTTGGCCCTATTTCTCAATATGTAATTTTATTTTTTTTCCTTCTCCAAGAGCTTCTCAAGATTTTGGTTGTCCCTATCAAGCCATTTCTCCTGGTTCTCATTGACAATGATGGAAAATTATTCATTCAATGTAAGCTCATTAGCAAGCTCAACCTCCTTTTTCTTCTCTAGCTCTAGAGCTCTTTTCAATCCTAGTCCTAGGTCTTGTTCTTAGCACTTGTTCATATGCCTCATTTTTTTCACCATACCTCTCATAAGTGTCATCAATAAATGCCTTTGTGTTGTTTTCTTCTCTTTTTTCCTTGAGAAATTCAATCTCCATGATGGCCTGCTTGGTCTTGAGTTGTTCATTTTCTTGTTCATAGTATGCAATGAAAAAATTAGATATCTATGAGTTGATTTGAAGCTCCCCAAGTTGGGCATATTTCTTCTTGATAATCATTTTGGAGGCCTCATCATCTAAATCAACAAGGTCAAAATCTATCTTTGTCTCATGGAGGTCATCTTCATCACGAATGGCTGCCTCATGTACATCTTCCTCTGCCATATTTTGTTTGCCCTCATGTACCTGATTTGTTGGTGAAGAAGGGAGGGCCCCTCCCACAATCTGTGGGGAAAACACCTACCTATGCCCTCTCTGATATTTCTTTTCCATTGTGCTCATTTCAGCCTCTTTAGGCTTGCTAACCTCAACTCTGCTAGGTGACTCATCCTACTCATAAAATGGTGATGATGGTGGCGATGGTGATGAAGTAGGTGAAGTGGACTAAGGTGATGAAATGGTAGGCACTATGGGCTGAGATGGAGGCATAGATGTAGTAGGGTGAGATGAAGAAGGCACATCTTCAGCATGTGGAACTTGTGGAGCAGTGAAGATGTCATTTGCTACGAATGTGTCCCATGAAATGTTCAACTGGTTAAGTTGATGGAGGACAATGATTTTTATCAACGAGTGGTGGAAAAGACTATTCATATGTTGGTCAAACTCTCTCTTTTGCACAATGTATGCCATTTTTTCTATGCTCCTGAAAAATATAGTAATATGGGATACTGAGCAATTTAACTCTTATGAAGTTCATGAGTAGTCTAATGTGATAAGTGTAAAGTCTAGAGAACCTCCCTTCACAAGATAAATACTTCATGATGATCTTCATCAGGGGGGCATACCTATTAAGAATATAGATGAAAGGAAAAACCCTATTCCTCTCATTTATGTACATTGGTTTGATGAATGGCTAATAGTATTGATCCTCCAAATCTTTGGATTAGAACCACCTCTCAAACATGTTTGGAATCCTTGTGACAGCAGAAAATATGGATGTATACACCGTGAAAGTCACACCTGCTAGGGTTACTTGATTGTCTTTGAGGTTTACAATGAAGATTCTACTAAAAATAGGGTGATGTTTTACCCTTTCAATCATGTTACAAAACTCATGGCATCCAACATACTGAAAGCATGAAATTGTCATTGGTGAGTATATCAATTATCTAATGTTGGTGGGATCCAACCTTAGTATTCTCCCTCCTTTGTGTGGCCTCATATTTCTTTTTTTCCTCCTCCTCCACTCTATCTTCCTCCTCTATCCTATCTTCCTCCTCTTCCATATAGTCTTCATCTTCTTCCATGGTGTCTTGGTCTAGAAACCCTAGGGGAGGAAATGGGAATGGGGATAGGTCTAGGGAGTAGGGATTAGGGTAGGAAAATTTAGTGAGATAAGGGAAGGGGTTAGGGAACTTTAGGGGTTGATAGGAGGTCAAGATACTTAGGTATTTGAAAATGATAATTGGATTACAGGTTTGGGGTAGTAGCTACCTAGGAATTTTAGTGGCCTAGGACTTATGGTTTTATGGGGAAGGGGTTTAAAGATTAGGAAATAGTAGTGTAGGGGTAGGGATGGGTTTAAGAGTGATGTAGGAAGGTGTTGTGGGGTTTATGAGCAAAAAATTGATAATGAGGGAGTGATACTAGGGCCTTCCACTAGACACTTAATTAATTTTTCTCATGAAGAAAAATAGCATAAAAATGATGTTTAGGAAAGCAAGGAGGTGAATCTTTTGTGTCACTTACTTGATAAAGGTGAAAAAAAATCCTTTGTTGATAGTTTGAGAAAGCTTGAGGATGATTTTTAGCTTCTAGGGCTTGCTAGGAAAAAGTGCATTGCCTTTCCAAGGAGTGTAGCGCCTAAGGTCAAAAAGGCAGTGTCAAATGCTCTAAGTGCAGTGCCCATTGCCTACGCACAGTGCCACCCTTCTAAGTGCAACGCCAAGAAAAAAATTTCCTCTGACTCTGAAATTTGACTTTTTCGGGCTGAGGGAGTGCAAAATCGACGTTTGGATGTGCAAATGAGTTTGAATAGGATGTATTTGTGGTCTTTATACTTCATGAAATTGAATATTTGGTGCCTTGGGACCCACTTTCTTCCTTTGTTATTCACTTAACCTTTTGAAACTTTACCTTTTACTTGACTCTTTCCTTTGACAATTTAATCTTTTGATGACTTTGAGAACTCTTTAAATTTGACTTTTTAGTACTTTGGCATCTTTGGAACACTGAGTTAGCAGCTTGGGATGGTGAAATTATTACATTTTGAAAGGCATAAAATTACATAATGAAAATATAAAAAATTACATTTGAACTCAAAAGTACATGATGAAATAAGAATTTCTCTTTAAAAATCATCTTCACATGGTGAAGAGATGTTATTTGATCACCCTTTACTTATTGGTATTATGCAATGGAATGGAGTTTTATTGGACCTTGGAAACCCCAATGACCTAGTGAAACCTTCAAAAAACCCTAAAAGACCTAATGAGAACTTGATTGACTGAATTTCAAGATGAAATGACTGATAATGACTTTGTGAATGGTGTACAGTCATCAAGGTATGAAACTATGCCATCAAGTAATCAAATTTGAGAAAGAGTGATGTTTTTGGACTAGGGCTACTATCAGTGACTTTTTTTGCATGACCTAATGGAATGATAAAAAAATTCTGAGTGAGACTCCTAAAATTATATGAAAAGAGGATCTTTGATCACTGATGGAAGGATGCAAATACTGACACTAACATTGGCCTTATTGGGGATGATAGCTCTGAAAGAGGTGTCAAGAACCATAGAACACTAGATTTTACAGATCAATACCTTATCCATTGAGCCAATACAGTCAAAATATCATGCTAATAAACATGAATGAAAGTTGATAACTCAGAAGAAATAGTCTGACTCAAGAAAAATCCAAATGACTGAAAATTGACTCAATACTGACTTGAAAGAAAATTGAACTTTTGAAAATGGCAGAAAATTAGTGAAGCTCCATGGCCTTCACTTCAGGCTCCGAACTCCAGTGATTCTCTATTTCACACTTGCAGAAAATGTAACTGATATTTACAATGAAATGGAAAATTGATTGAAAAATGTGCTTCAAAAAAGATAGTGGTTAAGGAGCCTACCATTGACTATTCCTCCTAAACTCTCTTGTCCATTCATCTCTTCAATAAAATAAGCATTATGTCCCCGACAAGAAAAAATATGATATGGCCCTTTCCATAAATTCTCATATTCGCCATGCTTACCCTTATCCTCATTTTTGGCATCCCAACGGAGTACTAAAACTCCAACCTTGAAGTTGTCTTCCTTTTTTTTACGATCATAGATCTTCTTTATCCTGTCATGTAGTTTCGAATTATTCTGAAATAATTCATCTCTCGTCTGTTGAGGGTGTATCATTTTATTAATACAACGTTGTATGTCATTTTCCTCAGTCCCTTCTTCTTGGAGCAATTTCATTATCCGGACTGCTAAGGATGAAGGAAACACAGTATCGACATCATACATAACTTGAAAAGGAGACATGCCAATAGACTTCTTACTACTCACCTAGTCTACCTACAATTCATTGATCAACTTCTTACACCAATTATTTTTATTTTCCTCTAACATTTTCTTAATGATATTGATCAAGGATTTATTAGAGGACTCTGCCAATCCATTACCTTGCGGGTAGTAGGTTGTAGAGTGTCCTAAATTAATGTTATATTGGTCACAAAACTCAATCATCTTCTTATATTTGAATGATGTTGCGTTATCTATGATAATATTAGTTGAACAACGAAAACGAGACAAAATATTAGTTTCTAAAAACTGAATGATGATAGGATCTATTGCTTTCCTGGTCATAATCGCTTCGATCCACTTTGTAAAGCAATATATGGCTGTCAATATCCACTTGTGTTGTATGGATGATGCTGGGTGAATCTTGCCTATGAAATCTAGGCCCCACTGCTGATATGGTGCATGTATTGAAATACGTTGAAGAGGTAATGGGAGAATATTTCTCTTACCCTGAAAAACTTGACATTCGTGGCAGCTCATTACTGTTTTGTAGACATATGCAAAAAGTGTCAGCCAATAATACCTCACTCTCAATATTTTATTGGTCGTAGTCTTCCAATATAGGTGGCCCCCACAATATCCTTTGTGGAAGTCATTCATCACTTCCTTTATTCTTCGACCAAATAGTTCAGCAACACACCTTCAGGATCCTTCCAGTAAAGTGCATTGTCCAATATGCAATACTTTGAAGCTTTGAGTTTCAAAAATTTTCCTTGACTCTTAATCATACCTGCAGGAGGGTTTCAGTGTTTCAAAACATATACAATATTATAATATCATGGAGATGGAAAAAATATATTGGATACCTGATTGAGATTCACTTCTTCTTCATTATCAGATAGGGCTCAAATTAAGTTGATGTCTAGAGCATGAAGGTTTGACTCAGCCATGAGCCTGGCTAAGCCCTAGCCTTTGATCAACTTGGTGGGATTTATATCAAGGTCATATTCTAGTAATGTTGCTATCCATATTCCTCTCCTACCCTCTGGGTCTATCTGCATGTGAACTTCTTTAACGGCTTCAATAGGTACATAGGCAAGAGTATGTGAATGTAATATGTAAACTCTGAAGTATTTCAATGCTTTAACCAAAGCCAAATCCTGTTTATCTATGATGTTGTATTGAAGGGTTGAAACTATGATATTTCGACTAAAAAATGCAATTGGTAGCTTCGTTTCATCCCTTTTCTGCATCAAGACTACTGCCATGGTGTGCTCAGAAGAAAATGAGAATATTATGAAATCAATAGTATAATCAGGACTTATCAAAAAAGGGGTAGTAGTTAAGGAAAAATTTACTGAGTTGAAGGACTTCCAGGCATCTTTAGACCACTTCACATCGTTATCTTTCTTCAACATATTTGTCAATTCTCTAATATGCTCAGCCAAATTAGGAATGAATCTACGTAAGAAATTAATCTTACCATTGAATGCTTGTATTTCATTTTTGTTGTGAGGGAAATCAATTTTTTGAATTGCTTCAACACAAGAAGGGTCAATTTGGATCCCATCCTTGGAGATGATGTGACCGAGAAGTCTTCCCTCCTCCCTCGAAAAAAGGCTTTTATTTGGGTTAAGAGAGATTCTGAACTTCCTGCATCTCTTGAAAACAATTCTTAAATGGTGCAAATTTTCATCATCAGAATGTGAAAACACTCTCAAGTCATCTAAATAAACAACCAAGAAAACATCTTTTTCATTGGTGAATGATATGTCCATGGCCCACTGAAATGTGGCCCCTTCATTTTTCAAACCAAATGGCATCTTTGCATATTTGAACGTGCCCCAAGGTGTAGTAAATTATGTATTGTCCTGATCATCCTTGTGCACAAAAATTTGGTTGTACCCCGAATAGCCATCCAAGAGTGACATCCGGGAAGAACCAACAACTCTTTGAAGGATATGGTCCATTTTGGGAAGTGGATAGTTGTCCTTGAGAGATACTTTATTCAAGTTCCTGAAATCTATGCAGAGCCAAATTTCTCCAGTCTTGTTTCTTACTGAGACCAAATTCAAGATCCAATCATAGAATCTGATAGGGACAATAATACTAGACTTGAAAATTCTATTTACCTATTTTTCAATTGATGGTATTAATCTGGGATTGATATTTCTCAACTTTTTCCAAAAGGGCTTTTGATCGGGCTTAATCAGAATAGTGTGTTGAATGATGTTCTTATCATACACCATTAAATCTACATATTCCCATGTGAAAACATCAGAAAATTCAGAAAGTAATTTAACATATTCAGCCTTTACCTCGAGAGATAATGACTTAGATAGTTTAACCATATTTCATTTGTCTTTTGTCCCAATGTTTACATTTTCAACATGCTTTTTCGTAGGCACCAATGTAGGCTTTCTTGCTACGTCACCTTGATCAAAAATTATTCCAAAGGTATGAGACCTTTCAGAATATTGATGTATTTTGGTTGTATTATATCCATCTGAGTTGCTTCTATATCCTGGTCATGTTTATCACAATTTTCATCTATGGAACAATTCTCAAATTCTTCCTCACCTTGAAGAAAGTTATTTACCTGCTTATCATCCCAGAATACTTGTCAATAACACAAGTTATCATGAACTGTGGGCTGGTATTTCACATGAGCCTCAAACTTTTTGTTTGAATATATGGGGATCTTAAAATTTCTTGTCACTTTAGCTAATGAATCTACCACGAGATTTTGATTCCTTGGCACAACTGTAAGTATATACTCCAGAAACATTTTCAAAATATTTAGTACAACATTCCTATATTGTCTCATTTGAGGATGGTTAGATTTATATTCACCTTTAACTTGTTTGATCACAAATTCTGAATCACCATACACAACAATCCTTTTTTCTCCCAATTTCTTCAAGATCTTTAGGCTAGTAATCAGTGCTTCATAATCCACCTCATTGTTAGTGCAACCAAAAGCTAACTTGTAAGAGAATAATCTAACATTTGTAGGGACCTTATTTTTTTGATGAAAAGGGTTGCAAACCCAAATTCAAATGCATGCCCAATCTTTCCTTAGGGCACCATAAAATTCCATGGACCATAGGCCATTTTCATCCTCCAAGTGCTAAAACTATGATTTCTATTTTGGCTCAATATTCTGAACTATTTCTTCATGCTTTTCCAGAATTTCTTATGCTTTGTCTAATGGTTGTTCTGAATTTTTCTCTGCTTCATCTAAGGGTTGTTCTAATGAGCTTAGAAAATTATCTTTTTCCTTTTTTATAACTTCTCTAATGCAATTATGAATCTCTGGAACATATTCTACATCTACAAGATAGCTATCTACATCATTTAAGTTGCTATCATTAAACAAAATGAATGACTCTAAATATGTATGTACACCATTTATCAGATCATTGTTGGGAGTTTCTTTGCTTGTAATCATATATTTCATCTTTGTTTCATGGTACAATTTTCTTAATTTCCAGAAAACAGGGATAGTTGCATAATAAAATTCTAAGTGCAATGTGCCTCTCAATTCCCACCCCCCGAGGATCTTGACAGCAACATGCCAAACTGTGGTAGTATGACAGCTGCCACCACATCCATTACTACATTCTTTGCCAGAATTTGCTCTAGGGAGACTACCAAGTCTTTAATAAGTCCAATACAATGGACTCTACCTGAATCAAAGGAGTATAAGTCATGATAAGGATGAGTGATGTCAAGGCCCAACTTTTCCATAATGTCTTTTGGCATTAGATTGTGGGAGGCTCCAGAGTCTAACATGGAATTGTGTAAAATGCATTGGTGGATTCTTAGACTCAAGTAGAAAGGAGGAACCTCACAGTCTTCTAACTAACCATCAATAGCAGGACCAAAAATGAGTTCGAGTTAATCATCTTCAACATTCCCCATGTCGGACAAAGGATCTACTTTAAGAATTTTGGTAACATGGGACTTATACTAGTTATCCTTAACAAACTTGGTTAAAGGAATAGCCACTTTTGATTTTGAAATTTCAATTTATAGGCTGAAGGGAGTGGTTTTTTCTACCTCTTTAATGAAAATGTCTCGTTTTCTAGCACGATCCTTTGATGGAGCTTATTTTTTCTGATTGTCCTCTTATTTGTTGAATTTGTGGATGACTGATTTACCTTGTTCTGATTTTTAATTGTAGGCTCTTTTACTTTACTCTAATTTCTCGAAGCATTCTGCCTTGTTTGAGTTTCTTTCTGCTGAGATGCTCTCTTCTTAATGGGTTAACTGGCACATCTCTACTTCTTAATGACATCTTCCTATTTTGCAAATTAATTCCATTCAAGTACCCCCGTTGATAATCATCTGATTCGGTCTCCAATTCATGATCATTGGCAAGGATGAAATCATTATCCTTAGGCTCATCTTTATTTTCAAAATACTCCTCAACTTTGGTCAAAAACATGGGCAGATCATTAGCCTTGAAAATGATATTTTCCTCAACAATTGTGTCTTCATCTTCTTCTACTCCTTTAGAATAGTTCTGCTACAAGGGTGTCCTGATTAGTTGTTGTTGTGGTGCTATTTTCTCAGGAGTTCATTGTTCTCTCCGCTTGATCCTTAACTGAGGCTGTTGTTGGCCTTTGTACTTAGGATTTCTGACCTCGGGCTGTCTCTCAGTGATGGACATCTTTTCAAAAATCATTTCAATAGTCCTTATCAATGTATCCATATTAGCATCGGAAGATGAGGTGGATGGTTCATCTTTAATAGTGACTCTTCTCTCATTTCTAGCTTTAGCTCTTTTCATTAGAAAATTTACTTCAACACTGACCGTGTTCTTTTGCATATCTTCCAATGTAGCTAGATTTATTTCCCTTATTTGGTAGGCCATGTCGGGATAAAATGCATCTGGATAACATATGAGAGCTAAGCCTGGAGGAGGCTTGATCTAAACGAGAATTAAATTATAGGTTCTATTGAAGTGAGTATTAAAATATTGGACTAATTCATTACGATTTCTCTTTATGGTCTCATACTCAGAAAGAAACTGTAAATGATTTTTCTTAACCTCTCATCGGGCTATAAATGCATCGATCAGTTGGTCTGGAGTGGAAATAGAATTAGCAGTCAAAGATATAAACCAAACTTTGAAATATTCAGAGAAGATCTTGGCTATGATCCTCATTTTAGCATTGTCAGCATCAACTTCCTCCAAGTCTATGAAGTCAGTGACCTTAACAACGTGTTTTTTTGTAGATATGGTATAATTTTCATCAAACAAGGGGCATATTTAGCCATAACCCTGAGGTAAATAATTCAATTGAGAAAGTAAGATAAGAGGGCAAAATATAGCCATGATTCTTGTTGAGTGAAGTACTAGATTGACAACAGGAGGAGTGGGTTTAATAGGTATTGGAACAACAGTTGTAGGTACTGAAGTAGTAGGTATAAATGATGAGGTCGAAGTGCAGATGAAAAAACTACAATTGATTGAGGTTGAGGTTGAGTCGAGATAGGTATTGATTCTTTATGGTAGAATTGGATCCAATATTTGATTTCAAGGTCTGATTCAGGTTTAATATCTTCAAGGAACCAATATTTCAGAGGAATAAGATCTAATTCAGATACTGACTTGACCTCAGAGAGTCTTAAAGGATCGAAAACTATGTCAGATAAAGAGGTTTCAGACTTAGATCTAAACAGTGATAATTCAAATTTCAGATCATATGGTATTTCTTCAAGAGACAGTATTTTAGTAGGTAGTGAAGTAGATCTTACCAATGGAATTGGTCATGACTGAATCTTTTTAGTTTGATATCTATGCCTCCGGAAAATATTCTATGGATCTTCAAATGGATATGCTGGATCAAGATCAAGATTTTCTTTGGTATATCTTCTTAAAGCCATCTCTACAATATTGGCACTGCAATTATTCAGTCATCCTTTCTGAAACTTAACCCTATCAAAAGGATAAAATTTCAATGTTTCTTGTCATACACCCAGGGAAAATAAATATTTTGATCCCAAAAAACGACGCCAGTTTCTTATCACTCCATTGGATCTTTAAGGCTGAGAAAGATTCCAAATAGAGGTAACCACCGACTAATGTTTTAGCTTGGTAGCTAGCCCTACCAAACCAGAGGGGGCTTTCTCCACAAAGTTACAACCAAGAGGGCTAGATGAATTAGGGTTTTAGGCTAGGTATGAGTACATGGGTTTTTTTGTTTGAATTGGTTTGTTGGATGGGTGAATTAGGTCAAAGAGGCTAGGTTGGGGCAAATAATATTAGGGTTGCAGAGATTCAATGGGGAAAGGTAGGTAGAAAACCTAACACTTTAGGGTTTCAGGGTGAGATGGCTCAAACTGATGAGGAGCTAGAAAGAGCAAGGCTAATCATGCATTCTTTCTAAACTGACATTAGGGGAATTTTGAGGTCTAAAATGGGCCTCCTAAGAAAAATGTACAACCAAAATAAAATTTATAAGAACCAATAGGATTCAAGATGATGATGTTAGCCATGGGGGATGATTTACCATTTTTTAAGTAAAAGGGTAAAAATATTAAAAAATAATAAAATAATAAAACTACCTTTTCAACTCGTATTTTCAACTTACCTCCCAATTTTTTTACTCAAATTTCGAGCAGGAGTAATCGTTGGATGCAAAATTTAATTCCTCATCGAAGGAATACCCATGTTGAATACTTTCGATGGATCCTGCTACACGAAAAATGAGAAATACATGAAAAACATGATTGCAATCATGTTTTTCATGTATTTCTTATTTTTCATGTAGTAGGATCCATCAAAAGTATTCAACATGGGTACTCCTTGGATGAGGAATTAAATTTTTCATCCATCGAGTTCTCCCACCTGAAATTTGAGTAAAAACTTTGGCACATAAGTTGAAAATACAAGTTGAAAAAGTAGTTTTTTTTATTTTTTCCCTCTAAAATTTGATGATGTAATCAAATCTTATTTCATTATTTCCACTATTATTTTATAATTTCCTTAGGAGACCCATTTTAGACCTCAAAATTCCCCTAATGAGAAAATGAACAAACTATGAAGATTTTCCCAAAATAGAGCATGAGAGATGTATTCTGTTTATCAACTTGAAAACCAAAATATCATAGAAATGAAATGGATCATGAAAAAAAACATTCATACATAATGAGACATAAGAAGAACAATGCTAAATTTCCATACCACAGGTATCCCAAAGAAATATCTACGACCTTTTCATTAATTTCCTGCGAAATACTGATTACACTAGAATCTCTAATCAATGCATAAACATCCAACCTGTGAAATGAGTAAAAAATTACAAGACATAGACCTCAAAAAACCTCTCCCATCCTTAGGAGTCGAATCCCTGAGTGGAGGATCAGTTCCACCAAAAACTGAGTCGAATACCTAGAGTGTAGGGAGGTCAAACTGACTCATCCCTCACTTTTTGCAAACTAATTCATTACATGTCATCAAAACTTTTCACCTAATGTATTTATCCCTAGGTAAGTCAACCACATCATAATTACTTTTACATTCATGATTTAAATTGGTAAAAATCACATTGACCATGGTCAAACTGGAAAAACTGAGAAAATTGGAAAATATATGCAAACTCAGAAAATTTGTCAAAAGCGCAATGCCAACTTCAAATCCATTTTTGAGGGGGTTCCAAGTGTCTAAATTGAGCTTAGGATGTCTCATTGGAAAGTATGTCTTGTCTGGTTTCCATAATTGTGCCTAGTTTAAAAAATGGTCAAGGTTTGACCCTCCAAAACTGCATTCTCCCAAGACTGGTCAAAAGTGCAGCGCCAACCTCCAAAATAGGGCAAAAATATCATTTTTTGGGTGTTTTCTTGACTTTTTGACTGCCATGTTGACTCAAATTTTATTTTTTTAAAGCAGGTTTGCTGACTGTATTTGGCCTTCTGAATCCAATGGTGTTTTAATTTTATCCATTGGAGGTCTCTAGGAAAATTGCAGCACCTAGGGCGCCGTGCTTTTGCCAGTTTGGTTGTGTCAAATTGCCAAAAACACAAAAATTTCCAAAAATTTCAAAATTTGCCCAAATTTCTTTAAATTTTATGCTGTGGGATGTTGATGAGGTGTATTAGGAAATTAGATATGCCTCATCAATAATATAAAGATTTACCCCTTCACTTTGCTTAATTAGGTTTTCAAGTCTTGTATTTCCATTTTTGAGCTTTGAGCTTGCAATTTGGTTTTTCTTGAAGTAGTGCTTGGACCTCTTTCTCAATATGTCATTATGTTTGTTTTGCTTCTCCAAGAGCTTCTCAAGATTCTCGTTGTCCCTATTAATCCATTTCTCCCGATTCTCATTGAAAATGATGCCAAAATATTCATCCAATGTAAGCTCATTAGCTAGCTCAGCCTCATTTTTCTTCTCTAGTTCTAGAGATCTTTTCAATCCTCTAGTCCTAGGTCTTATTCTTTGCATTTTTTCTTCTACCTCATTTGTTTCACCATACCTCTCATAAGCCTCATCAAGAAAGGCCTTTGCCTTGTTTTCTTCTCTTTTTTCCTTGAGAAGATGAATCTCCATGATGGCCTACTTGGTCTTGGGTTGTTCATTTTCTTGCTCATAGTATGTAATGACAAACTTAGATCTCTCTAAGTTGAATTGAAGCTCCCTGAGTTGGGCATATTTCTTCTTGATAATAATTTTAGAGCCCTCATTAGCATGCTCAGCATCTAAATCAACAAGGTCAAAATATGTCTCTGTCTCATGGAATCGGTCATCCTCATCATGAATGGTTGTCTCATGTACATCTTCCTCTGCCATATTTTGTTTTCCCTTCTGTACCTAATTTTTTGGTGAATAAGGCAGGGCCCCTCCCACAATTTTTGGGGAAAAACCTGCCCATGCCCTTTATGATATGTCTTTTCCATTGTGATCATTTCAGCCTCTTTAGGCTTGCTAACCTCAACTCTGCTAGGTGACTCATCCTACTCATAAAATGGTGATGATGGTGGCGATGGTGATGGAGTAGGTGAAGTGGATTGAGGTGATGAAATGGTAGGCACTATGGGCTGAGATGGAGCCATAGATGTAGTAGGGAGATATGAAGAAGGCACATATTCAGCATGTGGAACTTGTGGAGCAGTGAAGATGTCATTTTCTATGAATGTGTCCCATGAAATGTTCAACTGGTTAAGATGATGGAGGACAATGATTTGGATCAAGGAGTGGTGGAAAAGAATATTCATTTTTTGGTCAAACTCTCTCTTTTGCACAAATTATGCCATTTTGTCTATGCTCCTGAAAATATAGTATGGGATATTGAAAAATTTAACTCTTGTGAAGTGCATGAGCAATATAATGTGATAAATGTAAAGTCTAGAGAACCTCCCTTCACAAGAGAAATACTTCATGATGATCTTCATCATGGGGCATGCCTATTAAGAAGATAGTTGAAAGGAAAGACCCTCTTCCAGTCATTTCTGTACATTGGTTTGATGAATGGATGGTAGTATTGATCCTCCAAATATTTGGATTTGAACCATCTCTCAACCATGTTTGGAATCCCTGTGGCAGTAGCAATGATGGATGTAGACACTGTGAAAGTCACACCTGCTAGGTTTACTTGATTGTATTTGAGGTTTACAATGAAGAGTCTGCTCAAAATAGGGTGATGATGTACCCTTTCAATCACGTTACAAAACTCAAGGCATCCAACATACTGAAAGCATGAAACTATCATTGGTGAGGCTATTAGTTCTCTAGTATTGGTGGGCTAAGCCTTAGGATTCTCCCCCCTTTGTGTGGCCTTCTTTGTTGTTTTTCCTCCTCCTCCACTCTGTCTTCCTCCTCTTACCTATCTTCCTCCTCTTCCATATACTCTTTCTCTTCTTCCATGGTGTCTTGGTCTAGAGACCATAGGGGAGGAAATGGGAATGGGGATAGGTTTAGGGAGTAGGGATTAGGGTAGGAAAATTTAGGGTGATAAGGGAAGCGGTTAGGGAACTTTAGGGGGTGATAGAAGGTCAAGATACTTAGGGATTTTAAAATAAGAATTGGATTACAGGTTTGGGGTAGTAGCTGTCTAGGAATTTTAGTGGCCTATGACTTAGGGTTTTATGGGGAAGGGGTTTATGGATTAGGAAAGAATAGTGTAGGGGTAGGTATGGGTTTAACAGTGATGTAGGAAGGTGTTTTGGGGTTTATGGGCAGCAAATTGATAGTGAGGGAGTGATACTAGGGTTTTATGCTAGACACTTAGTTAATTTTTCGCATGAAGAAAAATACCATAAAAATGACATTTAGGAAAGCAAGGAGGTGAAAATTTTGTGTCACTTACTTGATAAAGGAGAAAACAAGCCTTTGTTGAAAGTTTGAGAAATTTTGAGGGTGTTTTGTAGCTTCTAGGGCATGTTGGGCAAAAGCACAGTACACTGGGAAAAAGCATGACGCCTTGCCCAGGAGCGCAGTGCCTCAGGTAAAAAAGGCAGCACCAAAATCTCTAAGCACAATTCCTATTGCCTACGCGCAACTCCACTCTCCTAAGCGCAACACCAAGAAAAATTTCGCCTTTGACTCTATAATTTGACTTTTTTGGGCTGAGGGAGTGCAAACTCGACCTTTGGATGTGCAAATGAGTTTGAATGGGATGTATTTGTGGTATTTATACTTCATCAAATTGATGATTTGGGGCCTTGGGACCCACTTTATTCATTTTTTATTCGCTTAACCTTTTGAAACTTTACCCTTTACTTGACTCTTTCCTTTGAAAATTTGATCTTTTGATGACTTTGAGAACTTTTTAAATTTGACTTTTTATTACTTTGGCATCTTTGGAACACTAAGTTAGCAACTTGGGATGGTGAAATTATTACATTTTGAAAGACATAAAATTACATAAGTAGAATATGAAATTTTACATTTGAACTCAAAATTACATGATGAAATAAGCATTTCTCTTTACAAATCATCTTCACATGGTGAAGAGATGTTATTTGATCACCCTTTACTTGTTGGTATTTTGCAATGGAATGGAGTTTTATTGGACCTTGGAAACCCTAATGACCTAGTGAAACCTTGAAAAAACCCTAAAAGACCTAATGAGACCTTGAAGGACTAAATTTCAAGATGACATGACTGTTATTGACTTTATGAATGGTGTACAATAAAAAAGGTATGAAACTATGCCAGCAAGTAATCAAATTTGAGAAAGAGTGATGTTTTTGGACTACGGCTACCATCAATGACTAACCTTTTGAATGAACTAATGGAATGATAAAAAAATTCTGAGTGAGATCCCCAAAATGATATGAAAAGAGGATTTTTGATCATTGATGGTAGGATGAAAGTACTTACACTAACAGGATCATTCTTGTGTAAGAATGGTTGTTTATGCAAGTGAATGGCATGAAGAGGTTCATGGTTTAAGAGGAATCAAATGGGAAGAGTAGCCCTGACATATGTATGAGGTCAGTAGCATGTGGATATGAATTGATATTATGTGATTATATTATGTCTATGTTTATGTCGTGGAAGTTAATGTTGAGGGATACATAAACAAAATGAAATCATTGTGATATGCGGCATGCTGGGACAAGCATGGATGGTGGAAAGACACTAGAAGAAAGGTTATTGAGTAGAAAATGTGGTATTTGGATGTGTGGTACTACTGTTGTATGTATGGTGTGGTGTACATGTTTTTTATGAAATTTTGTGTATATATGGTATTGTGTACATGTTGTTTATGCATTATTGTGTACATATGGTGTTGTGTGCATATTGGATATGCGACATTGTGTACATATGTTGTTGTGCGCATATTGGATATGCGGCATTGTGTACATATGTTGTTGTGCGCATGTTGGATATGCAACGTTGTGTACATATGGTGTTGTATGCATGTTAGATATGTGGTGTTGTGTACATATAGCGCTTTGTGCATGTTGCATATGCATTTTCTGTACATATGTCATGGTATGCATGTTGTACATATGGTGCTATGTACATGTGGTGTTGTGTACATATAACGATTTGTGCATGTTGCATATGTAGTTTGCATACATATGGCATGGTGTGCATGTTGTACATATGGTGATATGTACATGTGGTGTTGTATGTATGATTGTACATGTGGTGTTGTGTGTATGATTGAACATGTGGTGTTTTGTGCATGTGGTGTCATGTACATGTTGTACATGAGGTGTTGTGTGCAGTTGATCTCGTGTACATGTCGTGCATGTGGTGCTATGTAAATGTGGTGTTGTGTAAATGTAGTGCATGTGGTGTTGTGAACAAGTGGTTTTTTGTACACGTTGTGCAGGTGGTGCTATGTACATGTGGTGTTGCATACACGTTGTGTTGGTGGTGTTTTGTACATGTTGTGTAGGTGGTGTTGTTTATAGGTGGTTTTGTGTGCATGTCGCACATGTTGTGTTGTGCATAGGTGGTGTTTTTTCCAGGTTGTACATGTTGTTTTTTGTACGTGTGGTACTATGTTATGTGTATTGTGTAGCTGTTGTATCATGACATGTGTATTTGTTGTGTTGTATTTGTGTATGTATATGTATTTTGTTGTACATCGAGTATAGGTGTATGTATTGTATTGTGTTGTACACCAAATGTAGGTGTATGTATCGTGTTGTGTTGTACACCGGGTGTAGGTGTATGTGTTGTGTCGTACACACCGAGTGCAGTTTTATGTCTTGTCTTGTATGTTAGGTGTAGGTGCATGTATTGTATGGTGTTGCATGCCATGTGTGGTTGTATGTGTGTAATGCACACTATGTGTATGTGTCCATGGTTGAATATAAGGCATTGGATTTTTTTCGGGTGTGGAAATTGATATGGTGTGCGTACATAAAGGAAAAAGGATAAAGGTAGAAGCTAAGGATCGATTAAAGGATAACTATCAATGTTTTATTTCAGTTTTAATTATGCATGTGATTTATGATTCTGGTTTATGATGATTACATGTGATATATGATTCTAGTTTGTGATGGTTACAGGTGATATATGATTTTGATTATGATGGTTGTGTTTTGAGATAACCAGATGTCACATGCGTTTACATGATGATTTGATCAAACAACTAGTTTGACTTGTGTGACAAGAAGTAAAAAAAAATTCAAGTGTACCATATTGATGGTCCATCTATGAGGTATGATGTGAATTTATTTCAATTTATTTATAATCTAATGGAAATTATGTGCTTGGTATAGGAAAGCATGAAAATTCCCATTTTGGGGTGGTTGAAATTGACTTCCAAAATTAGTATTGGAAAAAGGAATTGGAACATACATTAGTATGATTTTAAATCATTTTAGTATCATGTCCATTGTGGGACACTAGTAACCAATAGTGTCTATTGATTTCCATGAGCATGTTATGATCGGTATGATGGTTTTGAGGCAGGTATATACCATGGTTGTTTGACATTCCGATGCAAGGAAACCTTTTTAAGGGATGGATCGCATGGGAAAGGTGATGTTGGGGAACTTGGAAGGTGAGTGAATGCACGAAAAAGAGTGACCGTATTTCCAGAGGGAATTTGTAGCAGAGAAAGGAAGTTAAGGGAATGGATTTGTTTTGGCCATTAGCATTTCCAAATGGAATTAGATGCACATTGGGAGTGTGCCCTGGAACAATGGGACAATAACTGTTCACTGAGAAGACAACATCACATGATTGTAGCATTGGACATCAGATGCAGGTTTGATTTTGGTAGTGGATTATGGACTTCTTGGGAAGGAGGTGAATCATGGTACTACTTTTGAGAGTGGAGGCACGAGCCTTTGGATTCCCTTGTTGTAGATGCAAGCATCGTATCCTTTTATTTGTTGGCTGAGAAAATGTGCATATTTGTATATTATTGTAAATATTGTATCGAGCTAGATTTATAAAGCTCCATAAACAATATGGTTATTTTTTGGTTGAAGTAAATGTGTATGAGAATATATGTGGTTGTTATTTTAAATATCATAATGATTCAAGTTATAAAGCTCCATTAAACAATATGTTTGTTATGTTTTTAGCAGGATGTCATTGTAGATACTGCAACGAGCTCTATTATAAAGTTCCATGGGCAATATTTTTTATTTTCAGTGGTCTTGTTGGTTGTAGATGTCATTAAACAACAAGGATGGTGTTCCCTAATGGGAAGGGTTCTGTAACAGCCTTGGTTAAAAATCCATGTAATAAAGTTAATAAAGGAAAAATAAGACCAAGTTCATGGGACATGTCTTCCAAGTTGAATGTTGGGAAAAACATTCTAGTGAGTGTTCATTTGGTTTATTGTGGCTAAGAGGAAATTGGAAAAGTCTTTGGAAAGTCAAGAGACATTAATTGGCATTTTATTTACGACAATAATGGAAATTAGGAGAAAATGAAGGTGAAAGGTTGCAAGTTGCATGTGAGGAGTAAAATGAAGGAAAATAATGGAAAATTGAAGAAATTAGAGGCCTCATTAATAAAAAGGCTTATGGGGATCAGTTGGTAGCTTTTTGTCAGTTCGGTTTTGGAGCTCTCTCTCTCAACTCATTCTCACACACACTCTTGGAAACTTAGAGCATTCTTGGAGCATTCTAGCAATGGATCAAGAAAAACAAAGGAAGATAAAAGAAGGCAAAGGGAAGCAAAGATCAAGAAAGTAAGAGAATATACAAGTGGCTACAATTAGATTACTTTTAGGTATTGATTTGAATGTGTGACTTCCTTGATATATTTTTCATGCATGGTACATGCATGTGTGTATTTGGTTCTCCTGTTGTTATTGGCATGGGTTTCTCTAGGTGAGACAATGTATTTCATCCTTTCCTTTCCATTTCCGGATAGACATGGTGTGGTGGGTTCTCTTGTATTTCGTTGAGCTAGATTGTTGGATGGTATTGAAGTTGAGTGGAGTGGTCTCAGGAAAAAAGTCACAAGGAGTAGGAATCCCTTGACCGATAATGGCAGAATACATGGTAAAGCCTGATTGTGAACCTCCTTGTTAGGACTAGGAATCCCTTGACCAATTATGGTGAGATACACAGTAAATACTAGAGGTGTATGCTCTCATTAGGCCTAGGAATCCCTTGATTGGTTATGGTGGGATACATGGTAATCCTAGAGAGTGGAGACGAAAAAATTCCTCACGGTTTAGGTGGAGATATCTGGAGGCATCCATGCTTGTTTAGGGACTAGTGATCCAATGGGCTTGTGGTAAAAACTAGTTGTATTGATGAGGGTTCAAGCCTTGGAATACCTTGGCGAGATAGATGGTAAATTTTGAGGAATCCCTAGTTGATTTTGTTATGAGCCCCACATTCATGCTTGAAATATGGCACGTGGGTGATTGGTTGAAATAAATATTTGGTTCAACCCAATATATGGTTGAGTGGTACATGGAAGTATCAGATCCGGTTGCATCTTGCATATGTTAATAAGAGCTCCTTCTCCTTGGTATTTCATGTGTAAATGTACTTGTTCGTATGTGTTTTTTATGGTTGTTATATCCTTTTTATTTCTATTGGTTATATGTTGGTTATGCGTATGTTTAATGATAGACTTGATGTATGGCTCTCATCATATTATAATTAAAAAACAATGAATAATGAATATATTACCTAATAGATGATAATGCAACTATTGTGACAAGGAATCAATGCTTGTTGATGATTCTCAGATAAGTATGGGACCCCTATGATTATATTTGTTGTTATGACCTGTAGATTACATATTTGTGACATGTTTGATGAAATTTTTGTTATGGATAGCAGGGGTTAGGTCAAATCCTTGTTCAGGTGTTTTCATTAGTAAAATTTTCATCATGTTATGTATCTTTTTTGGAAGTTTTATGAATTTCTCGCCAGTGGCCTTAGACCTAACCCTGAAAAATTTGTTCAGAATATGGGGTTGTTGGCTTTGAACTGTCTGAAAAGGTCCACAGTCGCTGGAATTCCTTATTATGAGAGTGATTGGAAGGCCTCAGTCGCATGCATGGCTTTTCATGGGAGTGATTGATGGTTCAAATAAAAAAAGTGACAAATTTGCCCAAGAGTTAGGCACTTAGAAGGGTTACTTCCCTCTTGAAGTTTATGTATCTCCTAAGGAAGGTTAGATTGGTTATGGTTTGTTGGTTCCACTTCCTTAATTGTACATAGGGAGTTGAATCGCATCACAGTAATCTCTCATCGCATGGTTACCCTGGTGGAATGGTTAGCTTAGGTAAGTGTGGGAGGAGGGTGTTATAGCACCAGTGCTAAGCTATATTAGCCATGCACATACATATTGTATAGTTTCGATTCATGATGATGATTATATATATATATATATATATATATATATATATATATATATATATATATATATATATATATATATATATATATATCATTAAGTGTGTGTGTGTGTGTGTGTGTGTTAACAAGGCTTGAACTTTGTGGTTTTGGGCCTAATATGCCTCCATCCTTTTGACATATTATAATATTTGTTATCACCAAAGAATTATCACCTAGTCATTTCTAACTAGGTGAATCAAAATATACCATGTAGGATTAATTTTACCATAGTAAAATCACTTTCACCATGAGAAATAATTTAGTAAATCATTTTTTTTAATTATTTCTGATTAAAACTAAAAAAACCCATGAGAATAATTGAGTACATCATTATTTAATTAATTTTCTCTAGGAATAATTATTAAATCATTTTTTGATGACTATTCCTTGTCACATTTGACTAATCACCTAGGAATAATTAAATAAATCATTATTTATTTATTATTCCTTAATTCTATTTTTTGAATAATTATTAAATCACTATTTAATAATTATTTAAATTTCACACATTTCTTAATACCCACGAAATAATTAATAAATCATTTTATTTGCTAATTATTTCTAAATAAAGATATTTGACCATTTTGAATATATTTTCCCTCTTCAAAAAATATAATAAATTATTCCTGGCGGTTATATCTTGATTTGGTAAATAATATTTTGTTATTTCCCAATTTCAATGTCAACCCAATACTTTGTTATAAATAAGAGGGTTTTCCATTCATTCTTCACCATGATCATTATCATAGTCACCATTATTGTCTTCTTGAATTCGAGTTCTCAGTAGAGTTCTATTCACTGTTTTGGATTTTTCACATATTGAGAGAAAAACAAGATCATTGAAGCATCAAGAACATCTAAAAGATCCATCACATGGAGGGGAATTTGCAAGCCCTTTTTTGTAAATCTCCTTCACCAGGTGTTATCAATAAATATTTATTAATTTTTAAAATATTTCCATATTGGGTTATTACATTGGATATCTATTGTTGTTTTATGTTTTGGATCGAATATATATTTTTGTTGTAGGATTTTGTCATTTTATTATTGCACATCTGAAGCGTAAACAAATACATATTGTTGTCAGGGTCACTTGTCACCAGTGACTTAAGTGGTATTTTTGGTACACCTGCTAAGAATTTTCAATCTAACAAATGGAAACTCCACTAGTGTAGTAATTCAATTCCTAGGTGACTATAGTTTTAGTGGTTTTCAATATTTTTTGAGATATTTATAGCATCTCAATTTCATTTTTTATCTCTCCTTTCTTTTTTTGTCAAATTTTTGGATTCTGATGGTTTTTAGATTCTTTTCGCAAGTCACAGGTACCATCTGAGCAGGAGATGACATTATTTGTGCGAGATATGCTGAATGAGAGCCTTGGGATAAAAACACACTTTTCAACCCCATATTTTCATTCTAAAACACACTTTTTGGTCATATTTATGTGTTTTCCAATGTTTCCAAGTCAGTACCTGCATTTCGAATTTTTCCCGAGAAATTTTTCAGATTTTTTTTAGAGTTGCTAAGAGTGTTGTGTGCAGATTGGGAAGGGTTTGTTATCTCTTTTGAGTCTCCCATAGGCCTATATTCTCTTATTTTTTTCTCTTTGATGAAGTAAAAAATCCCCCTAGGTTTTAGAGTACACCTCCACCTTTTTAGGAAGAGATTGGTTGGGTTGAGGAGTCTAGGGTTCAAAATTTTTAACTGATTATTTTCAAAGTCTTATCCAATTTTTTACAACCTTTTATGATAGGTTATTTCATCATTTTAACTCCATTTTGAGTTTAATTTTTCCTTCCCCCTTAGTATCCCCTTGTGTTTCCTATTTTTAAAGCATATTTCCTATCCTTTGTAGCATTTTTCACCTCTGATTTTTATAGTTTATCTACACCATTTACAGCAAATTAGTGCCTTTATATCAAAATCAATTTGAAATTAGATATTTTAGGAATTTTGTGTGTTTTTGAGTAGCTTGTTTTGCTCTCCTTGGTTAGTTGTTTGATAGCATTTTTGGTTGGGATTTGTGTTCTTGGATTGGTTGTTTATTTTACAGTCCATTTACAACATTATTTATATTTTTTCAGCACTTTATTTCAGCAGCACATGGCATCATCAAACATTCTCAATTGACTCATACACAACACACTTTTCACACACACTTGCACACCCTAAGTGAACGTGATCTTAGTTAACACCAACAATCCAAGACTTGAAACATGTCTCATAATAATAATCTAACACACATATATTAAGCCCACTTAGGCATGGTATAAACAATTTGTGTAGTTAGGTATAGGATTAGTGGGATAGGCTTCCATTAACACCCATCGATCACTTGCATTGAGACATAGAATTTAACTTTGTATGGAGATTAAAATCCTTGACCATCCAATGGCCCAAAGTCAGAGTGTGTCGAAAACCTGATTCAAAGGGGGTTAGGCTAGGTCATCGTGTGAGTAGTTCTCCTCGAGGTTACCCAACCCATGGTAGGGAATTTCATGCGATGGTTGATCACCAAGACTCAAGACTTGACCACCCCCATTGGATGAAGGTAATCGTAGTGAAAAATTATAGGAAAACACCCTATAGGATTGGATATGGGCAGCAGTCAGTTCTCTACCCAACCTCTCTCTAGACAGCTCTGCTTGCAGGGATCAAATTCTATCAAGTAAGAAGTTATTTGGAAGTCCATCTAAAATAGTAGATTCAAGATTTTTTTGAGGCTTTAGACCACCTATATGCTATATGTAATTTTCTTTGATAGGACGTACTTACTTGTATTAGAGTAGCATATTAATATAGTTAGTTTACACTTGGCACCACTGCACTAGGTGTTTTCTTATTGTTTGTTACTATTTTTCTCCCATCATCCTTTAGTCCTTAGAGTCATCATTTTCTTGGCATCATTGCGCACCCTAGGAATTTTTCATGTAGAATTTGAGGCCTTCTCCCTTAGTTTCTATTAGGACATATTAATCCTCACCATAGATTTAGAGTTCATCCTCCCAGTCGTCCATCGAGTCCTCATTCTTACTCTGGTTCTACTAATTCTTGTAGTTCTTCCTTTGATTTTGTGTCTTCTCAACCCCGTACCGTCATCGTGTAAGGCACCAACGTGGGTGCGGGAAACCAAGGTGGTAACCGAGGTACTAACCAAGGTGACCCCATAAGCATAACTTATGTTGGTATGTTCACTCCAACTCCAATGCTACCCTTTATGGCTGGTTTGAGTCTCCCTAATTTTAACCAACTTATCAATGGCCTTCTTCTCCATGACCCCAATTGGCCATCTATTCCTACCAAACCTCATTCTGACATACCGAAGTTTAAATGAAATCCTTGGAGAAGATACAACAAATCATATTCACTTATTCCATATGTGGTTTTCATCCAATTCTATCACTGAAGACTCCATCTGTCTTCGCCTTTTCCATTGCACTCTTACTGGAGTTGCTGCGAAGTGATATGTAGATCAACATCGGGCCACTCATTCTACTTTCACGACTCTTTCCAAAGCCTTTCTATCCTATTTCCACTTACCTCTCCATTATGACATTGGTATTTAAATCTTAACTTCTTTCTGTCAAACTTCTGCCACTCGCCTATCTAACCATGTTCAATAATGGCGCAAAAGGAGGAGCATGTGTAGCGGCACCTGAATTCAAAGATCGTGTTTACATGGATTGGTTCCTTACATAAATTTTTCCCCCCAAGGGTAATGATGTCACTTCACACCTCCCTCATTTTGAGGAATATGCACTCCAATTAGCTTTGAAATATGACCTGATATATGCACAGTTAGGCTATGTTTATATCGTTCTTCCTGACCTACCTCGACCTAGTGTTGCTAATGCACAGGGGGAATCTCATGTCAGGGAAGGTATCATTGGATCCATTTCACACCCTCAACCTCCACCACATTCTCCACCTTCGATGAGTTATGTTCAACCTCTGGGGGGGACCACTCCCTCTTACACTTATCCCCCCCTCCCAACCCTTCACAAGGAAAGCCTTATCTAGGTCCCAGCACGTCATATGCATATCCCCATCCACATCAACAGATCCAAGGAGATTTTTGTATTCACCTGTTTATCATAATGTTTCTCCATATCCTTACTATCTATATGAACCTCCTAGTGCTCTATCCCCTCCGGTACCAATGCTCTAGCCCCCCATAACCCCTCCACCTCTACCACATCATCCTCAAGGTCAAGTGTATGCTCAACAGAGTGCAACCAATTTCCCCAACCCCAAGAAACAGAACAAGGGGAAGGTAATTGGAACCATCAATATCAAGGTAATCAGGGTAACCAAAGTCCACCACCTAATGCACCTCAGGGAAACCAGCATAATCCCACAACCTAACAACATGGTAGATAGCCCAAGAAGAACAAGGATCTTCGTACAAATAAACTGTGTGCATGTTGTGGCGTATTTTTCCATTATAAGAATCAGTGTCCCCTTTTACCTCAAATGTGTCAAGTATGGTTCCGGATGCGGATGGCATTTATATTTAATAGGCCACATGGCCCCGGCCTCTTCCCAAAGCGCGAGGCGTGTGGTGGCCACATGGCCCTCCACGGCGCCATTAAACCTGCAATCAATTCGACTGACCACCATAACTACTCTCCCCCGCGACGATGATACAACAACTCTGCTCTGCCTGGCTTCTGCACTATGGACGCCAATTCATTCCTCACTGTGCTCTCAGACTCTCCGAGTGGTTGTTTGGCTCCTCTGGGCGGTGCGTGCCCTGCACATTGTGCTGAGCCAAGCGCTCGCACTAACACCGGCCGGCGCTGCTCTCTCTACAGTTGCATCGAGATTCTTCCGGGCGTGCATTTCTCAAACAGTGCCTTCTGCCCTGGTGCGTTTATCACTCCTCAGCATTCGCTTGGCTCACTGATTGTTCTGGCTCTTATGGGTGCGCACCTGGTTCAACTTTCTCCTGGTTCTATTATTGCTCCAGCCCTTCTTCCAGTTCAAGACATCAACACAACTGAGCCCGTCATGCCTCGACTCCGTCAGCGCATGACTGCCCGGCGTGGAGGCACCCATGGTAGCTCTATTGCAAACTGCTCAAATTCAAGCAGGCATGGCTCAGATTATCCTTCTGGTCCTGCACCAAGTCGACCGCCCACCTCCCCTCCGCGAGACGCTCCTCATGTCTCTCCCACCTCCGCCCCTCAGCCCTCTCGCAGTCGCTTCATCCGCCAAACCACGCAGCGAGCGGAGCTGAATTTCGACAGTGCTTTCTACCGCCCCTCCATAACCGCCTACATCACTGTTACTCTGCGCGAGGAGGCCTCTCTCTATTCTTCTCCTTGGCCTGATTCCACTCCTGCTCCCCTTGACCCTCATCCCACCTCCATCGAACCTCGTTCCACTTTCGCTGCTACGCCCCAAGCTGTTATGAGCGAGCCTTCTGTCCATCCTTCTCCCTCCCCGGGCTTCTTCTCCTTGCAGGTGAATGCGGAAGGTGTCCTGAGCACCGAGGCTCCTCATCAAGATGTTGAAGTGGACGACCCTAAGGATGACTTCGGATGTCCAATCGAGGAGGAGCAACCCTCTCCGGTCCACTCCAATTGACACAGCTTTGACCTGGCCCAGTATGGAATCTGATCTTGTTTACTTTCATAGAGTTGTTGGTCTTTTACATTACACAACAGATAGTGTTAGTTTTTTTCCTTCGATAGTGATATTTCTTTGCAGACTCATAACAATTAGTATAACTATTCCACCGGTTTCCCTTACCAAGGGCGGTGTGACAGACATTACAGAGTTGGTTTCCCTATATGGGCAGCTTATTTTTGGGATTAAGCATGGTTTGCAGGCCCAGTTTCAGGCTATCAAAGCTGAACTGAGGCAATTTTGTATTATAATATTTACATAATAGAATTAGTCAAATTTAGAAAGAAAAAAAAAATGTGTCAAGTATGAGAAGCTCAAGTAGCTTCTTCTAGAGGAAAATATCACATTGCTCCACCACCTTCTCCCCCTGCTTCATCTCAACCGGTTGTGCTTACATATCCTTTTCATCATCAAGTATATCTTTCTTATCAACCTACACAAGGTCATGTAGCTCCCCAACATTCACCATATGGTTACAATGATTATCATATCCTTATGATGAATTTCGACGAAGCCAATATTGAACAAGTGTACCTTCAAACTCGATCGCGCCAATATGACAAGCCACCTACTAAGTCAACGACTAATTCCCAACCTAAATTTTCCACCGAACCCCTGTTTTCATCAAATGGTACCTTACAGAAAACTTCACCTAAGGTAGAGGTTATTCCCAAGATCCCCAAAGGTCCATTATGTTGAAACGTTGCTTATAAAGCTACCCATACATGCAGCATAGTAGATGATTTGGCATAGTCCCATGCTACCATGTCAACGTTGTAAGTCCTCCAGATGTTCCCATCCCAATGGAAATATCTAATATTTAGGTTTTTTGGATCCTTCTAAATATCATATGATTGTCTTTAATGTTGAAAAACTAGAACATCCCCCCTACCTTCATCCATTGCATTTAAAATACCAGTCTCTTTAATAAATGCCATTGTTCAATGATGTATCATAGATGAATGAGTCTCCACATGTGTGATGGATGCTATTGTTTGGAAGCAACTTGGTTCACCTAACCTATGCCCATCCACCATCACTTTCATGCTTGGGATGGTCATACCTCACATCCCCTTATATTATATCACAATTTTCCAATTATTGTTGCCGGAAAGAGAGTCTCTGTTGACATGAAGGTCATTGATGCCCCATTGTATTATAAAATTCATATTGGGTCGTAGTTACACTTATCCCATGTGAGTTGTGGCATCGGTGGTATTTCGCAAGATGTGTTTTCCTCATAATGTAAAGATCGTAACTATTGATCATTTTACTTACTATGATACTAAGTCCCAAACTTCACCTCAGTCCACCATCTCATCAATGACTGGGAATAAGACGGTCTTGTCCCTCACCAATGTTTCTCATGGAGTATAAAAGATTCCACTTTGATTGGTGCTTATTATGGTCCAACGCCTACCCCTTCTGAGCCTATATTGTCCATTTTTTTAATGCTTCAAGCATCATGGGATGTTCACAAGTGGTCTAGCACATCTTCCCAGTAGCCAACACCTCTGCAACCTTCTACTCCCAACTCACCCTAGCCTTCAAGTATAATTCTGTTACACAACAATTTGTCACCATCCCTGCAATCCCCCATCCCGCAGGAGGGCTTATTCCATGACCTGTGAGTAGTGACATGACCTGGAACCACTTTCATGGCATCCCCCTGGACAAGGAAATTCATTTCCCTAAAGACAATTCCTTTTGAAAAACCTTAAAAATAGCCTTTTTGTCCCTGGCGCAACTAGCCAGTTCAGCCCTCGCGCCAATGGGGGAAATCCTCCAAAGAGGTCGCGCCAGCTGGTGCACTGTCACAGTGTTATACCCGCGCCAAGCTTATTAAGGAGTGCTTTTTAAAAATGAATGGTGGAATATTGACTTCAACCAATTCCTGAACTGGTCTCTAAATTGAGTTGGGAGGTTTGGCTCCGGATCTCCATGTAGAAGAAGTGGTTTTCCACCTCTCATGGAAGCTTCCTTGAGGGTAGGTCCAATCCCATGATTGTAGGGATCCCAACTCCCCTTCCACCAACTATATAAGCTTGCCATTTTCCTTTGCAAGCTAGTCTCCAAGAGCTTTCATAGCCTAAGGAATGCTGCAAGATTCTTGATAGTCCTCATAGAGCCAAAATCAGTAGCAAGGAGATTATTGTCAAGACAACCGAAGAGAGAGGCTTGTCCCATTCTCGACGAGCTTTACCAAGACGTATTCCACTGTCGACCCACCGAAGGAAGATCCAGCGTCAGAGCCAGGTTGTATCTTTCTTTGTATTAATTAATGATAAGCGACTTTGGTTATGGTTCCACTCGTATTGTTCATAATTTTTTATCACGAGTTGTGTCTTCTCTGACTGATACATAATTGCATATATTGGGTTTTACGCTTGTGTGTTCATCATGTTTCTTGTATGTGCAGGTGTTCGATCGTGACAAGTGGGAGAATTGTGATCTGCTAGAGCAAAGAAACGGGAGCGCTACCTTCTCTACGAACAACAGCGTTGGACTTAAGGTAGGCCTTCTTCGCAATTTGGTCTATTGCAATTAGGAATTTGTGCCTTAGCGTGATACGATTGTTGCTAGACCCGATCTGGGCTAGTAGGGATCGCCTCTGTCCGCAGAGGGGATTTACCTCTCCAAAAAATTCCTTAAGGACCATTCCCTTTTGCTAGTATCTCTCCTAGTCCTTTCCAACCTGGAACCTTTCCCCCATGTATTAACCATCCTGGAGTTGTTCCTACAGGTCATTACCCTTCTGGTCAAATACCCTTCTTATTTTAGCCACCTGGAATTTTTTATATCCCTATGATGGCTATGTTGAGTCTTCCTAATATCACTTGGGAATCCCAGTGTGGTACATTGATCCTCCCACAAACACTCCCCCTGATCAACTCAAACCTTACATCGCTTTGAATTGCTTCAATTTGTTGTTCCTACCCCTTTATTTTCTTTAGTTCCACAACAACCTCAATGGGAACCTACTCATGTTAAAAAATCATTTGGTGAGATGGGTGGGATCCTAGAAAAAGGGACCCAAAGACAAGGCACTCCAACCAACTCGATCTCCTCCTAAGCCTCCAAATCCTACTCTTCCATGCACTTTGTGTGATGTTGTTGGACATGCCGCCAATAATTGTCCTGAGCTCCCTCATATAAGAATGTGGTCTCTAATACCTTTATTGAATCCAAAATTCCTGAGGTCCATGTCACCTTACCCAAGTCAGCTAAGAAGAACATATCCTTACTCACGAATCACTCTTTTGCTTTGTGTGATAACTATGGCCATTATTCTCATCATTGTCCTTGTCTCGAAGAATTTCATGATACACTCAAAGTGCTTTGTGAGTTATATGTCACTTATAGTGATTCCACTTCTCCTCTACTTGTGGCTTCTGGCCCCACTTCTTTGCTAGAATAGGATGTTTCCCAACCCAACATTGTGATTCCTCCTCCTTATGTCGAGATGATAGATATATCTTCCCTTATTCTCTACCTGTCTCCATCCATGGGATCAATCTATTCTAACTCTTTAGGAGTTTTGTATTGTGCTTCTTTCGAACATACTTTGGAAGACACTTTGGTCTCAACCTCAGTAGATGTCACATTTACTCATCATCAGTATCCCATAGAAGATGGTGTGCATGTGAACCTTGTATCTCATGAATATGCCTCAGGTAGCTCCTCTTCTTCATGTGGTCTCTCTTCCTCATGTCCTCCCATCTTCCATTTTTATGAAGACATCATGGAAGTAATTACCACCCCTAATTATCCTTGGGATGATATGCACCATCATGCATACTTCCTTTTGCAACAAACCCATGATAAATATGTTGTGGGGTCCAAATATTTCATCCATGGTAAATTTGATTGGTTCAATAGCCCCTTACTTCGAATCCATCAATTTGAACCACATCCACCTTGTGGCCATTACATTTCCACTCAATGTTTGGGTAAGGGGGCATCCACTTTTGAGAGTCCAGGAGAAGAAATTATCCCCAAATATCCTAGTGCATATCGTACTTTCGACTCTAGTACCATTATTATTCCCCATTTAGAAGAACCTATAGCGTATCATATCAATTTAGAACACTCTATGGATGATCTACTTAAACATTCCTCCATCTTACATCAATAACCCAATTTTTGGTATGGTGACGCCATTTATGCGAATCCATAAATTTAGTCCATTTGATTCATATATGTAGTGCCAAACGAGATTTATAATCCACCATATCCTTTCTCTTATTGTTTCCTTTATCTGTCCTCCCCACATGAAGACATGGATAACATAAAAAAATGGTGAACCACATCATCAAAATGTGTTTAGAACCCATTATTATAAATACATCTGGCATGTCAATATCATGTTCATTATCCTTTGCATGATCTTGTGCCAGTCAAACCAAATGCTTAAATCCCTTATTTGAGCACTTGGAACACAAATATGCTCCACGAAATCCTCCAACTAGGGACATCATTCCCACCTTTGCATACTCAATTAGTCCCCCCCATCATCATCTTATAGGGGAATGATCTCATGCTTGGGGGCATGATGACCCATGGTCACCTTCTCATTTAATTAACATAAGCTTCAGCCTAAACCCCACTGACCTAAGTATTGTCGATTATCCTTTAATTCCTTGGATAGTTTTTCCTATTAGTCTTTCTAGCGAGCCATATACATGTCGCATATCGTAGATACTCGATACCATATTTTCAAATATTCTACTCTATGTGATACCACACTTACCACCCAGTCCCCATGTTTGACTTGGTGGGAAGGGATGATCTTATACCTTCTCCAGTATTTCATTCATGTATTCCTTTCTTACCTTGATTCTTCATCAGGAACCATCCTTCCAAGATGTGTTAAGGCCATCCTTAGACAAGCAAGGCTTCCTACCTGAAAGTCGTAGATAAAAAATCCAATGGTAATTTTTTTTGCTATGATCTCCTCAATATTAGGGCCTTCTCCTCCTCTCCAAATTCACCAACATCTCACTATTCAAATGAATTGGATTTGGGGGAAAGAATCCCTTTTGCAGGAAAATCCTTAGTTTTTTCGTCACCCATGGTGACCAAATCATAGCTCGGTTTAACAAACCATCAACATTGTTGGAAATTTCTCATTTATTTTAATAATGTGTCTCCCTTTGTTTTTGGTAATTTGACACTTCACTCAAAAGCCATTTTTTCCATGAGGTTTCACTTTGCCACCAATTATAACCGAATTTATTCATATGAGTTATTTGTACTTTGGCACCACTTTACCTTTACACTCGGCAACTCATGTGTCGATTTTCATCATGAGTAACCATTATTTACTCATGTTTTTATGGTACCCTTTGGGCCTCTCCCATGTGGCAGCAACATCGTTTCAACCCTGTTCATAGCATCCGAGATGAATCATCCTTACATTCATGGAGTTTGTTTCGATTCTCATTAAGTCCTGTTACAATGTTCCATCCATATTTGGGTCACATTCATCACATTTTGCTCATTTTTTCCTCCAAATATCTTGTTTCATCTTTGAAAATAATCTATTTGATTAATTTACCATCCCCTCACGATTCGAGTTAGTCGCTGCCAGGTCAACCATGCATATTATTCTCTAAAAATGGAGTTCGTCATCCCACCACTCATCTTATTTCCTTCCATCATAATCCATGATGCCATTCCATCAGTCACTTTACTATGATCACTCATGCCTTTGTTGAGGATTCCTCATTGCCTCAACTCTAGTGGGCCCTCTTATTTCGACTTCAACACATTTATTCCAAAAGTGTGGTCTAGAAGGTGGTGCACGTTGGTTCCATCTTACATCCTTTTTTCGATACCTCAGATTAAGCAAATGGAAACATCATTTCCCTTTGTGTTGGTTCTTTCTCAGGTTCTCGACTCCAACTCATTATCGCGCGATTGAGAATCATACACTTGATGCTACGGTGATCCATTAGATTGTACCAGTGATTCTCGAGTGTGTGTGATATGATATAGACCTCATGAGGGGGTGGCCCTTCAAGTAGCCCCCCACATGCTCGGAAGACATCATTTTATGATCCAACCTCAGATGTTGTTTCACAGATTTGATGGGTTCGGTTTCAGTCGCTTGCAGCGCTCATAGCATGCATGCCTTCTTTAGATGAGCCATTCATATTTTTAGATCCCTTTCTTGTTCATAAGGGCTTGTTTGGTTGTGATTCCCCATCACCGTGTCAGATCAGGGGGTATTATGTCTCATGTACTCATATATCATTGTATTCAGTCATGGCCTCTATTCTTCCAAGTGCATTATGTATATGAGATTCATTGTAATATTTTATGGCCCATTGATGTCATCATATCATGTATCACGTATTTTGTAGCTCGGTCCCACATTTCTGGGCTCACCATTATTCTTTGTACTCAATTATCTCGACAGGTATGGTTATACCTCCCCTGCCTCATTTGATATAAGGTAGCCCAAAATAAAAGCAGACTTATATCAGTTTAGTAGGTCTCATCCCCTCCATTCCTTTGCCCTTCCTTCCATTGCTTCTATTGTGTCTCTATCTCTGACTCCCCTTTGGTGTCTTGTGGAAATATAACCTATGACATATCTCGGTCATACAATTTTCTCCTAACACTCATATGTTGGGGGGGATCTGTTATCACCAAAAATTGATCACCTATCCCTTTCTAACTAGGTGGATCAATGAAATACACCATGTAGGATTAATTTTACCATAGTAAAATCACTTTCACCATGGGAAATAATTTGGTAAACCATTTTTATTAAATTATTTCTGATTAAAATTTAAAAACCCCATGAGAATAAGTGAATAAATCATTATTTATTTAATTTTCTCTAAGAATAGTTATTAAATAATTTTTTTATAATTATTCCTTTTCACATTTAACCAAATCACCTAGGAATAATTAAATGGATTACTATTTATTTATTATTCCTTAATTCTATTTTTTGAATAATTTTTAAATCATTATTTAATAATTATTTCAATTTCACACATTTTTTAATACTCACGACATAATTAAAAAATCATTGTATTTGTTACTTATTTATAAATAAATATATTTTGTTGGAAATATTGTCAATGATGGAAAAGGAAGTGGCAAAGGAATTGGCATCTGACACAGTAAAAAGAAACATAGCAGATGAAAAAGGTCAGTAGAGAAGAACAAAGAAAGAGTGCATCTACAGAGAAGCAGTATCAGTCAAGGAGAAACTTAAATTCAGTAGGAAGGATATTTGTGTCCCTATGAAATTAAATCATATGAGAAATTTTATTCGGTGTATGTATGCATCCTGATGGAGGAAATCCTGTGTATAATTGTGTTCTGGTGATACTCTGATGGGTGGAAAATACCGAGTGTATTTGGGTATTGATTGGTTCAATTCTCCTACGGAATGCCCTGAAACTCTATTGAATTCATTCCCCTCATAAAGGAAGCCTGCGTATAACTAACTCTATCCTAATGGTAGTAAAAATCCCATTGGAAGAGAACTACATTTGTTCGTTGTTTATTGGAAATCCTGCTGAAGATAAACCAAGTAAGAAGGATAGCACAAACCTGGACTAATCCTTTGGAATCATGATTGGAACCTTGAGTGAAGGACGGAACCACAAAAGAGGAACAGTACAAGCGGTTTCCGGTTTTCATCGCACCGCTTTCGACGAGCAAGCGGTATTCAAGAGGTGGGGAGTGATTCCATAAAACGGGCGACACGCGTCCCTATACGATTTCACAAAACCGCTTACTAATGCACGCCATCGCGCGTTATAGTTCGACCCAGGATGCCCAGCGATATTGTTGTGCGCCATTGATCTAGAGGGAAGCCATCGGACGGTGGTCGTATGAGGAAGATGCATGAAGAATAACCAAAGTACAGCGTGCCATCACACGCTAACATTTGGCATCGGAGGTCGAGTGATATGAATATATGTCGTTGATCTGAAAGCTTGCTATCACACGCGAAGTTTACCTATGGTACCATGCACGTATTTGATTGGCTATTGAATATATATGTGGGCCCGGGGTCAAAGGTTTATCATAAGGTTAATTGTTTGAAAAGTGTTGGATATTTCTCTTAAATGTGAAGGGGTGTAACTTTAATCCTAAAGTTCAGTTCAAAGTTTTAAATAGATTTATTTGTCAATTTCTTCAAATTGATAAATAAAGTAAAAATAAATAAAAGAGGCACGTGGGGTAAACTAAAGGAATACCATTAGCAGTTGAATGGTTTTTACTCATGGTATTGATAAAGGTTAAACTATATAAGGCGAAGAGGATGATAGTACGAGGTGTGCATGCGTAAGGGTGGTAAATAAAAAAAAAAATTCTAAGGAATATCTGTATGAACGAACTCTGTTCTTAATTGATAAATCTTAATCTATGATGCACCCATGGAGATAATGATCTGACAATGATGAATCTCTGGTTTGATCGACTGATGAAATCATGAAGAACTGGTGCAAGTGCACTGAAGAAAATGAATGGATCCAGTATGAAAATTGATGAAACGCAGTCCGCAGTGGTGCTGAGGGTCGAAGCCTTCAGTGAGGGGGTTGTGGCTCCCTTCCAGTGGTATCTGGTAAATGAGAATAGGTTGTAGCCTTTCTGCAGGTAGGTGCCTGCGTGCTGGTATAAGTTTGCGCCACCATAAATTGTAAGAAGTTTTCTTTATATAATAAATATTGAAGATTGTGATAATAGCAGCGGTGGTTTTCTCCTGAAATGGGTTTCCAGCTTAAAAACTGGTGTTCATATGTGTGGCTTATGTTTGATGGTTTGTTCTGTTATTTCTGTTCATACTTACTGCTTACTAAATATCTGATGAATGAATGATGCAATGATCTAATAAGATCTCTGGACATACACGTTGGATTCTGTAAAATAGCATATGGTTTTAAGAGAGAGAAAAAGTAAAAAGTTTTCAGCCCTAAAAACTGATTCACCCCCCTCTCAGTATTTTTCCCAACAATTGGTATCAGAGTCAGGTCCTTCTGTAAAGCTTAACCGCTAGAAGGAAGATCAAGCAAGATGAGCAATCAAGATGGAATAGCATCTATCAGGCCTCTGCTCTTTAACAGAAACAATTTAATCTTCTGGAAAACAAGGATGAGATCCTATCTTCAGTCTCTGGGAGCAAAGGTATGGGCAATTTTTGAAGGAGGATATCAATATCCAGCTGCAGTACCAACAGATCCAACGGAAATAAAGAATTATGAAACAAATGCAAAGGCGTTCAATTGTCTATTGGGAAGCCTAACTGAATCAGAATTTTTCAAATTCATGCAGCTGAATACAACAAAAGAAATATGGGACAAAATCATTCTGAGTTATGAAGGTGATGCAAAGGTAAAAAGTGCTAAACTCCAAACTCTCAGAATTCAATATGAGAATCTAAAAATGGAGAATGAGGAGAGCATTTCCAATTTCTTCTTACGTCTTGATGATATTGTAAATTGTATGAGAAATTTGGGAGAAAATATAACCGAATCTACTTTGGTTGAGAAATTATTAAGATCACTAACGACAAAATTTGAGTCAAAAGTTTCTGCTCTTGAAGAAAAGTAGGATCTTCAAAATCTTATTGTGGTTCAACTGCATGGCATACTAACTGCATATGAAATGAGAAGAGGAGGACCATCTAAAGTCAAAGAAGTAGTCTTTAGAACTTCTACAAAAGGGAAGGAAGTACAAAAAATAGAAGGATCGGGATATATCTCAGAAGAAGATGAGATAAACTTCGTAAAGAAACTTCAACTTGGCACAGGATGGTTCAGAGGTAAGCTTCCTTTCAAATGTTTTGATTGTGGAAGAGTTGGTCATTATGCTGCTAAGTGTCCTCATAAAGAAACACATAAAAAAGGGAAGGAAGTAGTAAGAAGGAATAAGAATCGTTATAGCACTAGAAAAAGTTACTATACTCATGAAGACAGTGATGGGTTATCTGATAGTGAGGAAGAATGTGAACAAGATCTTAGACTTCTCATGGAATTTGAAAATGAAGCTAGAGAAGAAAATGATACTTTTGTGGATGCTCTAGAAGACAATGATTTTTTTGATGAAAACAATCAACTCAAAATTGGATTAGAAGAGAGTAAAATAATCATGGAAACTCTAAAAAATCAGCTTGAAGAAAAAGAGAAACACAATGAGAAATTAGAGTGTGAAGTAGTAAGTCTAAGAAAAGAACTTGAGAAAGTAAAGACTCTGAATCTTAGATTTGCTAAAGGATCTAAAAAATTAGATGAGATTATCAAGGTACAATGTTCTCCCCTTATAAAGACATGTCTTGGATATATCGAAGAATCTTCTCAGGCTTCAACACCAAATTATCTAAAAGCAGCTACTACTGGTATACAACATGCTGCCACTCAGCAAGGGAATAAATAAACTTTGCAGGTAAAGCATGATCATCTCAATTCAAAGAACACTAACAAGAATATCTTTCAAAGAAACACCAATCAACAGGTAAATTCAAGAAGGAGATTTTATGATCGTAGAAATTCCTTCTTCAATGGACAATGTTTCTCATGTCACAATTTTGGTCATAAAGTTGTTCAATGTGTAGCATATAAAACCATCATGACAAGAGAAGCAAGAAAGAAAATGATTGATATTGAAACAAAGAAGAATACCTATAACAACTTTTCTCCTCTTCAAAATGAAGTTGAATGTGCTTATTGCAATAACTTTGGCCATGAAGAATCTGAATGCAGGAGCAAAGTCCAGCCAAAAGAGCATTTTCTTTCAAGCTCCAAAGTGTGGAAAAAGAAGGAATTACAGGTTGAAAATTGTGGCATAGCTTTATTTGCAGAAGGTGAAGAAAATCAATGGTACATTGATATTGGATGCTCAAAACACATGACAGGTGACAAAAACAAACTTCTTGCATATAGTGCTCTAGAAAAAGAAAAGAATGTTACATTTGGAAATGATACTCCTGTTGTCATTAAGGGAAAAGGATCTATTTTTCTAAAAGAAAAGGTGAAAGCTAATAATGTCATGTATGTGGATGGATTAAAGCATAACCTGTTAAGTGTAAGTCAAATGTGTGATCAAGGAACTGAAGTTGTCTTTAGTTAAAAAGAATGTGTGGTACGTGATCTTGATACAGGTAAAACAATTATAAAAGGAAACAGAACTCCAAGCAACCTGTATGTATTAAAGAACTGCAAAGAACAATGTTACTTGAGTAAATCTTCAGAAAACTGGCTATGGCATAGAAGGTTGGGGCATCTAAGCTTCTCTCAAATCAACAAATCAAGCAGACTTAAAGTTGTTCGTGATCTTCCCAATATTTCTCTACCTGAAAACATCATATGCAAATCTTGCCAATTCGGTAAGCAAACCAGAGTATAATTTAATGCCAAGGAAGGAACACCAAGTAAGCCTCTTGAACTCATTCATACTGACATATGTGGACCTATGAGGAAAAATTCACCACGTGGTGAAGAATACTATATCTTATTCATTGATGATTTCTCTAGAATGTGTTGGATTGTGTTGATTAAACACAAAGATGAAGCATTTGAGAAATTTCAGATCTTCAAAGCACTGGTTGAAAATGAATTAGATATAAAAATCAAGTGTCTTAGATCTGATCAAGGAGGAGAATATACATCCAATGAATTCCTTGAATTTTGTGAACAACATGGGATAACAAGACAATTTTCTGTAGCTGGCACTCCACAACAGAATGGCATAGCAGAGAGAATGAACAGAACAGTTCAACAAATGGCTAGAGCCATGCTTGATGATTCCGGAACACCTGACACATTTTGGGGAGAAGCAACACATACAACAGTAAATATTCTTAACAAGGCACATGTTCGTGTAAATAGAGATAAAGATCCATATGAACTCTGGTATGGTAATTCTCCCACTGTAAAGAATTTTAGAATTTTTGGAAGCAAATGTTATATAAAAAATAATGATGAAAAACTTGGCAAGTTTGAACCCAGAGCAGATGAAGGAATATTTCTTGGTTACTCCTCTAGGAGTAGGGCATATAAATGTTACAATAAAATACTTCGGAAGATTGTTGAACGTATAGATGTTGTTATTGATGAGTCTCCAGCAGCTCCAAAAGAAGAAAAACAAACAACAAATGAAGATGATGATGATGACATATATCCTTCTACATCAAATAGTAATGATACAAATAGTGAACCCAATGAAGAACCTGAACATGATCTGTCTGAAAAGGCTCCATCCAGATATGTTCAAAAGAATCATTTAGAATCTCAAATTTTGGGAGAAAAGGGATCAGGTGTACAAACAAGAAGGACTCTTGTGGGATATTCTAGTAATCTGGCATTTATGTCCACTATTGAACCTCACAATGTCAGTCAAGCTAGCAAAGATGAATGTTGGATTCAAGCCATGAATGAAGAGCTTGATCAAATTGAAAAGAATCACACTTGGGAATTAGTACCAAGACCTCATAACAAAATTTTCATTGGAACTAAATGGATATTCAAAAACAAGTTAAATGAGAATGGGGATGTTATAAGAAATAAAGCTATACTTGTTTGCAAGGGGTATGCTCAACAAGAAGGTATAGACTTTGAAGAAACCTTTGCTCCTGTAGCCAGATTTGAAGCCATAAGAATGTTTCTTGCTTTTTCAAGCTTCCAACAAATCAAAGTTTATCAAATGGATGTTAAATCTGCTTTTCTCAATGGTGATCTAGAAAAAGAAGTTTATATAGAACAACCAGAAGGATTCATTTTAGGAAATGATGAAAAACTTGTTTGTAGACTTAAAAAGGCTCTATATGGTCTCAAACAAGCTCCAAGGGCATGGTACTATCGTCTTGACAAATATCTTCATCAACAAGGATTTTCAAAGGGATCTGCTGATAGCAACTTATACACAAAAACTGAAAATGACAAACTATTGAGTGTGGTTGTATATGTTGATGATATCATTTTTGGAAGTAATGAAGATTCTATGAGTCAAAAAATTTCTTCTGACATGCAGCAAGAATTTGAAATGTCTTTACTTGGGGAACTAACATTCTTTCTTGGATTGCAAGTGCAACAAGCAACATATGGCATATTCTTATCACAAGTAAAATACCTCAAGAAAATCTTGAAGAAGTATGGCATGGAAGATTGCAAACCTTGTAGGTTTTAACCCTGAACAGAAATTATCTACACACGAATCTTATAACAAAAAATAAACAATAGCGAGAGCATAAAACATAAAACAGATAAACACAGAGATTTTCCCCTGGATCCCAAATCGGGACGACCAGCTTGATTTTTCATTATATTCCTTTTAGTGTTACAAAACATATATATACATGCCGAAGCATACATAAGCCCCAATCCATTAACCCTGGATTAGAACATAACCATAGTTCCCTTGACCGGATCTACAAAATACTAGGGGCCGAAAACCATCGAACCCCAAAACCATGTGCAAAACCATGCACAAAACCATGGGCAGATCTGCCTATGAGTGGGTCCGCACAAAAACCCCGGACCCCAACGGTGGGGACTGCTTCGCCCCTCGTGACCCCCCAGCTACGCCTGACGCAACATACAGCGTGTGGGGTTAATCGTGGAAAGAATATAACACATACCCAACAAACCTGTAAGTACACCAATGATAACCAGATGTAATCTCATTTCTAATGATGATTCCCCCATGGTGAATCAACCAGAATACAAATCTATGATAGGAAGTCTACTTTATCTCACCGGGACAAGACCAGACATCATGCATGTAGTTGGGATTGTTGGACGATTCCAAGCTAATCCAAAGGAGTCTCATCTTCAGGCTGTGAAAAGAATATTCAAATAGCTACAAGGAACTCAAGACTTTGGACTATGGTATCCAAAGAATGCAGATCTTACTCTTCATGCATACACTAATGCAGATTGGGCTGGAAGTGTTGATGATTGGAAAAGCACTAGTGGTGGTGCATTCTATATGGGGCCCCGGTTAGTATCTTGGTTCAGTAAAAAGCAAAGCTCTATTGCCTTATCTACAGCAGAAGCAGAATATGTGGCTGCCACATCATGTTTCACTCAACTTCTCTGGATGATGCAAACCTTACAAGACTTTCAAATCAAAAGTTCACCCCCTATCTCCATTATGTGTGAAAATACAAGTGCCATCAGTATCTCAAAGAATCCTGTTATGCATTCCAAGACCAAGCACATTCCCATCAAACATCACTTCTTACGTGAACAAGTGCTTGAACAAAAGGTGAAATTGGAGTATGTTCCCTCCAAAGAACAAGTTGCTGATATATTTACCAAACCTCTACCCAGGGAAGCATTCGAATATCTCAGACAGAAGCTGGGAGAAATCTCTGCCATGCAGAGGATCAGATCTACTTAAATACAGAAGATTAAATTGGTTGTGAGGTGTTGTTGGGAATCTCTGAATGCACAGGCTAAGGGGGAGCATTGGTCATATGAAAAGGATACATTGTTGGCATTTATAAGTCATTTTTTTATATTATGGTTGAAGATGCAGCATGATCTCAGGGGGAGCATGGTATTGTCGGTTCAAAGGATCAACTCTTTGCCATTGATGTCAAAGGGGGAGGAAACACAACAAAGGGCTTCTATAAGGCAATCAGAGGAAGAGTGTTGCCATCAATGCCAAAGGGGGAGATTGTTGGAAATATTTTCATTGAAGGCAAAGGAAGTGGCAAAGGAATTGGCATCTGACACAGTAAAAAGAAACATAGCAGAGGAAAAAGGTCAGCAGAGAAGAACAGAGAAAGAGTGCATCTACAAAGAAGCAGTATCAGTCAAGGAGCAACTTAAATTCAGTAGGAAGGATATTTGTGTCTCTGTGAAATTATGTCCTTGTGAAATTAAATCATATGAGAAGTTTTATTCGGTGTATGTATGCATCTTAATGGAGGAAATCCTGTGTATAATTGTGTTCTGGTGATACTCTGATGGGTGGAAAATACCGAGTGTATTTGGGTATTGATTGGTTAAATTCTCCTACGGAATGCCCTGAAACTCTGTTGAGTTCATTCCCCTCATAAAGGAAGCCTGTGTATAACTAACTCTATCCTAATGGTAGTAAAAATCCCATCGGAAGAGAACTACATTTGTTCGTTGTTTATTGGAAATCTTGCCAAAGATAAACCAAGTAAGAAGGATAGCGCAAACCTAGACTAATCCTTTGGAATCATGATCGGAACCTTGAGAAAAGGACGGAACCACGAAGGAGGAATAGTACAAGTGGTTTCCAGTTTTCATCGCACCGCTTTCAACGGGCAAGCAGTATTCAAGAGGTGGGGAGCGATTCCATAAAACGGGCGACACACGTCCCTATACGATTTCACAAAACCGCTTACTACTGCGCACCTTCGCACATTATAGTTCGACCCAGGATGCCCAGCGATATTGTTGTGCGCCGTTGATCTAGAGGGAAGCCATCAGACGGTGGTCGTATGAGGAAGATGCATGAAGAATAACCAAAGTACGACGTACCATCGCACGCTAACATTCAGCATCAGAGGTCGAGCGATATGAATATATGCCGTTGATCTGAAAGCTTGCTATTGAATGGTGATCGGACGCTGGACTTGCGCAAAGTTTACCTATGGTACCATGCGCGTATTTGATTGGCTATTGACTATATATGTGGGCCCGGGGTCAAAGGTTTATCATAAGGTTAATTGTTTGAAAAGCGTTGGATATTTCTCTTAAATGCGAAGGGGTGTAACTTTAATCCTAAAGTTCAGTTCAAAGTTTTCAATATATTTATTTGTCAATTTCTTCAAATTGATAAATAGAGTAAAAAGAAATCAAAGAGGCACGTGGGGTAAACTAAAGGAATACCATTAGCGGTTGAATGGTTTTTACTCATGGTATTGATAAAGGTTAAACTATATAAGGAAAAGAGGATGATAGTACGAGGTGTGCATGCGTAAGGGTGGTAAATAAAATAAAATAAAATTCTAAGGAATATCTGTATGAACGAACTCTGTTCTTAATTGATAAATCTGAATCTACGATGCACCCATGGAGATAATGATCTGACAATGATGAATCTCCGGTTTGATCAACTGATGAAATCATGAAGAACTGGTGCAAGTGTACTGAAGAAAATGAATGGATCCAGTATGAAAATTGATGAAACGCGGTCCGCAGTGGTGCTGAGGGTCGAAGCCTTCAGTGAGGGGGTTGTGGCTCCCTTCCAGTGGTAGCTGGTAAACGAGAAGAGGTTGTAGCCTTTCTGCAGGTAGGTTCCTGCGTGCTGGTATAAGTCCGCGCCAACATAAATTGTAAGAATTTTTCTTTATATAATAAATATTGAAGACTATGATAACAACAACGGTGGTTTTCTCCCGAATTGGGTTTCCACCTTAAAAACTAGTGTTCATATGTGTGGCTTATGTTTGATGGTTTGTTCTATTATTTTTGTTCATACTTACTGCTTAATAAATATCTGATGATTGAATGATGCAATGATCTAATAAGATCTTTGGACATACACGTTGGATTCTGTAAAATAGCATATGGTTTTAAGAGAGAGAAAAAGTAAAAAAAATTCAGCCCTAAATACTGATTCACCCCCCTCTCAGTATTTTTCCCAACATATTTGACCATTTTGAATATCTTTTCCCTATCCAAAAAATATAATAAAGTATTCCTAACGGTTAAATCTTGATTTGGTCAATAATATTTTATTATTTTCCAATTTCAAGATCAACCAATACTTTGTTATAAATAAGAGGGTTTTCCATTCATTCTGTTTTCCTTTGAGATAATTGGGGTCAATAATTATGCCAAAACATCTATGATGTTTTCTTTTGTTTTAATTTTGGAATTTTTGGATGACCAATGCATAAAACAATTTGCAGCAATCGTGTTTAAACTTTTAGATAGTATTAATTAATAATACAAAGGGTTGTTGCTTTATTCCACACAGTAATTTAGATTTTGCAGGTGATTTAGCTGAATATGTAAGGAGATATGATTATTTTAATTATTCAAAAATAATATTTGAATGATCATAAGTGTGAAAACTTTCAAACAATGTCTAAAATAACAAAACATATTTAACATTATGAAGATGTTGGTAATTTATTGATGAGAGGGACTTACATAAACAAATAGCTCAGTAAATCATTCTCTGATATAGATAATAACTTCAGTAGGAATATAAGACAACTGAAACTCAATTAATCTTACCTAGTTATCTTCATAACAATTAAATACATGGAGAAATAATATGAAATGATAAACAATGAGAACTTAAAAGGGGGCAAAGTTGTATGAAACAAATCTAGAATCCTTATTTTATTATTAATGATCAAAATATTGTACACTGCTACTTAAAAAATGTTCATCCAAGGGTGCAACCCTTAATAACTCGAGAATGAGAGTTATTTATGTAGAAATTTGCTGAATAATGAAGATTTATCCACTGAGATTATCCTGATCATACACTAATTCGAATTCATGCATAACACATAACCTCTTCTACAATCGATCATCAATTTGCGGAAATAGAAACAGTCCCATGCACACATAAAAACAATATGTAATGGGGAAATATTATAGCTGAAAACCCCCAGCTATTTTGTATATTATAATAGAAGAGAACATGTAACAATCTCAGTACAATACTCCTCAAAAGTACTTAGTACTGTCTCCAAAGGTTACACACAAACTAGCTCAGTTTTGAACAAGTCACAGGTTCAAAACTCATCCACTAATTGCCTGCCTCTACTGCGCAATACAAGTTGGTTCAATGAGAGATCCAAGTTCGAATATCCTTGGCTTCAACTGCGCAATCCTCATTGGCAATCTCCTCCAATGCTTGTGCAAATCTCATGCACAACTGCTATCACAACTAATAGCAAACTCACCCTTTCATCTACCTCTTCCACTGGTCTCCACTGAACTGTCCATGCACTGTAGTGAACTGATGTGTTCTTGAGTTTAATAATGATTTAATAATTAGTGAATTAAATAATATTTAATTCACTCCACTCATTACTAGTGTATTATCCAGTTAAACTAAACACAACTAGTTCAACTAAGTTAAACCGAACACAACTCCACCAACTGTCTCATCAACTCCACCAAACTCTACCACTGAAGTCCTAACTGAAGTCAACCATGCAAGAGCTCACCAAACCCCTAGGAATAGCGTAATTCCTTCTGTCAGGTGCATGGGCCACATCCGTAGCTCCAACTGAAGTGCTGTAAGAGAATAAACTGAAGTTTATAGTCCAAATATTATTAAGGGCTAATAATATTTGACTGACCTATTTTTAGACAAGCGGTCTAAAAATAGACTTCGACCTGTATGTCTAAAAATAGAGGTCCATATATTTTTACCAACTCGACCAATCATCCAAGAATAGCATACTGCAACTCCTATACCATGCTCCATATGTCTAAAAATAGACATAGTCTAAAAATAGACTTTACGCCAAAAATAGCCTGCGGGCCCACTTAGTGAAGGCGACTTCATTTCACTAAGCTCCATCATCTTGTTGCATTTTCAACACTCCCTCTCAATAAGATATGGATTATCTGCAACCCCTATCCTGCCTCTGTGGAATTCGAACTTGCTCCTGGTGAGCGCCTTCGTCAAGATGTCAGCATCCTGATCCTCTGTGGGAACATATGAAAGCATCATGATTCTCCGCTGAACACAATCTCTGATATGATGGTACCTGATGTCGATGTGTTTGGACCTATCATGAAATACTGGATTAGCCGAGAGTTTAATGCAACTCTGGTTATCACAGTAGATCACTGTAGGCTCCAAATGCAACCTGAACAATCCGGCGAGGATCTTCCTCATCCAAATAGCCTCGCATGCAGCCAAGCTAGCTGCCATGTACTCGGCCTCTGCTGAACTGAGTGCCACGGATCTCTGCTTCCTGCTGTACCAGGAAACTGCTGTCGACCCAATGCTGAAAACTCCTCCAGATGTGCTCTTTCGGTCCATTGGGCTCCCTGCCCAATCTGCATCAGTGAAGCCGGAAAGCTTCGCTCCATCCTCCTGTCTGTACCATAGACCATATCCCGATGTGCCACTAAGATAACGCAATACATGCTTGCCTGCCTTCCAGAAGAGCTTGGTAGGCTTAACCATAGCTTGCGAAAGCTGGTTAACAACATAGCATATATCGGGTCGTGTATTGACCGGATACATAAGCGACCCCACCAACTGTCGATAGACAGTGGCATCCACTACCTCCGCTGAAGTAGCATCCTCCTTCCTCCAACCACCAGGAAGAGGAGTGTCAACAGGCTTGCAGCCTTGCATGTTGAACCTCTCCAGAATCTCCCGGGCATACTTTCCCTGAGAAACAAACAGTCCTCCGTTGCGCTACCAAATCTCCAATCCCAGGAAATAATGAAGGATGCCCAAGTCCTTCATCTCAAACTCTCGTGCAAGATCCTCCTTGCATGAAAGTATCAACTGCTCATCGCCAGTCAAAATCAGATCATCTACATACGGTACGATGATCAACAGCTTCCCCTCCACCACAATCTGGTACAGGTTTGGATCCGCCTCACTCTTGGAGAATCCAAGCCCGGTGAAGTAGCTGTCTATCCGAGTGTACCAAGCACGAGGTGCTTGCTTCAGCCCATACGGTGCTCTCTTGAGTCGGCACACATGCGACTCACTGCTGAAGATCTCAAAACCTTCAGGCTGCTCTATGTACACCTCTTCCTCAATAACTCCATTGAGGAACGCAGTCTTCACATCCATCTGATGAATGTGCCACCCCATCTGCGCTGAGAGAGCAAGGATCGTCCGTATGGAAAAGTACCTTGCGACAGGTGCAAAAGTCTCCTCATAGTCAATCCCCTCGATCTGTGAGAAGCCACGGGCGACAAATCTCGCCTTGTACTTCTCCACACTCCCGTCAGCCGCCTGCTTCACTTTGTAGATCCATCGCGAACCTACAACTGATTTCCCAACCGGTCTTAGGACAATCTCCCATGCACTGTTCCTGATGATCGAATCATATTCTTCGATCATGGCATCAACCCATGCGGGTTCCTCCACAGCTTCCTCAAAAGAGGATGGCTCTGTCACGACACATTGACTCACAAGAGCCATGTATCCAGTGTACCGATCCGGTGACTGCCTCTGTCTGCGCTGTGCTGTAGGTGGTCCTACAACCTTCTCTGCATCTCGAGCCAGTCGCTCAGCTTCTGTAGTGCGCATGTGCCCTCTAATGGTTGGCGCTGCATGGGTGGTTTCTTCCACCTCCTGAACTTCCTCTTGTGGCTGATCCACATCTGGAAGCTCCTCCTTAGGAACTAACAGCTCCTCATCTGCATGCAAGTGTAGCTCCCTCTCAAGCGAACACTGCATGGCTTTCTCCTCTTGAAATTTTATATCCCGTCGCACAATAGTCTTTCGACTGTCTGACAAATACACCCGATAGTTGTGAGGTGTATCAGTGTACCCCACAAATATTCCAACCTCAGCAGTTGGATCCAGCTTCCTTCTCGCATCCTTCGTCACATGCATCTAGACAGGAGAACCAAAAATCCGCAAATGGGAAATATCAGGCCTCTTGCCAGAATAAGCCTCCTCCGGTGTACTCATGCCAAGAACCTTGTGAGGACAACGGTTATGCACATACACTGCTGTATTGCATGCCTCAGCCCACAAGTGAAGGGGTAGGCCCTGATCATGCAACATCGCCCGTGCAGTACCCACGATCGTTCTGTTCTTCCGCTCAGCCACCCCGTTCTGCTGTGGGTTATGGGGTGCGATGAGCTCTCTCCGAATCCCTTCTGCGCTGCAAAATTCCTTGAATTCAGCAGAGATGAATTCACCACCATTGTCGCTCCTAAGAGCCTTCACATGCTTCCCCGATTCCTTCTCAACCAGTGCCTTGAATTCACAGAACTTTGAAAATGTCTCGCTCTTCTTCTGCATGAAGAAGATCCAGCACTTCCGAGAGAAATCATCAACAAAGATCACATATTACTTGTGCTTTGCTGTCGAAGCTACTGATAAAGGACCACACACGTCTGTGTGAACTCTCTCAAGGATCGTCGTGGCGCAACTATCCTTCTCGTGAAAGGTGGCTTTCACATATTTTCCCAAGGTACACCCCTTGCACTGATCTGACTACGCAAGAGTGCCCTTAGGAAGCCCAGTAGAAATCTGCTGCAGTATCTTCAAAGCGCCATGGTGAAGGTGGCCCAATCTCCTGTGCCACAGCTCGCCCTCATCATCACGGCTCACCACTTCTCCCGCCTTGCATGCCATTTCTGCGCAGCCATCTACTTGCAACTGATAAAGGTTCTTGACTCGAACCCCTATCTTCCGGGTCTCTCCATTTGTCTTACTGCGCAGGAAAGCCTTTCCTTCGCTGAAGACCACATCATACCCCTTGTCTTCCAACATCGCCACAGAGATCAGATTCTTCATCAATCCTGGAACATGCAATACTTCCTTCAATACGAAGGGTTTACCAGACTCCCTCTCAAAGGAAATGGTGCCGATACCGGTCGCACTGTATCTACCATCATCGCCCATCTCGATGTGCACTCCAAGATCTTTCTCCTCCAGATCTGAAAACAGATCTCGATCTCCGGTCATGTGAAATGACACACCACTGTCCAAGAACCATATTGATCCCATCACACTTGAAACCAAGCATGCGATCAGTGAAAAATCCAGTTCGAATTGAGAAGCCAATGCCTCTCCTACTGCAGATCCAACAGCCTTCTTATTTTTCTTCTTCTGCGGACAATTTGTGGCATAGTGTCTGTGCTGGTGACAGTGAAAACACTTCACCTTAGACATGTCTTGCTTCTTGCCTTTCGCACCAGACTGAGAAGCCTTCTTGCTCTTCCCCTTCTTTGCTTTGGCAGCCAAAGCGCAATTTTCTTCATCAGATACCTTTGATGAAGATCCGTCCCTGGTAGTCCTCATTATCTCCTCTTGCATGAGATCCGCCCAAAGGCGCTCCCATCCCGGCAACTTCTCCCGACCATTGACACTATCTTGATATGAATGCCAAGCCTTCGGAAGACCAAGGAGAGCCAGGTCTACCATGTCCTCTTCTTCGACAGTCACCCCCACACTTCCCAGCTCATCTCTGCATTGAGTGAACTTCATGAGGTACTTGGCGATACTGTCGCCTTTCTCCATCTTAATGTTTCTGAGTTTATCCTTGAGCGCCAGCTTCCTTTGGTCGCTCTTACTCTGGAATAGATCTGTCAACACTTTCCACATCAAATATGGAGAAGCTTTTCCATGCAGGCTGGATACAATGTGATCCTTTACGCCCTCCAACAGAATCCTTCAACATTTCGCCATCTTCTTTTGCCAAGCCTCAACTTCAGCAGGATCAGTAGGCTTTTGGACATCCGTATCTATGATCTCCTTCAGCCCATTATCTTCTAATACTACCTCCATCTGATCTTTCCATGCAACATAATTCGAACTGCCTTCAAGGGCATATTCGAGTCGCAAACCGTTGAAAGACATTTCAACTCCAGCACCAAGAACACTAGCTGCTGCAAAATTCGAATTCCAAACTCAAAAAATCAACTGCTTCTGGATATGTGAGAAAAAATTATTTCTAGCACAGAGATTGACTGTATGGGCATTTACTGGATATATCACCTTTCAGAGAAAGGATGGATCTAGACGCTACCTAGGCCGATACAAACTCTGTCTACTGAAATAAAATTGTAATCACTGTAATAGATCCCAATGATCAATTAGCTCTGATAACATGTATAAATTTGCTGAATAATGAAGATTTATCCACTGAGATTATCCTGATCATACACTAATTTGAATTCATGCATAGCACATAACCTCTTCTACAATCGATCATCAATTTGCGGAAATAGAAACAGTCGCATGCACACATAAACACAATATGTAATGGGGAAAGCTTATAGCTGAAAACCCCCAGCTATTTTGTATATTATAATAGAAAATAACATGTAACAAGATCAGTACAATACTCCTCACAAGTACTCAGTACTGTCTCCAAAGGTTACACACAAACTAGCTCAGTTTTGAACAAGTCACAGGTTCAAAACTCATCCACTAATTGCCTGCCTCTACTGCACAATCCAAGTTGGTTCAATGAGAGATCCAAGTTCGAATATCCTTGGCTTCAACTGCGCAATCCTCATGGGCAATCTCCTCCAATGCTTGTGCAAATCTCATGCACAACTGCTGTCGCAACTAATAGCAAACTCACCCTTTCATCTACCTCTTCCACTGGTCTCCACTGAACTGTCCATGCACTGTAGTGAACTGATGTGTTCTTGAGTTAAATAATGAGTTAATAATTAGTGAATTAAATAATATTTAATTCACTCCACTCATTACTAGTGTATTAGCCAATTAAACTAAACACAACTAGTTCAACTAAGTTAAACCGAACACAACTCCACCAACTGTCTCATCAACTCCACCAAACTCCGCCACTTGAGTTCTAACTGAAGTCAACCATGCATGAGCTCACAAAACCCCTAGGAATAGCATAATTCCTTCTGTAGGTGCATGGGCCACATCCGTAGCTCCAACTGAAGTGCTGCAAGAGGATAAACTGAAGTTTATAGTCCAAATATTATTAAGGGCTAATAATATTTGACTGACCTATTTTTAGACAGGCAGTCTAAAAATAGACTTCAACCTGTATGTATAAAAATAGAGGTCCATATATTTTTACCAACTCGACCAATCATCCAAGAATAGCATACTGCAACTCCTAGACCATGCTCCATATGTCTAAAAATAGACATAGTATAAAAATAGACTTTGCGCCAAAAATAGCCTGCGGGCCCACTTAGTGAAGGCGACTTCATTTCACTAAGCTCCATCATCTTGCTACATTTTCAACAATTTATACTATTTCTAGGACTAAGAAAATATCGTAAACTGATTTACAAAAATAGTATAATATGATAGAAAGAAGGAAATTGCTGAAAGATATGTTCCTGTTTTGGAGGAGACTGTCTGTTTGAAAACTCAGTAGGACACTCAAAATTTATCAAAAAAAGTACAATATCTACATACCAATATGATATTACAAACTTTTCATCAATGTGAACAAGAACTGTTTGAGTTGAAGGAGAAGGTTCTTGTGGGTTCTTTCCTTGAGAATCTTGGGAAGGTTCTTGTGGGTTCTTTCCTTGAGATTCTTGGGAAGGTTCTTGTGGTTTCTCCCCTTCTGCATTTAAGGAAGGTTCTTGTGGATTCTCTCTTTCTAAATTTGAAGAATTTTCTTGTGGATTTTCCCTTTCTAGATTTAAGAAAGGTTCTTGTGGATTCTCCCTTTCTAAATTTGAAGAAGGTTCTTGTGTATGCTTCTTAGAGATTTCAAAAATAGAACTTATGCCTAACACTTTGAAATTGGATTTAGATAAAAATTTAGCTAAAACTTGTCCCTTTACTAACTTAGTGGTTTTAATAGTGAGTTCAAACTCAAGGATTTGAGTGATCCACCTTCCTCTTCTTCCATCAGTGTCTGGTTGGGTAAGAACAATTTTTACAGCATTGTTAGGGACATAAGCAGTAATAGATGAGTGAAGGGCATACATTCTGAAATATCTTAGGGCTTGAACTAGGGCATATGCCTATTTTTCAATAATATCATAGTTGAGTTCAGCATCTCGCATAACCTTACTGAAAGATGCTATGGCTTGATCATCATAATCTTCATTTTTCTATAAAAGGACAACAACAAGGGTGGTTTCAAAAGCAAAGGAGAATATACTGAAAGGTAAGGAATAATTAGGGTTGGACAAGGTAGTAGCTTCAAAAATTGCTTTCTTGATTTGATCAAAATCATATCTAGCAGGAATAGTCCATTTAACATCATAATTCTTTTTAAGCATGTTGGTTATGTCTTTAACTATTTCAGCATAGTTAGGGATGAATCTTCTCAAGAAGTTAAATTTTTCCTAAAAAGGCTTGGATTTCTTTCTTATTTATTGGCAGTGATAATGATTGAATAGTAGATACTCTTTTAGGATCTATCACAACTCCTTCCTTTGAAATGATGTTTCCCAACAACTTTCCTTATTTGATGGAAAACAAATAATTCTTGGAGTTGAGAGATATTCCAAATTTTTTGCACATGTCAAAAACCTTCATCAAGTTTTTTATATGCTTCTAATCTGAATTAGGGAAAACCATTAAATCATCAATATAAATAACAACAAATTTATTCACCTTTCCAACAAAATCTAAATGCACAGCTCTTTGGAATGTTGCTCCTGCATTTGATAACCCAAAAGGCATTCTAGCATACATGAATGTACCTTAGGGTGTGGTAAAGGTAGTCTTTTCTCTGTCTTCTGGATTTACCATTATCTGGTTATAACCTGAAAATACATCAAGCATTGAAATCCTATTAGCATCAGATACCATTTGGAGTAGTTGATCCATATTTGGCAGTGGATAGCTAGCCTTTAGAGATGATTTGCTAAGGTTTCTGACGTCCACACATAGTCTAAATTCTCCATTTTTCTTTCTGACAGGAACTAAATTATCTACCCAATTAGAGTATCTTAAGGGAACAATTATTTGGGCATCTAAAAGCTTCTTAAGTTCTTTTTCTATGGTAGGAAGCAGAATTGGATTAATTTTTCTTCGTTTTTGCTGATGAGGTTTTTCTTTAGGTTTTAATGGGATTTTATGCTCTATCAGAGATGTGTCATAAGTTTTTAGATCAACATAAGACCAAGAAAAAACATCTTTTAATTATTAAGAAGTTTAATGTATTAATTTTTAACTTCAGGAGTTAGATATGCACAATTTTTAATGTTTTTAATCTCTTCATCAGTCCCAATATTAGTTTCCTCAATATCATCTTCTGGAGAAGCAGAGAGTGGATTTCTAGGAACATAATTTTGATCAAATATCTTTTCTAAAGGAACAATTCCTCTAGGAATAAAATTATTTGACAATTTTATAATATCATGATCATCTACTTTTGCATTTAGATCTGAATTTTCTTTTTCTTTAGTAGCTTCATTCATGTCTGATTTATCTTCTTCAATTTGTAAGATAGAAAATTCATCAATAAATTGGAGAAATGATTTCATTTGTTCATCATCTTCAAATATTTTCCAATACTTTAGATTATCTAGAATGGATGGCCAATATTTGACTTGAAATTGGTATTGTATCTCAATTTGGTCTCGTATCATAAAAGAACAGGCAGAAACATCTAAGGAATCTGCATTAATGTTTTCATTTCTAGGAATGAAAGCTATATTAAAAGCATTAAAGGAGTTTTCAATTGTATCCCAAACTTCATTTATGTAAGACCTGAGCCTAGGATGCTTTTTTTGACAAATATTCCTAACCTATCTTACTATAAGTTCTAAACCAGTAAATACACTTAAATTTTGCACCTTTAAAGTTTTAGCAAACTGTAATCCTAGAATAAAAGCTTCATATTCAGCAATGCTATTTGTGACCTCAAAATCTAACTTGCATGATTGCGTGATGTTCTCTTTCTCAGGTGAGATAAAAACAATACCTTCTCCAGCTCCATCTTTGGTACAAGATCCATCAAAGAAAAGTTTCAAAATATCAGTTTGAACAGATTTAGGAGTTTCAATTAAATCCTCAATCTTAAGTTGAGAATTCTGTGAAGTATTTGAAGATAGTTGGAAGAAACTAAATTCTTGTTCAACTACATAAATGGGATGTTTTCTAGCTTGATATGCTTTGCAGACAGTGTTTAAGAATCTGACTTCCCTGTATAACCTAAGGTTTTCTCCCCCATATACAGGAATAGTGGAAAAAGACATATCTATTTAAAGACTCCCTCTAGTTTGGGACAACATGATCTTGATAAGATCACTCCAAAATTAGGGGGAATATCAGTGACTACTATGTCTAATACAACACTTTTGACTAGTATTTGGTGTAAGGTTACCACTAGGTATTTTATAAGTCCTAAACATTGCACTCTTTTAGAGTCAAGGGTATATAGGTCATGATACATTCAAGTGATTTCCAAATCAAGTTTCTCCCTAATAACCTTTGGCATTAGATTGTGTGAAGCTCCAGAATCCAACATACAATTGTATAGTAAAGAGTCATGTACTTTCAAAGTCACGTAGAAAGGTGGTATGGATTCATCGATCATGTCAAAATTAGGACCAAAAGCTATTACAGGTCTCTGATTTTGTAGACTAATAATGCCCCCTTCAGCATCCACACTAGAGTTTTGGATCCATTTTGAAACTTGACTCTTCTATCCAGGGTTTTAAAAAAAAATTGAAAGTGGAACAGAAATTTTAACTCTTTCTAGCTCTTTTTCAACATTAAAAGCAGTCAATATAGTTTTATCAATTTGTGTAGTATCATTTGGCTAATTTAGAGGTTGAATAGAAGTATTTTGAGTTTTAACAGTTTTCACTTGAGGCTCAATCATGAAAGGGTTTTTAGGAGGTCTACCAGGACCTGCTTTAGGTGTTAAATCATACCTTCTCTTAAGTTTTGCAATTAAAAACTCAGAAAAGGCTTTATATTTAGAGACCTGAGAAGTCTCTTGGTATTCTTGAGAAATTTGAATTTGAGGGACAAGGACATTGACAGTCTGAATATATGTATTGTCTATGTTATTAATATCTTCAGTGATTGATAAATTATTATCATCAGGTTGTTGATCATCAATCAACAACGACATAGGTACTTGTTGATCATTGTTTGGTCGCTAAATAATTTTTAATTGAGGGGCATTTTTGAACTGACCTTGAATCTATGTTTGGGGTCTACCAACAATTTTTTGGATTGTTCTAGGTTGTGTTTCAATCTTAGAAATCCTATTTGAAAGGTTTCTAAGAAGTGATGTTATTTCATCTATTTTTGAGTCTTCATTTTTAGATTTAGAGGAAGAATCTTCCTGATTTGATTTTAATTTTATTTGGGCTTTTTCAGCTTTGGATTTTAGGTTAGCTGAGGTAGACCTATTTTCTTCAACCCCTATAGAATTTTTTTGCATGTCTTCTAAGGTACGATTTGTTCTCTCTTTTAACATGACAACAAAATCATCTTCAAATGCTTTTGAAAATCTAACCTCCGCTACTGCTACAGGGGATTTACAATCAGGAGGCATCTTGTGATAAATTTTATTAAATATTTTAATGAAATCAAGAACTGGTTCACCATAATTTATTTTAATATCTTCAAACTCTATTAAGAAATTAATAGGATCCTTTTTCACATCCCATTGATTTTTAAGGATAGTTGTCAATTCCTCCCAGGATCTAATAGAATGAGCTGGTAGTTGTCTAAACCAAATCCTAACATTTCCTTCTAGAGATTGTAAAAAAAATCTCATATAAACATTTTCATGTTCTATGTTCATGTTATCAGCAAAATCTAGAAATGTTGCCAGATGATCTTCAGTTGACAAACCGGTTTCTCCATTAAATCTGGGGAGATGTTTTAGATACCCAGAAGGAAAATCATTGAGTAGATTAGGGAGTAATAGGGTAGCATATCTTGCTTGTACAATGGGTATAAAACCAACCATACTTGAATATGTAGATGATTCAGTAGTGGTGGTTGTAGAAGAAGAAGTAGAATTTGAAGATGAAAATGAGGAAGAAGGAGGTGAAGAAAGAGGTGGAGAACTAAATGGATTTGAAGATCTTCTTAGAGATCTTGAAGGTGTTCGAATGACCAACTTTTGAAACTCTTCTTCTCCTTATTTGTGCTCAAATAAAGGATTATAATAAAGAGAAAAGAGATCTTCTAGTTTTTCAGAAGTAGATGGTGCAGAGTATGTGACAGGGGATATGAAATCAGTAGGTTTGAATCCAAGTAAATTTAGATCCAAATCTTGTTTTGATATAGGAGATTTAGAAGGTGCCTCAGGTAATTTATAGGACTCCAAAGAGTGAAATAACAAGGCATATTGAAAATCCACTCCCTTGGATACTAATTCATGTACTCTAAGAGTTATATCTTCTGATTCTAGAGGAATAGGTCCAGATCTGAAAGGATCAAGAACTGTTGTGGTCTCTTTTTGAGAAACAGAAGAAGGGGTTTGATGTCTTCAATTGGAAGAATCTTGTCTTACCAGTCTCTCTGGATTTGATAAAGGTAAGACAATTTCAAATTCAAAATGAGACCCATTATGCTTTGAAGGATCCATCTTGGGTTTAGTGAAGTCGCCAGGTGAAAAATTTTGACCTAACTAGACCTTTAATGACCTTTAAAGGAATAGGGTTTTATTGTTGTCCCAGGGGAAAAAAATAGAATTATGTTCCCTGGAAATAATTTTAGTCTGATGTTGTCCTTTGAGATAATTGGGGTCAATAATTATGTCAAAGAATCTATGATGTTTGCTTTTGTTTTAAGTTTGGAATTTTTGGATGACCAGTGCATAAAACAATTTGCAGCACCGTGTTTAAAATTTTAGATAGTATTAATTAATAAGACAAAGGGTTGTTGCTTTATTCGACATAATAATTTAGATTTTGCAAGTGATTAAGTTGAATATGTAAGGAGATATGATTATTTTAATTATTCAAAAATAATATTTGAATGATCATAAGTGTGAAAACTTTCAAACAATGTCTAAAATTTTAACAAAACATATTTAACATTATGAAGATGTTGATAATTTATTGATGAGAGGGACTTACATAAACAAATATCTTAGTAAATCATTCTCTGATATAGATAATAACTTCAATAAGAATCTAAGACAACTGAAACTTAGTTAATATTACCTATTTATCTTCATAAAAATTAAATACATGTAGAAACAATATGAAATGATAAACAGGAAGAACTTAAAAGGGAACAAAGATGTATGAAACAAATCCAGAATATTTATTTTATTATTAATGATCAAAATCTTGTACACTGTTGCTTAAAAAATGCTCATCCAAGGGTGCAACCCTGAATAACTCGAGAATGAGAGTTATTTATAATAGTTATAGGAATAATAATATATCCTAACCTGATTTACAAAAATAGTATAATATGATAGAAAGAAGGAAACTGCTAAAATATATGTTCGTATTTTGGAGGATATTGTTGATGAGTAGGCCTACTAATAGGCTACGTTGGTTGTAATGTTGTCCTATGAGCTAGTAGTTTCTACTAATTGTCTTTGAATTAATATTTGTAGTTTTGGTGGATTCTAAAGAGTAAAATCCTTTATTACTTTAATAATTGGAAAAAACCCACTTTTCTGTTTAAATGGTTCAAAAATTTTGAATAGTGGAAAACCATTTATAAAAAAAACTTTTGGATAGAATGGCAGAAACGACGTGGAGCAAAGATAATGGTGGAGGTAATAAGTGGTAGGACCTACTAATCGCATAGAAAATTCCAACTAGGATCTTTCAAGACTTATCGCAAATCGAGAGAGCTCAAAAGGCTTATCGCAGATCGTATATCGGTGAGTCGGAACATAAAACATATCATTTGGGAATTTGATAATGAGATATATGATGGACGACGGGGGAAGAGATGACGTGGCAGGGAGAAATTGTCCCACTTTATATCGCAATTGGGGAAAGGAGTCGGTATCACAAATCGCATATCGGGGATTAGGGTGAGTGATATGAATGAATGGAATGGAGGAATTGCAATATGTGATCAACAATGGCTTACGTAATAGGTAAGGGCCCCACTTTAATCGTAATCCAGAAATCGGGAAGGAAAAGGTAAGTGGAAACAATGAAATTTATGATATAGTGATGCCAAAAGGTAAGGTGGGTCCCTTTCGAAGGTTTTAAGTGGAAATGGAAATTTGCCTAAGTAAGGAAATATATAAGTAGCCCAAAACATATAACAATTTTCAAATTTTTGAGGCTAAAGGGGCGCAACACAAAATGGAAGTGCTATCGCACTCAGGGGTTTTGTGGGATATGTAAATTACAACATGCGTTATGAAATTGCGATATGTGATTAAGGTAAAGTGGAAAGATAAAGCTGGTGCAACAGTCAGGAATGTAGACTTATCACATTTCGAGGACCAGAGGTTATATCAAAAATGTTTGGCAACGAAGTTTGTGATAGGCTGATGTGCAAAATAAAGATGGTTCCACCAATGAAACATGGTAATGTAGTAGGCAAGCAGTTAAAGTGTGGAGTGACTTTAGGATTCAAATAATTTATGCGCCATAAACTTTAGGTTTGAATGTCTATAATTTAATAAAAAATTAATCCCCTTTTTAAATAAATTAATCATAATTAACTTATAAATTTATGAAAAGGCACATTTGAGCTTGCAGCCATATATTTTTAGTTTTGTACACTAAATCCTTCATTTTTCTTTGGCATCCTAACATTTTATTTTTTATTTTTCCTCCTTTCTTTAGGGCAATCTAACCTAACATTTTATCTTGATATGGATTTATAAAACACACAATAAGCCTAACATTTTTTAATTTTTTTTTCTTTCATCCATATCCTATCTTAGAATTTTTTGAATATATTTCGACTATACATGCTAACTTATCAAAACTAAATAATGTTACAACACATTCCTCACCATTATTATTTTCATCGTCAGCACTATCGTCTTCTTACATTCAAGCTCCCAGTAGAGTTGTATTCATTGTTTTAGGTTTTTCACATATTGACAGAGATAATCGATCACTCAAGCATCAAGGACATCTAAAGGACCCATCCCACAGAGGGGGATTTGTAGACCCTTTTTTGTAGATCTCCTTCACCACGTGTTATCAATAAATATTTATTCATTTTAAAAGTCTTTCCATATTGGATTATTACATTGGATATTTATTGTTGTTTTTTTCTTTTAGATCACATATATCTTTTTTGTTGCAAGGTTTTCTCATTTTATTATTGCAGATATGAAGCATAAACAACCACATATTGTTGTTAGGGTCACTTTTCACCGGTGACTTAAGTGAAGTGTTTTTGGTACACCTACTAAGAATTTTCATACTAACAATATAAAGTGTGAACTAGGTAGTTTTGAAAATGATTCCTCCCCTCCTAGGCACATAATATAAAGTTTTAGATCTGGTGGATTTATATATATTCCCTTCGCCTGCACCATATTCACTCCCTCATAGTTATACCCTACTGACTTGTGGCCTTTATTTTTGAAAATCATGTGTTTTTTTTTCTTATAATCAACCACAAAACAATACCTACTAACTTGTGGCCTTTATTTTGAAAAACTATAATGTTTTCAATTGAAAACCATTATATATTAATAATATTTAACATACTAATATTATATGATAACTTGTGGCATTAATATTATTTCATTTCAAATAAATCAAGCAAGTATTGTGTATATGTAAACATTAATCAGAAGACATGGCCATTAAGCTAAGATATGGAAAATCAATGTTGCCATGCTAACCTATTTTTGTCCCCCAAAATTTTACTAATAATAATAATAATAATTTGTCCTATTAAGCGGATATATGACAAATCAGTGTTGCCACAATAAAATATTTCTACCCCATCATGGATATGCATTCTATTATGAGGTTCTTCTTAGCGACACTGTAGAGATTTGTCATCCTCCACTATAGAGATTTCCTCTAGGTGTCTTGTATATGTGTCATAATTTTTAATTTGTATATAGTTAGCTTAAGGAAAAATTCAAGGTTGGAGGTGGAAGATTGGTCCATGCCACTTCTGTTTTTTTTAAGTTGTGACTCTCATGCCTTGCACCGACCTCTCACCACTCATGACAATGAGCTCTTCAATGCCCAAGGTGGGATGTTCTTGTGCCTTTACTCTTTGTCTTCCACCAAGAATGCACATTGCTTCAAGTTCAATTCAGAAGAATAAATGGGGAATTTCTAAAGGGCTACTTAATCCAGTGATAGTAAAGGAAGCATGGCAATTATGTTAGTTTCAAAAACAATGCAAAGGTTGTGTATGGTAGAGAGAGCCTTGCAAAATCAAGTCCTTGGCACTTCTCACCATCCTAATTTATTAAATTTAAAATCTTACAAAATCATTTTGAACCCAAGGATTTTTATTTTCTTTTGATGTACTAGTATTTGGCCAACAAACATTGTGTTTATGCATTCAATCTAGCTCGATTTGATCTGCATGTGCTAAATATTTTTTTCATATGTCCTCCCTATTGATTTACCATAACTATTTTTATTTTCTCGCTAGAAACGAGGTTATTTGTTGTTTTCTTGCTTACCAAAAATGACATTACTTGCAAGGTAGCATGGGATTGCATTTTTTGTTTGTGAGATGGTGTAGCATTCCCAAAACGGAATTGAAGGGATGCATGTTGGAATGTTGGGATGCTCGGTGAATGAACAAAAGCGGTATTGAGGAATTATCAACACAATATGTTGAGACAAGTTTTGCATGTAATGGATCACTTGAATGTTAAGATACATTGAATTCTCTGAAAAAGCAAAGACGTGATTTGTATTTCAAATTTGTCATATCTTTGGTTTCATTGGCAAGCCCGACCGCAATTTTTCTCCAATTTTAGACAAGTGGAAACTGTTGGATAGACTGGACCAGTGAGGAAATCATTGTGATTTCCTCGAGAAGAAATACAAGTATGGGCATGGATATTGATTTTGTTTCCCTCAAGAATAAATGCAATCAGGGGGATTAAAAGGCTAGTCTAAAGTGCATCGATCTAGTGAAACACCCTATCCTACAAGTGTCAACTAGACTTGAGAGAAAAGCATGCAACATGGAGTAGCTTTAACTAAGAGAATGACAGCGAAAAGTGTGAGAGACACAGGGAAGAAGATAATTTCAGTGTGGAAAAGTGGTTGAAGGATCGGCCTATGGGATGGTTTGCTTGAAATTTTTCTCATTTTTTAACACACATTTATTAACATATATTTTCATTTTATTGGAGATGAGTTGGAGGATAAATACCTTGGGGTAATCGACATCTCTCTCTAATTGACATTTGCAGTAGAGAAGGAACTTGAAAGTTATAACATGGTCCAATGATGGGATCTCACCATTTTCATAGGATGAAATATGGTGTTTCCTATTGGTGATGGATTGTGTAAATCTCATCTCCATCTCTATTTTTTATTCTTCTATATATTTGGAGATCCTAGTTGTTGAGGGATTCACATTTCTTTAACAACCTTGACTCTACATACCCAGGAGACTGGTTAAATAACTTGTAGTTCATTTTCTTGTATCCTTAGACTTTACTTTGGACTCCTTTATGCCCAAACATAGTTTTTGGAACTCATTTCTCTCATATCCATGTTCATATAATTTTCCTTCCTCATACAATGATACATTTAGAGGGATAATTGGTACTTGGAACTCACAAATTTGTGTGAAAGATAAAATAAAGGCATATTTTTTTAGTGTAAATGCCTATGCAGGAGATGCCTTATGATCATTTCTTATAATCAAACATATATCCTTGTTTATTGAATGAAAAATAATAAGGAAAATAATCAAATTTTATATTTTACCTGGTTTCACACAAAATATTTGATGAATGTTCCTATTATTTTTTTACCGTGGCTTGCTTCCTAGGTAACTAAGCAAAATTCAAGGCTAGAGATGGAAGATTGGTTCATGCCTCTTCTGCTATTTTGAAGTTGTGGCTCTCATGCATTTCACTAACCTCTCACCACTCATGACAATGACCTCTTTGGGTGCCCAAGGTGGGGCATTGTTGTGCCTTGCCTCTTTGTCTTCCAAAGTGAATGCACATTTCTTCAAGTGTAATGTAGAAGAAGAAATCCAACATTCCTGAAGGGCTACTTGATCTAGTGAAAGTAGAGAAGGCATGGTTTTTTTGTTGGTTGCAAAAGCAATGCAAGGGTTGCGTATGGTAGACAGATCCTTGTAAATTTAAATCTCTCTTTCTATTGATGACATATTTACTATTTGGATAAATTTTTGACAATGTTAAGGAGATGCACTTCAAAAATTATATCATATCTTCCTTTTTTCTTTCTTTTTTTCTTGATATTTTTACATGTTGGATGTATGATTTTGAGAAGATAAACTAGTCATTTTTTTGGCCCTGGAACCTACATTTTCCTCTTAAGACTATCATTGAGTGTTTTATTAGGGTATTTCATGATGATTCCCATATTTTCCATTCTAATAATTTGTTGGTAATCAGTAGATGCAAACTTGTTAGGTAACTTTACATTGAAATTTAAATGAGATTTGATATGATCTATGATTATAGCTTACATTATTGAGTGAGCATTGAATTTGTATTAGTTGCCAAAGCAATGAAAGGGTTGTGTATGGAAAAAAGAGCCTTGAAAATTTAAATCTCTCTTTCTATTAATGAAATATTTTCTATTTGGTCAAAGTTTTGACAGTGTTAAAGAGATGCAGTTCAAATATTTTCTCATATCTTCCTTATTTTGTTTCTTTTCTTGATATTTTTACCCATTTGATGTATGATTTCAAGAAGAAAAATTGGTAATTTATTTCAGCTCTGGAACCTACATTTTTCTCTTAAGACTATCATCCATTATTTAGTAGGTATTCCATGATGAGTCCTTCTTGTCAATTCTAATTATTTTTTGGTAATCAATAGATGCAATTTTTTCATATTTTATATTGTTGGGTGTGGAGCCTGATTATCTTATTTATCTAGATGCATCACTGTGTTGGACCCCTATTCTTAATGGGGCGACAATGCCACCCATCGTTTGATCGTTGTTAAGGGGGTCTAGGGTTGGCAGGTGGTTTCTGTGGCAGCACCCCCGAAGCTAAAAGAAGATGTAAAATTGCCTTGTAAAATATTTTAATTTCGTAGTCAATCTGGGCTTTTCATTAGGCAGATGATCTGACGGTAGAATTTATGTTTAATTTAGGGTTTTTTTCCCTAGAAGGCAACCCCTCTGTTGTATGAGGGGATTGTATTGCGTCTGTGTATGGGGTGTATATTTTGAATGAGAATTAGCAAGGGGGACTGTGTGAGAGAGTAAAGGATATCACAACAGATCTGTTGTAGTTTGTGTCTCTTCATTTGTTGGATAATAGAAAGGAAGGACTAGCTCTTTCCAAGGATGTAGCCCAAGTTGGGTGAACCACATATATCTGTGTCTCTCTTGTTTTATATGTTATTTATGTGTTTTTGTTTCCGCATATTTTATATGTTCGATTGATCTATAATATATAATTTTATAAGAAATAGTATTAGAGATGAAGGCATATTTGGCTAATAAACTTGCAGGAAAAAAGGGTTCTGTTGTAGCCGCTACAACACCACCCAAAATCTTGGGTATATTTAAAATTTCGGGTTCCCCCTCTGCTCGCCTAGGCGTTAAAGTCTTTCACCTGACCGGTAGTCAATAGCATCCCGCCGACCTATCCCCAACCTCTCACGAGTTGTCTCATCACCATGACTTGATGTTGTCGCTGCAATCATGCCATATGTGGGAGGGATCATCTGGCATATGATCGAACACTCTTGTCGCAGTCGCGTCATGTGTAATGAGATTGCCATGCATACTTTTAAATGGGAAACTTTTGTATATTTAAAAATTAAAGGCCCTGTTGCCGTAGGTCATTAAGCATGTGGTTTGAATACCTCTGTTACATTTGCTAGTCTCATATGTTTTATCTGTGGTCACCATTATCAAAGAATAATTATGATGTCGTAATGTTCCACACAGGTCGACCCCACGGGTGACAAACCCCTCAGTCGTATCACGACATCAAGGGTAATAAAATTGGGCTCAACGATGAGGCAAAACTTGCGGAACAGGGGAGGATCAGGAGCAAGTAATCAGTACTGTTAAAGGGAGGATAGTGCGATACATGTCGATCAGAGAGAACCTTCTATGTCACTGATGCAAAATATTTCTTCACTAGTGCACACCAGATGTTTAAAAAATGCTCCATTGGAAATGTCCAGATCCTGCATCATACCATCTCAATGTCAATGGGCGCATGCAAAGAAACATAGTTCGCCACTTCGATGAGTCTAGTATAGCTCGGTGAACAAAGCAGACTCAGAATTTTTCTCTAGAAAATGACCATCTCATTCGAGGCGTTCCTGTGCCAGGTAGCAGTGCGAAAGCGCACATGTTGGTTTGGCAAGCCAAAGGCAGAGTCTTCAAATATGTGGGCGCATCTTTGAGAAACAACATTTATGAATCCTAAGCTACATGGTGTGAAATTATTTATGCTGCAAGGAGTACAACGTGGAGCAAGGGAATGGCATTAAAACCCTAGTCTCCTTACTCTTTCATATCCATAAAGTTTGTCTATGCGGGACCACAAGAGATGGGGAACCTCAAATTGAACCCAAAAGGTCATGTTTGAACGCATACGCCTTTTGGTAGCCAATCCCATGGATGTATCTGCACAGAGAGTCTCTAGAACCACAAAGTAGAAAAGGGTCAACATTAAAAGCAGCCATCATGCGGTTTGAGCAGCAGATTTCAACTCTCGACCTTTCAAAACAAAAGCATTCATGTTATGAGGTGGTGGTCGTGGCATAAAAGATTGTTATCTAGTTGCGCTAGCAATCGGAAGAAAAGCAAATGTCATATTGTATATAAAAACTAAGGCACAAAAGGATAGGAACATATGGTTTTAATACTATATGAGATGCACGAATCATGGATCATATAAAGATACATTTCCAATAGGTTTAAAATCTTTTGAATGGATATATTAATCAAATAATATGGTAGCACTATGTGAAGACTTTATAAGTGGGGGCACATCCATATAAGAGCGCGGATAAGAACTCTATCAAATGCATTAATCGAGCTAAAATACTTCTTTGGTGGAGTTTGGATAGATGGTAAAACAACGTGGAGCAGATAAATTATGGTCGAAACTTATGTTTCAAATATGGCAGTGGATATTATAAATACCATGGCGTATGTATGAAAATCTACAGTCATTTTTTAGAGGTGTAGCACCACGTAAGATGGTGCAACAAAAATACATGCGCACGTTGCATAGAGTCAAACATCCAATGGCACACTTCGAATTACGTTAAAATTTTTGAGGCAGGTATATATATACAAATGGTGGTCAACTTTACGATTGAGATGATGGATCAGGTCTATATGAAAACGCGTTGCGTGGAGCCAATTGTTAATATTTATGTTGCATGGAGCCAACGTCTTGGTTGATGTATATATGTGGCAGTCAAATTTTAACTCAAGAATGGAGCGGAGTGTTATAACTATCCTGACACGTTATAACCACGGTTTTAAATGGTGCAAATCACATAGGACTTCACGACTATATAAGATTACCGAGCAGACAAGTATGAATGTTGCGTTACCATGGGTGCAAGCAGTTTAATGGTGCAGGTTCAATCCACGTTGGGCACGCATATGACGGTCAACCTTACGTTTGGCACACAGAAGGAGTAGACACGTTGCATGGAGCCAACATAAATGTACATATATATATGCATGGCAATCAACCTTCCAAATTACCATGAACGTTGGAGTGGATATAACACAACGGTCAAATATATGGTTGAACACGGATCACAGCTATGGAAGAGTTTTATTCTTTAGAAAGGATATATGGTATTGGGTTGAAATGCGTTTAAACGTGGAGTCCAAAGTTCACTGTCCACGTTGCATGAAGCCCAACGAAAATGTTATGCATATACATGGCGGTCAACTCTCCAACTAAAACGTGGAGCGGAGTGCTATGAGTACAGTGGCATATTAAAATCGACAGTCTGTAACCACATCTTAAGCGGTGCATGAACCATATTTTTCCAAAGCCATATAACATGGCGGAGCAAACTGTAGAAACATTACAAATGGCGCAAATATGTCTGTCACGAAATTTTTTATCCAGATATTTCGGATAGAGAAATAGAAATGACCCAAACAAGGGAACAGGTTCACTGTCCTCGTCCAGCTGTTTCCAGCTCTTCGTTGATTTTCAAATATGGAGCGGATGTTGGTGAAGAAAGTTTCCCATTACCGAGCGGCGCCTACCCAAAATGCACTTATGATATGCAGTAACCGCCATATTAATGTCTTTTTCTCCGCGCATGACACCACGTGGACTGTCTCGTTAATCAGTGTTTCGGTGGAGGTGGGCATTGTTTGGCTATTCTCCAGCGCAGATTTAGCCATGACAGCATGGAAAATGGCATATTATTTCATTCTGAACGTAGGCGCAGGATTTAGCGTGGATTCAGCCGTGACAGCGTGGAAAAGAGCATGCAATTCCATCCTGAATGCATGCACACGAATTCATCTGTATGGGTTTTGTCATTGCAGTAAGATACCAATCCGCCAGGGAAGAGCGAAATGTTCCAACGCAAGAATGGATGTAGAGTATTGTTTCAAGAGCGACAAATCCCTCCATTACAGTAGATGTTCTATTACAGGATCAAGCTCCGTTTTCAAAATTATATCAAATTTGCTGACTCGAGGAGGTCTGGCGTTCGGTATTGAATCATTATGCTCCTATCCCAGCCTGTTCGATGTTTTCTGAGCCTGCCATGTCCACCAACACCAACCTCCCTCCAACTGATGGCACATCTACTATAATCGTGCAATGGCTGCGAGAGCTCCGCTCGTTGCAATTGATACTCTGCACAACACGTTTTCTCCACCACTTCTTACCAGACCCTATTGCTCCATACATTATAATAGTGCATTTTCCTCCGCTCTTCACTTCTTCCACTCGCTCTTCAACGTACTTAATGTAAAATAGTTGCAGGGCCTCTCCATGCCAAGATAAGCCATCGAGACTAAAGCCTCTGCAATATCCTGAGCCTGCTCTGAGTCTCATGTATTCCACCATTCTGCTGAGCATGCCTCATGCATCCAATTATTTCCACTGGATGTTCTTCTTTCTCCCATGGAATTCACCCCCCATTGTTGCTGCTGCTCATGCTTCTGGCTCGGTTCCTGATTCAACTTTTGGCATGCTACCACCCTTTAGCTTATCATTTGATTTTAATGGTGTTTGTCTACGTATAACCCGATTTGCCACCATGAAGACAAGCTGTTCGGAGGCATGTAGACTCATCAACCCTATTTCGAAGGGGCGTTCCCTCAGTAAGATCTTAGCGCAAACTTTTGAACATGATGAACGTATGATTGGAGCCCGACATAGTTTTCGTTGTGGAAAACACAAGCAGTATGTTGCCCAAATCAACACTTACGTTCCACTGGGTCTGCATTCCAAACTCGGCCCATAGCTACGCTAATTGGCATTATGTTAACTGAAGAAAGGATACAGAGAAAGCTTACCCTAGCCATTCTCTCCGACGATTCAGTAGTTGACCACACAGGGGTCTAAGTTGTTATTTTCATTCTTACAATTGATTAAAATGCCCTTAGCATTATTTATGTGACTTGTGTTATTTTATTGCAAGAGGAACCACTTTGTTTGCACATAAGAGCCAAGGTTTTCCCCAACAAACAAGGAGACATTTTCAGAACAAGCAGATCCTGGCGAAACTCCAAATAACTCGCAGATCTGGCGAGGTCGCAGGTCACACGTCTGTGATTTTTTCGCCTTTTGCGACCCTGTGACCCAGCGACACAGTCGCAAGGTCGCAGGGTCGCACCTCTTCAGTTTTTCTGCCTTTTGCGACCCCGTGACCCAGCGACCCAGTCGCAAGGTCGCAGGGTCGCATTTCTTTGGTTTTCCTCCTTTTGCAATCCCGCGACCCAGCGATCTAGTCGCAAGGTCGCAAGGTCGCATACCTATGTCTTTTCCACCTTTTGCGACCCTGCGACCCAGTGACCTAGTCGCAAGGTTGCAAGGTCGCATTCTCTCATTTTCTTGCAACTTGCGACCCCGCGACCCAGGCAGGTCGCAGGTCGCAACAGCAGGTAGGTCGCAGGTCGCAACAGCAGGCAAGTCGCAGGTCGCAACAGCGGCTCAGGTCGCAAGTCGCAACAGCGGCTCAGGTCGCAGGTCGCAAAAATGACTAGGTCGCAAGGCAGCCCAACGGTCGGGAATATGAAAGATCAAGGAAGCCCGAAGGGCAGTTTCTGCATTATAAATACTCCTACAGGAGCTTGTAAAAAAGGGCTTTTCTTTTTGGAAACTCAGGAGCTACATGGCATTGTATTGAAAGATTATACCCTTGTGCATATGAATACAGATACTTGTTAAAACACCCTATGGTCACGATGTGTTTTGCGGTGTGAACACTGTGTGTATTCCTTGTATAGTTTCAGAACATCCTATGAATAATGAAGCTGCACTCTTCATGTCATCATTTATGCGTCATGGCTATCTGTGTTGTATCAATGATGTTCAATTTATCATCTGCTCTTCTAATGAATGTTAATGAACTATTTTATTAGCATTTCATTTTATCTTTCAGAAAATAAAGGGATATCTCACCATAAAGAACTATTTCTTTTGTGGTCAGACTACCTTATAAGCATTACCCCAAAGATGTGTTGCTAATGACATCTCCTGAGGTGTACATGCTTTATTTATAATCTTGCTACGCATAGTGTTTGATTCGTGTTTAATGCATCGATCATGTATTCTGTATCATATGAATAAGTGTGTGTTCGCAGGTTCAATCAGGTTCTTTTGAGACCAAAGGGGAAGGTGACTTAAGCAGTAGCCGGACCCACACCCCGGACGGGATCCCTATTCTAAATGGTTCAAGGTCTAATTGGGACTTTCTACCGGGGATATCCCCTACTGTTGGCCGGACATATTTTCCCGTCAATAGATTTGGCGCTAGAAGGAGGGCCTGACCTCCGACCATATGGTTAACAAGAAGGGGGGCCAGATGACAAGCTGAGCCCTTAGGGCCTGCAGTTAATCTCATATCTGTAATGGCTCGTCCCCAAATCATTCTCCCGAGATGTTTGTCAGATTTTTATGAACCTGGATACTTCATCCCCGATAAACTTATGTATCACTTGTCCCAGTTAAAATTTGATGGTGAAAATGGGGTACCTATAACCAAGCACCTTTTGGATTTCTATGAATTTAGTGAGTGCCACAAAATTGAAAATGAAGGTTTCATTTGTTTGCTTTTCTTCCTCACTCTCGAAGGTCGCGCTAAGCAATGGTGCTACACTTTGCCGGAAGCTTCCATCCATTCATTTGAACAACTCGCCAGTGAATTACAACAAGCTTTTCACAGGTACGATTTTCATAACGTTTTACTAAAGATAAATGACATCAGAATGGAAGCTCGGGAATCTTTAGGTGAGTTCTCTATCAGATTCGTTCATTATTGGTTTGAGTTCCTTGAAAAGGATGTCGATTGGAGGTTGTTAAGAGAACAGTTCACGTATGCGGTTCTCGTTTCCCTTGAACCATTTCAGTTAGCAACCCGACCTGAGCCTAGTGTTCCCTATCACAACCCGCAAGTCAACAACTGTTCTGACCTTGAGTCTTTCATGTACCGTGTCGAATCTGAACACCCCAGTGGCTCATTATCTCTTTTGGCTCATGAAACCTACCCCGAGCCCACTCGATCTCTCCCGGGACTTAGTCCTAAATCTGGTTCACATTCGAATTATGAATCAGATTCACATTCAGATGATGAATCTGGTTCACATTCGGATTATGGATCTGGTTCATATTTGGATTATGAATCCGGTTCACATTCGGATTATGAATCTGGTTCATATTTGGATTATGAATCTGGTTCATATTCGGATGATGAATCTAGTTCACATACGGACTATGAATCGACTCCTACCCCACATAAAGTTGATTCCCTTACAAGGTCCGCCAGATCTTTGTGTCCTTTGAATGCACGTGTAAACCCCAGGGAGCCTAACTTGCCAGGTACCAAACTTGACCAAACCGATGGTTGCAGCGATCACTCCTTATCTGAAAACATATTCAATCATACCGCTGATGACCGTCACTCAAATCTCTTTGCTGACCATATGAAGACACCTGAATTCGATGATCCACTTTGGGAAGATTCAAGTACCCACCAGAAAATCGAAACGCATCAGCTTCCGCTGAATGTTTCTGAAATGACAATTCCCCAGTACCATGCTCCTTCCAGCATAAACGCGTCGAATTCACCCCATCCTAGCAAATCTGGAGAATCCGACATTTTGGATTATCAATCTGTCAGTGCGCGAACATTCGACCAAATTGATACAAAGCCCACTGACATTTTGCAACTCACCACAATCCATGGTCACATCCAGTCGCTTGCTGATCTTGCCCAACCATCAAAGTTGGGAAGCCCTCCGCTCGAAAGTCCAGAGTTTGTTCAAGGCAGTGAGGAATTGCAGCCTACATTGAAAGTGGATTCGGATCCTCATACCCTTGACCAAACCCAAGAGAAACCTCGAGATAGGGTTTTCCAAACTAGGGTTTCTACGCTTGGATGCGCATGCATCTATAATTCGCCTGGCACTTTCTTATTGTTTCCATTCCATAAAACTGATGGTCCTCAACACCATGATGAGATTTCCGGTCAACTCGACCAAACCTATTCGGTGGATGTGCCTGAAAACAGGAAATATCTTAAACCCCTCCCGTCAGACCTAGGATTGTGCATGAATGATTATGGGTCGTTTATAAATGTTGAGTTTCAGGAACATATTGCTATGTATCAAGATGAGAGTGGGATTCAGCTTGCACAATCTTTTCTGGCATGTTCTTTGATAAGTATCTATGATCGCCTTGCCGTTGCACCTACTCCTCAGGTAATTTTTGGTGCTACTACATTTTTTTGGATATTGGCTCTGATCCTGATCATTGTTGTCATTGCAAGATGCAAATTAATGTGGTGGCTACACTGGAAAACTGATTTTACATAACCCGACCGCATCATTGGTTAAACTAGGGTTTAGGTGTAGGCTAACTAGGACCTGTCAATAAATTTTTTTTTTTTAGTTCAAGTTAATTAGGTTGACTTGCTAAATTTTACTTCATGATTTAAAAGTATGTTTGTTATTTTTGTTTTTATACATCTTCGTGTTACAAGTATTTACCTTTCATTTCCTTTTCAGTTACCTGTTGCTGCATAAATAATCATTGCTTGTAGTGCGCCTCTTTTCCACCTACAACTGGTTGATCGTTCTCGCACATGGCGTTGCATTGCACCTTGAGCCTCACTTATTACATTGTGTCGTACTCTCTCTCCCTCACATCATTTTTTTCATATCGCCTGCCACTTCATGAGCCCTCATTGCAACCCTATCACCTTGCAGTCTCGTTTTTCCCCGATTGCTGAAACAGTAACCCCATTGTTTTGTGTGAGGTTGTGGTGGCTATCTCAAGAGGCAGCTTTCTCTTAGGACCAGTCATCGAAGTCGCATTATCAACAAGATGCCTATGAGTATAAACTTATTATCTGGGGAGATACGAGCCAGTTGTCTGTGGGAGATCTGATGAGTTGAAATGGCCCATACCCGTAAGCCTAAGCCTTGTGCCCAGCATAGTCTTGGACGTTTTTATGTGCTGTTCTACGCGCTGCGCCTATTGTGGTGAATGGGATGTGAAGGTTTGGCACGAGGGCAAACCCAAATCAGGATATCTTTCAGTTTCTGTAAGACAAGAAACAACCTCTCATGCTTGTAAAATAAGTCAGGATCCCTCATCTGCCCATGAAAATTAAGTGCCACGAGCACATGAAAATAAGTGCTACAAGCACATGAAACAAATAAGGGTAAAGGATCGAGAAAGGCATCCTGCACAGAGAGGTAATGCAATGACTCCGCCGGGGTACTGACCAGGCTCGCTGGCAGCGGAGCAACGTTTGTGATTTCTTGAAGTGACTCCGCCGGGGTACTGTCCAGGCCTGCTGGCAGCGGAGAAACACCAGAAACTTACTTTCAAAATCCTGAAAATAATAAGCCCACTTCCTTGCTTGTCACATCATCAACAAGCTAATGGCGTCTGTGAGCTTTCTCTTTGATGTGTTTCTGATTAGCGGGACTTAGTGAGGCACAAGGATTAGGCATACTCGTAAAGGGCCAAAGTAATACAAAGGGTACCTGTGCAACTTGTTCAATATTCCCTCGCATTACTATCCGGATTCAGACTTTTGTTGTGATACTGACAAAGATGCTAGATTCTACCAGTGGTTCGCCATTTGTTGTAGCCGCTACAACACCACCCAAAATTTTGGGTATATTTAAAATTTCGGGTTCCCCCTCTGCTCGCCTAGGCGTTAAAGTCTTTCACCTGACCGGTAGTCAACAGCATCTCGCCGACCTATCCCCAACCTCTCACGAGTTGTCTCATCACCATGACTTGATGTTGTCGCTGCAATCATGCCATATGTGGGAGGGATCATCTGGCATACGATCGAACACTCTTATCGCAGTCGCGTCATGTGTAATGAGATTTCCATGCATACTTTTAAATGGGAAACTTTTGTATATTTAACAATTAAAGGCCCTATCGCCGTAGTTCATTAAGCATGTGGTTTGAATACCTCTGTTACATTTGCTAGTCTCATATGTTTTATCTGTGGTCACCATTATCAAAGAGTAATTATGATGTCGTAATGTTCCACACAGGTCGACCCCACGGGTGACAAACCCCTCAGTCGTATCACGACATCAAGGGTAATAAAATTGGGCTCAACGATGAGGCAAAAGTTGTGGAACAGGGGAGGATCAGGAGCAAGTAATCAGTATTGTTAAAGGGAGGATAGTGCGATACATGTCGATCAGAGAGAACCTTCTATGTCACTGATGTAAAATCTTTCTTCACTAGTGCGCACCAGATGTTTAAAAAACACTCCATTGGAAATGTCCAGATCCTGCATCATACCATCTCAATGTCGATGGGCGCATGCAAAGAAACATAGTTTGCCACTTCGATGAGTCTAGTATAGCCCGATGAACAAAGCAGACTTAGAAGTTTTCTCTAGACAATGACCATCTCATTCGAGGCGTTCCTGTGCCAGGTAGCAGTGCGAAAGCGCACATGTTGGTTTGGCAAGCCAAAGGCAGAGTCTTCAAATATGTGGGCGCATCTTTGAGAAACAACATTTATGAATCCTAAGCTACATGGTGTGAAATTATTTATGCTGCAAGGAGTACAACGTGGAGCAAGTGAATGGCATTAAAACCCTAGTCTCCTTACTCTTTCATATCCATAAAGTTTGTCTATGCGGGACCACAAGAGATGGGGAACCTCAAATTGAACCCAAAAGGTCATGTTTGAATGCATACGCCTTTTGGTAGCTAGGACCATGGATGTATCTGCAAAGAGAGTCTCTAGAACCACAAAGTAGAAAAGGGTCAACATTAAAAGCAGCCATCATGCGGTTTGAGCAGCAGATTTCAACTCTCGACCTTTCAAAACAAAAGCATTCATGTTATGAGGTGGTGACCGTGGCATAAAAGATTTTTATCTAGTTGCGCTAGCAATCGGAAGAAAAGCAAATGTCATATTGTATATTAAAACTAAGGCACAAAAGGATAGAAACATATGGTTTTAATACTATATGAGATGCATGGATCATGGATCATATAAAGATACATTTCCAATAGGTTTAAAATCTTTTGAACGGATATATTAATCAAATCATATGGTAGCACTATGTGAAGACTTTATAAGTGGGGGCGCATCCATATAAGAGCGTGGATAAGAACTCTATAAAATGCATTAATCGAGCTAAAATACTTCTTTGGTGGAGTTCGGATAGATGGTAAAACAACGTGGAGCAGATAAATTATGGTCGAAACTTATGTTTCAAATATGGCAGCGGATATTATAAATACCATGGCGTATGTATGACAATCTACAGTCATTTTTTAGAGGTGTAGTGCCACGTAAGATGGTGCAACAAAAATACATGCGCACGTTGCATAGAGTCAAACATCCAATGGCACACTTTGAATTACGTTAAAACGTTTGAGGCAGGTATATATATACAAATGGTGGTCAACTTTACAATTGAGATGATGGATCAGGTCTATATGAAAACGCGTTGCGTGGAGCCAATTGTTAATATTTATGTTGCATGGAGCCAACGTCTTGGTTGATGTATATACGTGGCAGTCAAATTTTAACTCAAGAATGGAGCGGAGTGTTATAACTATCCTGACACGTTATAACCACGGTTTTAAACGGTGAAAATCACATAGCACTTCACGACTGTATAATATTTCTGAGCAGACACGTATGAATGTTGCGTTACCATGGGTGCAAGCAGTTTAATGGTGCAGGTTCAATCCACGTCAGGCACGCATATGACGGTCAACCTTACGTTTGGCACAGACAAGGAGTAGACACGTTGCATGGAGCCAACATAAATGTACATATATATATGCATGGAAATCAACCTTCCAAATTACCGTGAACGTTGGAGTGGATATAACACAACGGTCAAACGTATGGTTGAACACGGATCACAGCTATGGCAGAGTTTTATTCTTTAGAAAGGATATATGTTATTGGGTCGAAAGGCGTTTAAACGTGGAGTCCAACGTTCACTTTCCACGTTGCATGAAGCCCAACGAAAACGTTATGCATATATGTGGCGGTAAACTCTCCAACTAAAACGTGGAGCGGAGTGCTATGAGTACAATGGCATATTAAAATCGACAGTATGTAACCACATCTTAAGCGGTGCATGAACCATATTTTTCCAAAGCCATATAACATGGCGGAGCAAACTGTAGAAGCATTACAAATGGCGCAGATATGTCTGTCACGATATTTTTTATCCAGATATTTTGGATAGAGAAATAGAAACGACCCAAACAAGGGAACAGGTTCATTGTCCTCGTCCAGCTGTTTCCAGCCCTTCGTTGATTTTCAAATATGGAGCGGATGTTGGTGAAGAAAGTTTCCCAGTACCGAGCAGTGCCTACCCAGAATGCACTTATGATACGCAGTAACTGCCATATTAATGTCTTTTTCTCCGCGCATGACACCACGTGGACTGTCTCATTAATGAGTGTTTCGGTGGAGGTGGGCATTGTCTGGCTATTCTCCAGTGCAGATTTAGCTGTGACAGCATGGAAAATGGCATATTATTTCATTCTGAACGCAAGCGCAGGATTTAGCGTGGATTCAGCCGTGACAGCGTGGAAAAGGGCATGCAATTCCATCCTGAATGCATGCACATGGATTCATCTGTATGGGTTTTGTCATTGCAGTAAGATACCGATCCGCCAGGGAAGAGCGAAATGTTCCAACGCAGGAATGGATGTAGAGTATTGTTTCAAGAGCGAAAAATCCCTCCATTACAGTAGATGTTCTATTACAGGATAAAGCTCCGTTTTCAGAATTATATCAAAGTTGCTGACTCGAGGAGGTCTAGCGTTCGGTATTGAATCATTATGCTCCTATCCCAGCCTGTTCGATGTTTTCTGAGCCTGCCGTGTCCACCAGCACCAACCTCCCTCCAACTGATGGCACATCTACTATAATCGTGCAATGGCTGCGAGAGCTCCGCTCGTTGCAATTGATACTCTACACAACGCATTTTCTCCACCACTTCTTACCAGACCCTATTGCTCCATACATTATAATAGTGCATTTTCCTCCGCTCTTCACTTCTTCCACTCGCTCTTCAACGTACTTAATGTAAAAAAGTTGCAGGGCCTCTCCACGCCAAGATAAGCCATCGAGACTAAAGCCTCTGCAATATCTTGAGCCTTCTCTGAGTCTCGTGTATTCCGCCATTCTGTTGAGCATGCCTCATGCATCCAATTATTTCCACTGGATGTTCTTCTTTCTCCCGTGGAATTCGCCCCCCATTGTTGCTGCTGCTCATACTTCTGGCTCGGTTCCTGATTCAACTTTTGGCATGCTACCACCCTTTAGCTTATCATTTGATTTTAATGGTGTTTGTCTGCGTATAACCCGACTTGCCACCACGAAGACAAGTTGTTCGGAGGCATGTAGACTCATCAACCCCATTTCGAAGGGGCGTTCCCTAAGTAAGATCTTAGCGCAAACTTTTGAACATGATGAACATATCATTGGAGCTCGGCATGGTTTTCGTTGTGGAAAACACAAGCAGTATGTTGCCCAAATCAACACTTACGTTCCATTGGGTCTGCATTCCAAACTCGGCCCATAGCTACGCTAATTGGCATTACGTTAACTGAAGAAAGGATACAGAGAAAGCTTACCCTAGCCATTCTCTCCGACGATTTAGTAGTTGACCACACATGGGTCTAAGTTGTTATTTTCATTCTTACAATTGATTAAAATGCCCTTAGCATTATTTATGTGACCTGTGTTATTTTATTGCAGGAGGAACCACTCTGTTTTCACATAAGAGCCAAGGTTTTCCCCAGCAAACAAGGAGACATTTTCAGAACAAGCAGATGCTGGCGAAACTCCAAATAACTCGCAGATCTGGCGAGGTCGCAGGTCACATGTCTGTGATTTTTTCGCCTTTTGTGACCCCATGACCCAGCGACCCAGTTGCAAGGTCGCAGGGTCGCACCTTTTCAGTTTTTCCGCCTTTTGCGACCCCGCGACCCAGTTGCAAGGTCGCAGGGTCGCACCTTTTCAGTTTTTCCGCCTTTTGCGACCCCACGACCCAGCGACCTAGTCGCAAGGTCGCAGGGTCGCATTCTTTGGTTTTCCTCCTTTTGCGACCCCGTGACCCAGCGACCTAGTCGCAAGGTCGCAAGGTCGCATACCTATGTCTTTTCCACCTTTTGCGACCCTGCGACCCAACGACCTAGTCGTAAGGTCGCAAGGTCGCATTCTCTCATTTTCTTGCAACTTGCGACCCCGCAACCCAGGCAGGTCGCAGGTCGAAACAGCAGGCAGGTCGCAGGTCGCAACAGCAGGCAGGTCGTAGGTCGCAACAGCGGCTTAGGTCGCAGGTCGCAACAGCGGCTCAGGTCGTAGGTCGCAACAGCGGCTCAGGTCGCAGGTCGCAACAGCGGCTCAGGTCGCAAGGCAGCCCAACGGTTAGGAAGATGAAAGATCAAGGAAGCCCGAAGGGCAGTTTTTGCATTATAAATACTCCTACAGGAGCTTGTAAAAAAGGGCTTTTCTTTTTGGAAACTCAGGAGCTACATGGCATTGTATTGAAAGATTATACCCTTGTGCATATGAATACAGATACTTGTTAAAACACCCTATGGTCACGATGTGTTTTGCTGTGTGGACACTGTGTGTATTCCTTGTACAGTTTCAGAACATCCTATGATTAATGAAGCTGCACTCTTCATGTCATCATTTATGCGTCATGGCTATCTGTGTTGTATCAATGATGTTCAATTTATCATCTGCTCTTCTAATGAATGTTAATGAACTATTTTATTAGCATTTCATTTTATCTTTCAGAAAATAAAGGAATATCTCACCATAAAGAACTATTTCTTTTGTGGTCAGACTACCTTATAAGCATTACCCCAAATATGTGTTGCTAATGACATCTCCTGAGGTGTACATGCTTTATTTATAATCTTGCTATGCATAGTGTTTGATTTGTGTTTAATGCATCGATCATGTATTTTGTATCATGTGAATAAGTGTGTGTCTGCAAGTTCAATCAGGTTCTTTTGAGACCAAAGGGGAAGGTGACTTAAGCGGTAGCCGGACCCACACCCCGGACGAGATCCCTATTCCAAACTGTTCAAGGTCTAATTGGGACTTTCTACCGGGGAGATCCCCTACTGTTGGCTGGACATATTTTCTCGTCAACAGGTTCCTAGTTCAAGTGGGGGCAATAGAAGAAAATGGTAGGTTTAGGGTTGAGAAATTTAACGACCAACACTACCAGTTGTGGAAGATGCAAATGGAAGATTATCTATATCAGAAATATCTGTACCCACCATTGAGTAGAAAAACAAAGAAGTTGTCAGGTATGATAGATGAAGACTGGGAGATTCTCGACATAAAGGCACTTGGAACAATACGATTGTGCTTGGAGGCGTCGGTAGCCTTCAATATTTTGAAGGAAATGAAAATAGATGGTTTAATGACGGAATTGCTGAAACTATATGAAAAAACCTTAGCCTCAAATAAGGTATTTCTTATGAAATGTTTATTTAATATGAAGATGTCGGAAGGTGGATCTGTTGCTGACCATTTAAATGAATTTAATACGGTTACCAGTTAGTTAAGTTCTATAGGGGTAAACTTTGATGATGAAGTTAGGGCTATGTTATTTATGTGCTCCTTACCAGAAATTTGGAATGGTTTAGGTATGGAAATTAGTAACTCTGTCTCTGGATATAATACTTTAAAGTTTGATGATGTTATGAGTGCCATCCTTAGTGAGGAAATGTGACAGAAAAGCTCCGGTAAGACATCGAGAAAATGCTTTGAGTGCAGATACTAGGGGAAGAAAAATGGAAGGAAGAAAGAGTTCAAGATATCACAGTAAATCAAGGAAAGGCGGATCCAAGTCCAGATCAGGTATAGTGTGTTGTAAATGCAGGAAGAAAGGACACCTGAAGAAATATTGTAAGTCTCGGAAGGGAAAAGAAGGAGACGCACAGTAAGAAAACAATCATGAATCAAATGTGACAAGTGATGTGTTATAAGATGATTTGAATATTTCTTTAGAAAATGTTATTGATGGCTGGGTGGTATATTCAGGGGCCTCATTCCATGCCACACCTGATAAGAAACATTTCGATGACTATGTTCAAGGAGATTTTGGACAGATTCGTCTAGGTGATTATAAACCGTGTAAAATCGTTGGAATGGGTAAAGTTATTGTAAAAAAATAGAATGGAAACCAATGATTATTAAAGGAGGTAAGACACATTCCAGATCTGAAGAAAAATCTGATTTCAATAGGGTAGTTAGGCAGTGAAGGTTGTGTGACAACCTTTTCAAATAAAACCTGGAAGGTCACTAAAGGAGCCCTGGTAATAGAAAAAGGAGAAAATGTTGGTACATTTTTTTTATGAAAAGGTATTTATAATTGTGTTAATGCTTTAACCTCCACAGGAGCAGATGAAACATTATGGAATTATAGGCTTAGACACATGAGTGAGAAGGGGATGAATATTCTTCACTCAAGAAACTTGTTGCTAGTTTTGAAGAATATTGATTTGGATTTCTGTGAGAATTGTGTCTATGGAAAGCAGAAGAGAGTCATATTTCTTAGAGTTGGGAAAGAAAAGAAGAGCGAAAAAATAGAGCTACAACATACAAATGTATGGGGACCTTCTCAGGTATCATCTCTCAGTGGCTCTCGCTATTATGCTACTTTTATTGATGATGAAACTAGAAAAACTTGGATTTATTGTATTCAAAATAAATCTGATGTATTTGATACTTTCAAGAAATGGAAATATTTTGTTGAGATTGAGGTAGGAAATAATTTCAAGTGTCTTAGATAAGACAATGGAGTTGAATATTACATCAAAGAGTTTGATAGATATTGTTTAGAGCATGGAATTCGTAAAGAGAAGACAGTTCCAAGAATATTGATGAGCTCCATCATTAGACATATTTGGAGGGGTTAACGGTCACCTTTTTGCCTTCTTAGATCTCTTTTTCTTGCATTTTATTATTATTTGGTTTTATGATGCTTGTATAGGTGGTGATTAAGGCTAACATGCCCAAACTTCCCACTACCGTACATTGCAAATCGCAAATCACAGTGTTTAGTTTCTTCCTTTAACACTTATCGCTCCCATCTACCGATTGCGATATCGCAATATTGCATATCACACTTCGCACCCTTTACCTTTTTCTTTAAGACTTACCACTTCCAAATGTCAATTGAGATATTGCGATCACGCTCCACCGCCGGTCCCTCCACCACGTCATCCACCACATTGCATATTGCACTTCCCAACTTGTACCTTTTTCTTTAACACTTACCGTTTCCAAACGTCGATTGCAATATTGCGATCGAGCTCCACCATCGGGCCCACCACCACATCATCTGCCACATTGCATATCGCACTTTGCACCTTTTACCTTTCTCTTTTAAGACTTATCGCTATCCCTCTAACTTTGTGATATTGCGATTGCGATATCGCACTTCGCACTTCGCAACTTTTACCACATCGCAACATCACAACTTTTTCCCTTTTCTTTTAAGACTTACTACTCCTCTCTTCCAATTGCGATATTGAAATCGTGCTCCACCACTGGTCCCACTGCCACGTCACCCATTGCAAATCACATTTCACAACCTTTTCTCTTTTCTTTTAAGACCTACCTCTCTTTTTTCCGATTGCGATATTGCTATATTGCATATCGCAGATCGTAAAATTTTCCCTTTTCACATTTCACATTTCGCGGTTCTTTCCTTTTTGCATTTCACATATCTCAATTCTGTCCCATTGCATTTCGCACATCACAACTTTTAGCCCGTCGCACTTCGCAACTTTTTCTCCATCGCATCTCCACCATTTCACTTTTCAAATTATTCCACTCCAAAGCATTTTTGCGCTATAATAAAGTTTTATCTGGGTTTAAACCCCCGCTTTCCACTTCTAAGCCATGTTTCATGTGTTAAGCCCTCCATTAGCCTCTTATAGCCTTTTTTTCCCTCCAAGCTGCAAATCAACACTTTTTAAATTAGAATTAAGCCATGGATAGCTTCGCTGCATATATAGGAGCATGGTAGATAGACCATAGGATAAGTAGAGTGCATTTAGCTGTTTGGCCAACTTAAGTGTGGTTTAGAATTAGTTTCCCTTCTGCCATTTATTTCCAACAATTTAGTTTAATTTCCTTGCTCCCATTTCTTTTTAGCAATTTAATTTAGTTTATTTCTACCATTTCCTTTTTTCACATTAAATTACTTTCATTTCCATCATTTCCTTTCTGCAAATTAATTAGTTTCCTCTCTGTCATTTCCTTCTAGCAATTTACTTTTCGGTTTTATCATAGTTTAATGAATAATACCCTTTCTTAAACTAGAATAGGATGACATGAACAGAATGCATATGTTGTGTATATAGCACTATCACCTCCAAGTTTCTACGAACCCCAAGTTGATAAAGTAAAGTAGGGCAGCACCTGGGAGTTGAAACACTCTTGGTGCAATACCAGGGCTCACCATTTTTTGGCGTCATTGTCGGGGAGGTGTCTAGTAGATATTTTTTTTTAGAATTATTTTATGCTTTCCTTTCTTTTCATGTCATTTCAGAAATATTGAAAAAATATACAAAAATATCTGACTTTCATGCCTCATAGGAGTATGAATAATCAAAGACAAATCTTACCTAAAACCCCCACATCACCTCCTAGCCACCCTTCACTCTTCTTCAGTGGCAGTGAGATTGAACCCCCTATAGGAGAGCCTTCTGAATACTTTGAGGATCCTATTGGGGAAGAAGAAGAAGACCTTGTTTCAACTGAGAAACCTTCTTCACCTATCTTAACCATGGATGGATCCAAACTTTAAAGAGATTTTCCATAAGAGAGGCAGATGGGGAAACTCAGATGAAAAACATTAGCCCCTTAGCTCTCCCGCACTTTCATGGACTTACCTCTAAGGACCCTGACACATTCATGTTTGAATTTTTTGTTGTTTGTAGGACTTATGACTACACATCTGATGATCAGAAGTTGAATCTATTCTCATCCACCCTTAAGGATGCATCCTTGCACTGGTTCATGGGTCTGCCTGGGGATAGCATCACTACCTGGGCATAGATAGAAGAGACCTTCAACAGAAAATACAAAGACTATTGTAGGTCCAAAAAAACTAAGGATGAGATCTTTAGGATGAATCTAGGGCTAGATGAATCCTTAGAGGACTATGAAGAGAGGTTTCAATTGAACTATAAGAGATCCAACTGTACTCTTGATCTTGACTCACTTAAACTTGTACTTCTTCGAGGGATCAGAGAAGAGATTATAGAAACCCTGAATATGGTATTGGGAGGAGATATCTACCAACAAACCTATGAAGCAATCAAAAATGTCTTCCAGAACCATTCTAGGGCATTTAGAATGACGGGTAGAGCTAGAGAAAGTACATCTAATACCCCTCCCTCTTCCACCTTCATAAAAGATGAGATTAGAAACATACTAGAGGACTTCAAAAGTGACATGTTGCACACCTTTGCTTTGAAAATGGACACAATGCAAGTCTAAAGGAAGCAAGAGGAAGTAGAGAGAGCCCTAGCCATATTTTTTCCTAGATGTACCAGGAAGCACCCAAGAAATGAATTTCCACTGAATGTCATAGAGGCTTGCTTATTCTGTGAGGAGAATAATGCCACAGAAAATTTTCCCTCCTTATCTAGACTTAAAGTTGTATATCAAGGTGGGGAAGCAATGCCATAGCAACTATGTTTCATCAACTAGAGAAGGCCTCAAGGCCCTCGGTCATATCAACAAGGTATGCAAGTTGCACCTTACTATTACTATAACAACAATCAGAGTGCACCCATGCAACCTTGGTACACCCCCACTCCTCCATCCTGGTCTACACCTCCTACTTGATCTTACAACCCTTCATATCATCCTAAGCCAGTAAACCAACCATTTCAGAAGTATGTTCCACAACAACCTCAGTGGAAAAATCTATCCCAAGGGTGGAGGCCTCAACAAAATCAATCACCTACTCTAATGCCTCCACCCCAACCTAAACCTCAGCTTACTCATGTTGCTCCACCTAGGCTACCTATACCTTCACAACCTAATCCGAATCTAAACAACATACATGAACAACAGGCTCCCAATGGAGAAACATCCTATCCAGCTTATGTTCTGGAGATACAAGAGGTTAATCTTAGGTTAGGAAGATTACTCCTAGACAACCATCCTCCATCTTCACTTGTAGAGGTTGAGGAGGAAAAGGAAGAAGGTATCATTCAGATCCAACAACCTCCTTTTCTTGAGCACTTAATCCACCCTAGTCAGCACACCCCGGAGGAGACTGAACTCCTGGGAGAATTGGAAAATTTGTGTGTAAAGATACCACTTCTCCAGGCCATTAAGGATGTCCCTATCTACAATAGGATCATCAAAGAAAAGTTCCTCAAAAAACCTGGGAGAAGGAAGAGATATACCCCCACCATCAATGTGGTAGGACAACTGTCTGACCTAATGATGGGGAAGGTGATATTTCCATAGTACCTAGACCTTCATAGTCCAGTTGTCAATGTGCATATAAATGGTGTCATAGTCCCCAACACTCTGATTGATCTAGGGGCTTCCATCAATGTCATGACCAAGGAAACTATGTTGAAACTTAATCTCCAAGGGACGTTGAGGAAAACCAAAACAGTTCTGCAACTTGCAGATCGGTCCATAGTAACCCCAGAAGGAATTGTTGAGGATTTTATGGTTGCCATTGACTCTTGGGACTATCCTATAGATTTCCTGGTCTTGCAACCAAAAACCAAGTTCAATGGTTATCCCCTCATCTTAGGGAGACCTTGGTTAGCCATTGTAGATGCTTATATTAGTTGTCGGGCTGGAAACATGACTATAAAAAATGGGCCTTTGTCTAAACAGCTAGTGTTATATCCTCCAGCCTAGTGTTCCATTGATCATGATCTCCCTATATGGTTGGAGGATGAAGAAGATGAGTTATATAATACTGCCCCTATGTGTACCATAGATGTTATTCTCAGAGGGGGGCAGCTTGATGAAGATGAACTCATCAACCATGACATTCAAAACTAGTCCTCCACTAAAATTCCTCTCGAAACCTTAGTCAAAGAGTTTGGAATCCAACCTTGGATGGAAGTGCACTCAGCTGAGTCAACCTCTGAATCCACCAAGGCTATTTATTTTGGCCCATCCAGATCTCTGAAAATCAACCCAAACCTCTCAAATGAAGAAGAGAAGCAACTATGCCAACTTTTGAAAGAGAATATAGATTCATTTTCTTGTGATTAAAAAGACATGAAAGGGGTGGATCCTTCAGTGTGCAAACATCATATTTACATAAAAGAAGGATGCAATATTTTGAGACAACCCCAAAGAAGGATGAACTGGGATCTAAAGGACATAGTTAAAGAAGAGTTGCAGAAACTATTGGATGCAGGGTTCATATAACCTATATCTGAGAGTGAGTGGGTATCTCCTCTTGCCCTAGTCCCAAAGAAGAATGGGAAGTGGTGAATTTGTGTTGATTATCGAGAACTTAACAAAGCCACCAAGAAATACCATTTCCCTTTTCCCTTTATAGACCAAGTCTTGGATGGCCTTATGGGGAAGAATTTCTTTTCCTTCTTAAATGGGTTCAATGTGTACAATCAGATTCAAATCAGCCCTGAAGACCAGGATAAGACTACTTTCACCTACCCTTAGGGTACCTTCGCTTATAGAGTCTTACCCTTTATGTTGTGCAATGCCCCCGCTACCTTCCAAAGAGTTGTCTTGAGCATATTTTCTGAGTTATTCCATGACTTTGTTGAAATCTATGTCGATGATTTCACACCATATGGGGATGACTTCCAGGAAGATCTCTCCAATTTCGGTAAAGTACTAAGAAGGTGCATTGATATGCATCTCTCCTTGAGCCTAGAAAAGTGTGAATTCCTGAAGAAAGAAGGGGTTGTATTAGGACACTCCATATCCCAAGCAGGAATACAAGTAGACCCGAACAAAATCACTATCATCAAAAGGGTACCTACCCCTCAAAATCAGAAGGATGTCAGGAGTTTCTTAGGCTTAGCTGGCTACTATAGAAGATTCATCAAAGATTTCATCAGGATGGCTTCACCATTATTTGGGTTATTGGCAAAGGATTCTGAGTTTATTTGGTTTGGTATTTTTCAAGAGGATTTCGAGCTCATTAAGGAAAATTTTACTACTTCCCCCATCCTCCGAGGTCCAAATTGGAATCTGCCTCTCCACATCCACATTGATGCATCTGAAAAACATGTAGGGGCATCATTAAGACAATTAGAGGACAAAATCCCTTATGCCATTTATTTCATCAGCAAGAACTTTTCCAAGGCCGAACTGAAATATATCGTTACTAAGAAGGAGACATTAGCCATTGCACATGCTTTGAAAAAATTTAGGCATTATGTAACTGGATATCAGACCTTTGTTCACACTGACCATGCAATCATCAAGTATTTAATGAAAAAACCGAATGTTAATGCTAGGATAATTAGATGGTTGTTATTTTGCAGCAATTTGATTTGAATATTGTTGATAAACCTGGAAAGGAGAATGTTGTTGTAGATTTTTTGTCCAAGTTACCTCTCCTTGCAGGTGAAGAAGGAATGGTGGATGACCAGTTGCTAGATGAACATCTCTTTGTTATATCAGCACTCTCACCATGGTTTGTTGATATATCCAACTACTTGGTTTTTGGGAGACTCCCTCATAATATTTCATTCGGGTAAAGGATTAGAATCATCAGAAAAAGTGCCCCTTTCACATGGATTGGGGGAAACCTTTTTAAGCTAGGCCCTGATCAAATTCTAGGTAGATGTGTAAGGGAGGAAGAAGTTTTTTATATCCTCTCTAAATGTCATGAAAACACATGTGGAGGCCACTTTTCTGCAAAGAGAACTGTTGAGATTCAACAAGATGATGAAGCTTAGTGAAAATCAATCACCTTCACTAAGTGGGCCCGCAGGCTATTTTTAAGTGTAAGTCTAGTTTTAGACTGTGTCTATTTTTAGACATGGCGATCATATTTAAGAAGTTACAGGATGCTATTTGTGGATGGTTTGTCAAGTTGGAAAATATATGAAATTCTATTTTTATAATATTGGGCGAAGTCTATTTATAGATCGTCGGGATCTAAAAATAAATGCATCAATTATTATTAGATCTTAATAATAATCCAACAATAAATATCAACTTATTATCTTGGAGCACTTTATTTCAGTATACAGATTTGGAAAATTAGTGGGTTGAAGGAATTACGCAATTCCTAAGGTTTACTGGTGGTTCATGCATGGAGGACTCAGTTAGAATTGAAGTGGAAAAGTTATGACAGAGTTGGAAGAGTAGTTCATGGAGTTGTTATTCAGTTTAACCTAGTTAATGGAGTTAAACTCAGTTGAGCTAGTTGTATCTAGTCTAACTGAAAGATACACTAGTGATAGTTAACTGAATTAATTATTTAATTAATTCACAACTACTAACTCACAAGCAACTGAAAAAATACAGTAGTTAACTACAGTGCATGTCAGTTCCAGTGGAGACCCAGTAGAGAGATAGGTGAAAGGGTGAGATGGACTATCCGCTGTGACTATAGTGATACATTCAATGCATCTGACACACATTGGAGTTGCCAATGAGGATTGCGTAGTCAAGGAAAGGCCAATTTGAATTCATTCAAGGGTCTTCTTCAACAGGGATTGCGCAGTGGAGGCAGGTTATCAGGAGGCAAGAAATCAGTGCATGGATTTGCAAATTTCTTCATGTTAGTGTGTGACGATTGATTGACTGAGAGCTTGAAGTACTTATCTTTGTATGATATTGTTACATGATCTCCATGATATACATAATATTATATTTGGGGTTTTTAGCTTCAGGCTTTCCCGTTAAACAACTGTCTTATGTGCGATTGAATTTATTCACGTGTTTGCAATTGAGTTTTTAAATTTCCACAAAAGATTAACAATGGAAGGATTCTGTATTTATCAAGAAGATAACTATTGTTAGATCAAGAGAATCTGGATATATACATGTATATTTTATATAATTTCTACATGGTATCGAAGCATTGTTAATTCTTGAAGATTGCAATTGTGAAGAATTGTTGAGTTTGTGCTGGTGGACAATTCGAATTTGCTGTAGAAATTTCTTGGTGCGACAGTTGAGTATACATTGAAATGTCCTTCAATGGGTTGCGATTGGAGTATGCCCTTGAGGGCAGCTTGAATTACATAGCCTGGAAGGATAGGATGGAGGTGGTGCTTGAAGATAATGGACTGAAGGAGTTCATCGATAATGATGTTCCAAAGCCTGGTTCTAGCGATGTTGCATTACTCGATGCATGGAAAAAGAAGGTAGCAAAGACAAGAAGAATTTTGTTGGAAGGTGTGAAGGACCATATTGTGTCCAACCTTCATGGGAAAGCCACTCCATTTGCAATGTGGAAGGCTTTGATAGATTTTTTTAAAAGCAGCAGCGACCAAAGGAAGTTGGCGCTGAAAGATAAGCTCAGAAAAATAAAAATGGAGAAGGGCGAAAATATTCCCAAATATCTCACGAAGTTTGTCCACTGTAGGGATGAACTAGGAAGTGTGGGGATTAATGTTGATGATGATGACTTGGTGAGCTTGGATCTCCTTCGGATTCCGACGAGTTGGCATAGCTACAAAGACTCTATCAATGGATGGGAGAAACTGTCGGGTTGGGAGCGAATTTGGTTGGATCTTGTGCAGGAGGAGATAAGGTGAAGTACCAGGGATGGATCTTCATCAAAGAATGAAGATGAAGAGAATTTCACTTTGGCTGCCAAAGCAAGGAAAGGGAAGGCAAATAAATTCCCTTCAAAATCTGAATCTAAAGGCAAGAAGCAGGATTTGTCCAAGGTGAAGTGTTTTCACTGTCACGAACATGGGCATTTCGCCACTAACTGCCCATAGAAGAAGAAGAACAAGAAGGTTGCTGGAGCTGCAGTGGGTGAAGCCTTAGCCTCACAATTTGAACTTTATTTCTCTTTGATCGCATGCTTGGTTTCAAGCTCAATGGGATCGGTGTGGTATCTTGATAGTGGTGCGTCTTTCCATATGACGGGAGACAAGGAGTTGTTTAGTGACTTCGAGAAGAAGGATATCCAAATGCATATAGAGATGGGTGATGAAGGCAGATACAGTGCAACCAGAATTGGAACCATTACCTTTGAGAGGGATTTAGGTAAACCATTTCTGTTGAAAGATGTTATGCATGTTCCAGGTCTGAAGAAGAACTTGGTCTCGGTCGCAATGTTGGAAGATAGAGGTTATGACGTTGTTTTTAGCAATGGAAAAGCTTTCCTGTGACATAAAACAACGGGTCAAACCAAGAGGATATGGATTCGAGTTAAGAATATCTACAAGATGGAGGTAGATGGCTGCGCTGCAATGATGAGAAAAGCAGAAGAAGTGGTGAGCCGGGATAAGGGCGAATTATGGCACAAGAGATTGGGCCATCTTCACCATGGCACTTTGAAGATTTTTCAGCACATTTCTACTGGACTTCCCAAGGGTACTCTTGCACAGTTAGATCAGTGCAAGGGATGTACTATGGGTAAGTTTGTGAATACCACCTTTCATGAGAATCAAAACCGTGCTTCGGTGATCCTGGAGAGAATTCACACAGACGTGTGTGGACCTTTCTCGGTTGCTTCAACAGCAAAACACAAGTATTATGTTATATTTGTTGATGACTATTCTCATAGATGTTGGATCTTATTCATGCAGAAGAAGAGCGAAACATTCTAAAAGTTCTGTGAGTTTAAAGCATTAGTGGAGAAGGAGTCGAGGAAGCAAGCGAAAGCTCTATAGAGCGATAATGGTGGTGAATATATCTCGGGTGAATTCAAATATTTATGTAGCAAAGACATAATTCGAAGAGAAATCATAGTGCCTCATAACCCACAGCAGAATGGGGTCACAAAGAGGAAGAACAAAATGATCATGGGTGCATGAGCTATGCTTGAGAGGTAGCTAGACTTGCATGCAATGGAGGAACTGCCAGTTCTAATAGATGAGCCTCCAGATGTGGATCAGCCATGAGAGGAGATTCATGGAGTGGAGGAGTCCACTCACGCAGAGCCAAATATCATAACTAGCAGAAAGCATACCACGGAACCTGAGAGACTGAAGCTTGATGCGGCAGAGAATGTAGGAGTCCCTACATCACAATGCAGACAGAGACAATCACCTAACCAATTTACTGGATACATGGCTCTCATGAGCAAGTGTATCGTGATAGAGTCATCTTATTTTGAAGAAGCAGTGCAGGAGCCCACATGGATATATGCCATGGTGGAGGAGTATGACTCCATTGTCAAAAACAGTGCTTAGGAGATTGTTCCAAGGCCGGTGGCTAAATTAGTATAGGATCAAGATGGATCTACAAGGTAAAGCAAGTTGTTGATGGAAGCATCAAGAAGTATAAGTAAATATTTGTTTCCTGGGGCTTCTCATAGATCGAGGGGATTGATTATGAAGAAACATTTGCACCTGTCACACGGTATTCTTCCATAAGGACCATCCTTGTTCTCTCAGCACAGATGGGTTGGCACATTCATCAGATGGATGTGAAGACTGCGTTCCTTAATGGGATCATTGAGGAAGAGGTGTACATTAAGCAACCTGAAGGATTCGAGATCTTCAACAACAAGTCGCATGTGTGCAGGCTCAAAAGAGCATTGTATGGGCTGAAGCAAGCACCTCGTGCTTGGTACACACGAATTGATAGCTATTTCACTAGACTTGGCTTCACCAAGAGTGAGACGGATGCAAACTTGTAACAAATTGTGGTGGAGGGTAAGATTTTAATCATTGTTCTTTATGTTGATGATTTAATACTAACAGGTGATGAGCAGTTGATACACTCATCCAAGGCAGATCTTGCAAAGGAGTTTGAGATGAAGGATTTGGGCCTCCTTCATTACTTCCTTAGATTGGAAATATGGCAGCAGGAATGTGAACTGTTTGTATCTCAAGGCAAGTATTCTCAGGAGATACTTGATAAGTTTCACATGCAAGGTTGCAAGCCTATTGACACTCCTCTTCCAGGAAATTGGAGGAAAGAGGATGCTACATCGGCAGAGGTAGTGGATTCCACTGTTTATCGACAGTTGGTGGGTTCGCTAATGTATTTAGTTAATACAAGACTAGACATATGCTATGTGGTGAACCAGCTTTCACAAGCGATGGTTAAGCCTACCAAGCTCTTTTGGAAGGTAGGAAAGCATGTCCTGAGGTGTCTCAGGGGAAAATATGAGTATGGCTTATGGTACAGACAAACAGATGAGGTGAAGTTGCATGGCTTCACGAATGAAGATTGGGCAAGCATCCCAACGGACAGAAAGAGCACATCCAGAGGGGTTTTTAGTATCATATCTACAGCAGTTTCTTGGTACAGAGAAACAAAGATCCATGGCACTCATTTCAGCGGAAGCATAATACATGGCAGCAAGTCAAGCTGCATGTGAGGCTATCTGGATTAGGAAGATCCTGGTCGGTTTGTCCAGTTCACATTTAGATCCTATAGTGATACATTGTCATAATCAGAGTTGCATTAAACTATCGATTAATCCTGTGTTTCATGATAGATCTAAACATATTGATATCCGGTATCATCGTATCAGAGATTGTGTGTGGCGGAAGATCATGTGGCTTCAGTACATTCCTACGGAAGATCAGGATGCAGACATTCTGACGAAGGCGCTCGGAAAGAGAAAATTTGAATACCATAGAGGCAGGATTGGGGTGAAGGATAATCCCTATCTTGTTGAGAGGGAGTGTTGAGATTCAACAACATGATGAAGCTTAGTGAAAATCAGTCACCTTCACTAAGTGGGCCCGCAGGCTATTTTTAGGTGTAAGTCTATTTTTAGACTATGTCTATTTTTAGACATGGTGATCATATTTCAAAAGTTGCAGGATGCTATTTGTGGATGGTTGGTCAAGTTGGAAAAATAGATGAAATTCTATTTTTAGAATATTGGGTGAACTCTATTTACAGATCGTCGATCTAAAAATAGATGTGTCGATTATTATTAGCTCTTAATAATAATCCGACAATAAATATCAACTTATTCTCGTGAAGCACTTTATTTCAGTATACAGATTTGGAAAATCAGTGGGCTGAAGGAATTACGCAATTCCTAGAGTTTACTAGTGGTTCATGCATGGAGGGCTTAGTTATAACTGAAGTGGAAAAGTTATGAAAGAGTTGGAAGAGTAGTTCATGGAGTTATTATTCAGTTTAACTCAATTAATGGAGTTAAACTTAGTTGAGCTAGTTGTATCTAGTCTAACTGAAAGATACACTAGTGAGAGTTAATTGAATTAATTAGTTAATTAATTCACAAATACTAACTCACTAACAACTGAACAAATACAGTAGTTAACTACAGTGCATGTCAGTTCCAGTGGAGACCCAGTAGAGAGATAGGTGAAAGGGTGAGATGGACTATCTGTTGTGACTATAGTGATGCATTCAATGCATCTGACACACATTGGAGTTGCCAATGAGGATTGCGTAGTCAAGGAAAGGCCAATTTGAATTCATTCAGGGGTCTTCTTCAGCAGGGATTGCGCAGTGGAGGCAGGCTATCAGGTGGCAAGAAATTAGTGCATGGATTTGCATATTTATTCATGTTAGTGTGTGATGATTGATTATACTAAGAGCTTGATGTAATAAGCTATGATCTCCATGATATAAATAATATGATAGTTGGGGATTTTAGCTTCAGGGTTTCCCGTTAAACAACTGTGTTATGTGCAATTGAATTTATTCACATGTGTTTGCAATTGTGTTTTTAAATTTCCACAAAGGATTAACAGTGGAAGGATTCTGTATTTATCAAGAAGATAAATATTGTTAGATCAAGATAATCTTTATATATACATGCATATGTTATATAATTTCTACAAGAACTACTTACAAAGCTTTGTAGGTAGGATACTATTGGCCTACCCTTCACCAAGATTCCAGAAGATACACTAGCAGGTGTGACTAGTGCCAAAGGATGGGGAAATCCATGCAAAGGGATGAGATTCCTTTGCACCCTCAATTGGCTCTTGATCCATTTGACAAGTGGGTCATGGAATTTTTTAGGCCTATCGATCCACCATCCAGACAAAAGAAGTATATCATAGTTTGCACTAATTACCTAACAAAGTGGGCTAAAAAAAAGTAGTGAAGGTAGAAACCGAAGAGAAAGTAGCATAATTTTTTAGGGAGAACGCATTTTACAAGTTTGGGTACCCCAGATAAATAGTCATTGATCAGGGAGCACAATTCACTTCCCACCTCATTGAAAATCTTTTGAGGAAACACAAGATCAAACATAGAACTTCTACTTCCTATCACCCTCAGTTGAATGGCAAAGTAGAAGTAACTAACAGAGCTTTAGAGAGCATCCTCACCAAGGTTGTGAGCAGCAGTAGAAAATATTGGGTAGACAGATTGGTAGAAGCTACTTGGGCCTACAACACTACTTGGAAGACAACAACAAGATTCACTCCTTATGAACTAGTCTATGGTAAGAAGACTCTACTCTCAGTTGAGTTTGAATTCAATACTTTAAGAATGGAAGATAATTTAAATATAGATATATCAAATGCCCACAAAGAGATATTGATGCAACTAAATGGATTGGATGAGTTCATAATGCAAGAACTTATTCACACGAAGGTAGTTCAACTACAAAGGAAGGTCTAGTATGACAAGAACATCAAATAAAATACCTTCCAAGAAGGATATTGGGCATTGTTGTATGATTCAAGGTTTAAATATTTCAAAGGCAAGCTGATGACTAGATGGTTGGGACCTTACATAGTGGAATTTTTTTTTGATAATTGTACAGTTCAAATCATAACCATAGATGAGGAAGGAATTCCCTTTCTTGTCAATGGTCACAGACTTAAAATGTACAAGAAGCCTTTGTCAAGGGTGGAGTTCATACATTCAATAAGAATAGAGGTGTATGTGATGGGAAACTCCATAGTTTCCCACACCTCCTGAAAAAGAAAAGAAAAAAAAAAGAAAATAAATAAATAAATATCCATGCATGAAAACCTCTCTGAGGCACCCAAGGCAAGATTATGGGTTGAAAACCTCGATGGAGGCAACTCACTTTCTCTTAAAAAAAAAAAAAAAGAGAGAGAGAGAGAAAGAGAATAAAGATCCATGGGTGAAAACCTCTCGGAGGCGCCTAGGGCAAGTTTGTGGGTTGAAAACCCCCATGGAGGCAGCCCAATTTCTTTTTAAAAAAAAAAACAAAAAAAAAAAACATTTGCATCTTTTTTTTTTTCTGTGTTTTTTGTTTTGTAGGTTATTAATGGTTTATACAAATGCAGGGGAGCATTCATCTTCTTTTCCCTTCTTCTATTTTACCATCCATCCCATCATTCACTACATTCATTTTCATAACTTCTTCCATCACCGCCATATACCATATTCCTCCATTCTTGAGCACAATGTAGCAAAAGAAAGCAAGCCACAAACTGCTACAAACATCAAGACGTTCCTTCAAAATCAAATTTGTTCACAGAAATCAAAGAAAAACAAGGAGGAGCTAATAAAACAAACCCCAGGAAAGACAGGAGTGCCACCCATGGTATCTGGAGCAACCCCATGCAGCATCTACAACGAGAAGAAACAACAAGAAAGATCAGCAACTCACTCAGAGAGTTTCTCATTCAATAACTTGCTCACTCAAAAAATAGGAAAATAAGGAAGAACGCATCATATAAGAGGCTTCTCTCCAAATTCCAACTCTTGCAAATGCCTTTACAAGAAAAGGTAAACTCAGGTATAGCTTCTCACCCCTCGCTATGCATCCATAATAGCCATTAATAATTAAATTTTCAGACTTAGAGTTTAACGGGAAGAATGGTGGCTAGTTAGCTTGGCCACCATCGTGAAGTATGACTAAGGAGAACTGCAAAGTCACACCACCTGGGCATGTAAAACAAAAAATTTAAATCAAGTGGAGTAGAGGAGAACGAGGGGAGGAAACATGCATTCCATCATGAATTAATAGAGATAAGGAAACAATTGTCTACAATAGAAACTGGAGCTGAGCTGAGTTACATAAGTGCTCAAAAATGAGTTGTGAAATCTAATAAAAATATATCTCATCTCAACCAAACCAGTGAATTGAGAATTTTTTAGGGAAAGGGACTGAAGGGAGCCCGTAGCACAATAGTACCGAGAGTGGGTTGCGTATTTGAATAGTGTGCAGCAGCAGCAGAACAACATCACCAAGAGAAGAGCCAGAAGAGGAACAAGAAGAACCAGAAGAAGAAGAAGAAGAGACAAAGGTACAAGGAAAAATGGAAGAGATGGCAATAGAAGTCATAGAGATAGCAGAAAGTGAGCAAGAAGCAGACTCATAGCACAACACCACATACCCTCAAGACAAATAGGTAGTTGCCACCTTACCTCCTCTAAGCACAAAGAGACAAAGGAAAACCTCTATGTATTTCAGAGCTGATAAGCATCAGAGGATAAGTCAGAGAGAGATAGAAACTCCTCCCATGAGCCTGAATAGTCTTGAAGAATCACCAAGGGAGGAGGAAAAAATCAAAGAAACGGTTATGAAGGGGCAGCTGCAGAAGGCACAAACAGAGAATGTAGAAATGAAGGAGAAATCGCAGTAAAAAGGGAAACAAGTAGCCACCATGGCAGACTTATGCATAGAATCCCTTCAACACATATTCCCTTCTTAGTCATGTGTTGTATACCTCAAGGAGAAATGGCTCCTATTTCAAATCAAAACTCTAGCCTCCCATGGATCCCTACCTTTCCAAGATTGTAGGCACTTCATGGATTTCTACAAGCAAGCTAACATGGTTGATCAGGTAAATATGGTAGATTTTTATGTGCATGACCTTGTGTTGAAAAATCTGGATACTCGAGACCCCAATCCTACAATGGGGGATATGCAGTTGATGGCTTTAGTATCTTTGATTATGAATGAAGACACTAGAGAAAAAGAGATATGGGGGGTCATGAGAAGTAGAAATAATGTTATAGTTAAATTTGGGCATCATCCCCCATGACTTGGTAAAATTGTACATCATCCCTGGGACCAATGAAATAGGGTCTATCATCCCCTTACATTTCAGTTGCTACATACCCTAAGAGAATAAAAAATCATTCATGACTTCTATTATGATATTTCCAAGGTTTGAAGAATATGTTATATCACTTATGAGCTCACCAATGCTGCCTCTCAAGGGACAAATTGTGTTACATATGTAGCTCCCTCCATTCAAGGGTGCACTGCAATGCACTTCTCGACATTCAAGGGCGCAATGGTTAAATGGGAGAAAAAATATCATTGTTCCGGAATCTCCACATGGACAGTGCCTTCTAGAAGAGTCCATATGTGTCAAAATTTGAATCTAAGTGTCCATCTAACACCTCTGGACTTGGAAACATGTCTTCCATATTATTAGAAAGTCATTTATTGAGAAACTACGTTCAGTTTCCCTATAAATTGAGCATAGATCCTAGTGCTAGGGAATGAAGAATTTTGGTAAATAAATGTTGTTGGATTCTCAATTGAGAGAGTGAAAGAAGTGATATGTTGTTGGTTAGATGTTGAATGTGATGAAGTTGGGATGAAGCTGGAGCTGGCGACATCAAATCGATCATTGGTTGTAACCTCCCCCTTCTACTCTTTAATAAATATTGTTGTTCATTTTCCCATATATGTATCTATTTATGTTTTTACTTCTCATGCAATCGACTATTGAATGATATATATGTTTCATGGTTAATCAATTTAAGTGATTAAGATAAATAGGCATCTGTATATTGCAATCTCTTTGTTGTTCTTTGTCTATACTTGCAGGAATCAATCTGGCAATCTAAGTTGGATTAGAGACAACAACAAAAGCGACAGAAGGAGAATAGGAAGCACTTGGATCACAAGTAGGTTCTTCTATCTTTCTGTGTGTCTATTTACTCTTAGAGAAAGTGATAGCAAAGTCTTTAATCTGTTGTTTTAACTGCCTAGCACCACACTTAGGGAATTTTATTTATCTGTAGATCGTAATTCTACATAACAAAATGGTGACTCCACTGGGGATCGAACCCAGAATCTCTAGTTTCAAGTATTTTTAATCCATTTGATGTTGTTCTGAATAGGTTTATAGCTGATATAGCATATTAGTCGTGCACATTTATTTTGAGAATGATTTGACCACAAAGCATACTTTTATCCTTATTTTTAGAGCTTTGATAAAAACGAAAAAAGGACTTGAAGCACATTTTTATCTCTTTTTCGAGCTTTGATAACAGCGAAAAAGGAACCCCTGGAATCTTCTTTTAGCTGTTTTCAGACTTTGATAATGAGAAAATATTTCCAATCACTTGTCTTTTCGAGCTCGTAAAAATCAATGAATTGATATCTACTCAGTATGCGTTTAACCCTTTTCCAAACTGAGATATATTATTTATGAAAAAGGAAAACCTTATTCGAACATGGCTAGGAGGTTCTCTCATATATCATTTTAAAATTTTTTGGATCTGAGCGACAACTTCACGAAAAAGTACTTATGGAGTTTTCTTTTGTCCTATTTTTCAAACTCTCTAAATATGAAAAAGGATTGGGCTGTCACTATCATTAGGCTCATTAAAACATAAAATAGCGATGGTCTTGTCGATCATGGCAAGAATCGAGTTTCATTCATTGCTATACTCATTAAAATATTAAATAGAGATACATTATTCGCCCGAAGGGTTGAATTATAGATCAAGCATATGTTATCCTCCTCAAGCTTGTTAAAAAATAAAGAGGTACTAGTCGAGAAATGACTGGGGAAAATTTGGGAAAGTGAACAGAAATTTTACGGTAGCAGGTCACTCTTGATCATGACACTTCAATCCATCATCATGACTATTTGGGTTGGGTAATATTCTTGACAGTTCATTCATACCTATGTTTCATCATACCTTCACTTCGATTTTGGGTCAATGCTGCCAACTCATCTCAATGTCACCGATATATTCAAGAGAAGTCATCCAGTGTGTTATCACTCATAAAATTTTAAAACATTTTAGATAGGGTCATATAGGTCACTCACAAAATGGATAAGGTATCCTAAGCCATTTCAAAGTGGTAAAGGAAAAATTTTACATTTTTATCCTATCCTAAGTTCTAGGATCACCTTCATTTATGCCATTTCATGTCAAATCAATCATATTTGGTGTCAGTTTTCATTCCCCATGCATTCAAAATTAAAAAGGGTGCATTTTCAGTTTTTCAAATTTTCGTAGCGTTTTACACAGGAAAACAACAATTTTCGCTACAAAACTGCCTAATAGTTTCGTAGCGAATCTATCAGAGGTTAAACTAACTTCGCTACGAAAATCTGTTTTCTAACCTGTCTTGTCAAATTCACTATGAAGTTTCATTCTATGATTGGAGGATTTAGGGTGGAGGTCATTCAAGTGTGTTATGGTTAATTCAAAGGTACATGGTCTTGTCTAAGGTCATCATTACCTTTTTGCGCATGTATGTGTCATGATTGAAGCATGAGCTGTAAGTTAAACCATAAAACCTTACCGCAGTTAGCCTTTCATCATATTGTGCTTTATCTTTGCATGTAAGTTGATCCTTGGAGAGCTGCTTCATTGAGCCAAGCAGGTTGCCGGCAGATTTGAACTTTGCAATTGTCATTAGCAAGCGAGGTTGTGAAGATTATAAAGCACCCATGGCTACAAGAAGGAAAACAAACAAAGGTGGTCATTGCCATAGGTATGAGCTCATGGACATGAATTTACTCAGTGAAGACCCAACTGCCATGGAGGTTTTCAGAATAATTGGTTGCTTGCAATTCTGTCATAGGTTGCGGGGCTTTCATCTATAGGTTTCCAAGGATTTTTCCACAAGATTCACAGGAACAACTTCAAAGGTTGGAATTTTGAACCTTACAGTGACACCAGAGAGCATCTCATCAGCAACGGGAATCCCTAGAGGAGGGGAACAATGGTTTAAAGACATCAAATTCACAATGCAGGATTGCAAAGAGTTCATCATACCAGAACACAGTGAAATTGATCTAACAAATGTTATCCATAGGAGTTTCATGAAGGACAATTATTCAAATTTTTTGATGGTCATCCAGGAGTATTTTACCTGTGAAGGAAGGTTTCACATGGTCTACACCTATCATCTCAGGCTTCTTCTACATTTTTTGGGTAAGAGGTCACTTGACTTGCCTTTTTATTTATACAGAATTCTAGGGAAAATTTCAGATAAGGTTCAAATCAAAACAAAAGGAAATGAAACTTCTATTTTTCATCATGGTTTGATTAAGATGTTGGTGTTAGAGGAATTGAGGAGGTTATATAGAGATTGTAATTCCTTCTTGTTGATGAGTGGTTATGAAATTGATGTTTTCACTCCTAAGAAAGCCTCCAAACCTAGAAACATTTCATCACCAGCTGTGGCAGAGGAAGTTGAAGAAGGAAATAGATCATCTCCTCCAAAACTAGTAAGCATGGAAGCAGAAACTTTGCAGAAGATTGACACACCTAAAACAACACCTGCAAAACAAAAGTAGACAGTCAATAAACAAGGCAGCAAAAGAGTCACTAGGAGCTAGACAGTGGCTAAAGGAAACTTGGAGGATATCCTGCATGCAATTGACATTGAAGAATCACCCATTGTACAAGATGAAGACAATGAAGATGGAGGAAGAAAGATGAATAAAGGTAATACTACTAAAAAAATAGAGTTTGCAGGTGATGATATTGGTTTCATTTTTCAACCTAGGTAGCCAATGACCAGACATGCAAGGAAGGTCATGGAAAGCAGCAAAGAGACTGAGAAAATCAATGAATTTTTTGCCTAGCCAACAAGCATCATAGATTTGTCTTCACCTGCAAAAGAAGAACTGGTTATCAAACAAAGAAAGGGTAAAGAGAAAATTATTGAAAAATTAGAAATTTAAACCCTTGAAGATAAGTTGAAGGAGGCGGGTAAAGTGATATCACTATTAAAGCAAGAGGCAAAGAAATACAGAGCTGAGAAGGTTCAGTTTGAAAAAATGAGGAAAATATGGTAAGATCAAGTCACAAGTGTTTCAAAAACCTTGGACAATACAGAAAAGTTGATAAAGTGGACTCAACCACTAAGAGGAGAATTCAAACACATAAAAAATATAAACTTTCAATTGCAATCCAAGAACATGGCATTAAAATACCAAGTGGAAGATCTTCAGGAGTAGCTGGATTTAATTCAAGTGGAATTGGAAAAGAAAGGGCTGAAGATGAAAGTGATAGAAGAGCCCATCAGTCAATTGATTGTGAATGAAGGTGAAGCACCACATGAGTAATAATTAATATGGAATGTGTTTGAAAAGGTTCATAACATGTAGAGAACCCAAATTTTTCAACTTGAGAGAAATTTTTTAAGACAATCTTGAAAACAACAATTTTTAGTTTTTTGCACAGTTTCATAGCGTACCTCAGGCTTGAGGCCAGAAATACACTACAAAAATTTCTGTAGGTGATTTATTTCCTTAAAACTTAGTTTTGGCATGTTTTATGGAGGGATATTGATGGTTTGCAAAGTTTCATGACATAATGAAGGTGTTGGAACAACAAATGAGTCAAAGAGATAGATGGAAAAGCATGTTTTCCTACACTACTAAAACTCGCTACAAAACTGCCTAAAACTGCCATGTTTTCATAGCGAGGAGTTTTTCAAGGATTTTGAGCATCTCAACAACACATTTTCCAGCTAGAGACCTCCAACATGTTAGAGGGACATATCAGCAGAGAATCATGGCTCAAAAGGAGTGCCACAGAGCCAGCTCGTCAGACAAAACAACGTTAAAAATGAAGGTCATATGATTCCTAAAAAGCAGGATTATGTTCCACAGATCTAGGGGTGTCTTAAATATGTAAAGTGGTGGTGAACTAGGGTGATTTGTCCTTCGAGCATGTGGAATTTAGTATTTAACCATTATGTAATTGTTTCATTGATAAAATAAATGAATGTAATAAATAGGAGATAAAGTCCTATTAGGAGTTTATTTTCTTTAAATATAGTTGTCATTTTTCTGTTTCAAGTTAGTGGTTTTAGTTATGATAGGTGTTAGAGTAGAATTCAAAGATCTAGCTAGCCAGGCAGATCATCTACATTGTAAAAAATGTTTATATATAGACAAAACATCGAAGAGCAAGGGGTTGGAGAATATTGCACCAAATTGTTTCTTGTATGTTTTATCCATTATTAGTAAATACAAAGTGACATTCTACTTCCAGAACTGAGATTCTCATGAGGTTTTTTATGTGTTATTGATCTGTATCTCTAAGTTTAATCACTTGTAGTAGATTTCATCTTTGATAACTCATAATTCATAATATTATGCTCTAACTTCCTTTAGTGGTGAAATGATTGTGTTTTTCTATGTTATGTGTGTGAATTATCTCTATTAAAAACCTCTATCTACCTCAGCTTCAATGTGAAGAACCATTGTCCCTAAGATTACTAATTTTTGACTCCATAAGCCCAATGGTAGCAGGCCTTCATTTTTCAACCTGCAATCATAAAAAAACAAGTTACAATTCCATAGAGCTATCAATCTAATACTATCCTTATTCAAAATCATAAACCCCCTTTGAGAGATCTCTCTCAAATTGAAGAGGCTAATCTTCAGTTAGAAGTGGTTTGAAAGAGTTACATTGAGTTGATTGATGAGAAACCAGTCAAGATAAATTTGGTGATAACACAGCGAATACTCATCCTTCTGCAATACTCATAAACCTTCATTTTCATGACAGTCATCCCTGAAAATTGCTATATCAAGTCACATTTTGTCTCTGAAATCAGTAACTCCCGTTTCACGATAAAGTGACTTCCTGTCGACATGAAATCATCATCCAGGAAGTTTACTTAGAAACATCATCTTCCAGTACCATGAATCTTGTTACAACATCAACAAGATCCTCAATTCTAGACCTTTGACCGAAATATTTTGTTTGGAATTTGACATCAAATAATCTATTCATGCCTTAAGAAATGTACTGTAGTACCTTGAGAGCCATTAACATCAATGATGGTTTTCTCATGTTTGTTAATAGCTCACATCATTGGTTGGTAATAAAATGATGTCTTACCATGTTCGACTACAAATCATTTATTTGCATGGCTAGACTTGTACCCGAACGATCGAGTGAACGAGATAAGAAGACCCCGGATCTAGTTTCAACCATCCGGGCTGTGATTTCAGGATTGTTGTACACATCATTTTTACGGTGACCTTACATACAGATCATCATCCGAACATGGGCCTATATCTATAGGCATGTCTGTATTGGGTAACATTCCAATGTAGACGAATTTTTGCACTATGTACATGCTATTAGATAGTTTAGGTGTTGAGCATGGGAATGCCTCCCTCGGAAATTTGTGATCAAGATGAAAATATCATGATGTAATGTATTGTAAGATTGATGTAGTTCGCCACTCCGCTTCAGTTCCAGCCTATCATGTCATAAAGCATCTCTTTAAAAATATTGTTATTATTATGACTTCATGCTTTAGGGGGCAGTTGTTATAGGTCAATTTGGGCATCATCCCCCATGAATTGGTCAAACTGGACATCATCCCTAGGACCAATGAAATAGGTTCTATCATCCCCTTACATTTCAGTTGCTACATACCCTAAGAGAATAACAAATCATTCATGACTTCTTTTGTGATATTTCCAAGGTTTGAAGTATATGTTTGTTACACTGAAAATTTTCATCCTGACATTCTGCTATGTGTATGAGCTCATTATTACTCATACTTCTCCCTTTGCAAGTCTAACATATCAATTCCTCATGTCAAGCCTTGAAAATCAGAGAAAAGTTCCTAAAAGTCTCCTAAACTTTGGTGTCACACTTTATCGCTATCTTGCCTGTGGTCTCGCACCCAATGTTCAGCTATCCTGTGTACCTGAATGCACTTCATCTGTGTTAAAAGTGCGGACCCCTGTAAGATCAAAAAGGCACAAGTAATTTCCAAAAATCTCAATAAAAGTGAATTCTAGAAGCTTCCAGAAAATATCTTGCGGTGATAGAACCGCTCTTATGAGGTGCATGTATCCCTTACCTTATGGAGCTAACCCCTTGATGTGAGGAGTTTATCCCTTTGAAGGAGGATTCTATCCCTTCATAGTTGGAACAGAAAACCTCCTCTTTTCCACTATAAAAAGAGGCATTGAGTAGCCTCAAGGGGAGTTGAAGCTTTAGAATATTTGAAGTTAAGTGCTGTTGAGATTTAGACTCAGTTAACTAAGACTTTTGTGAGGAGAGATTACATACCTCTATTTGTCTTGGTTGGAGGAGTGTAGAGCTTATCAAAGTAAAGGAGACTCCTGCTTCGGACCCCGGGAAGGCCTTTCGAACATCAAGGCTCAGGTTGTAAGGTTTTCCTTCTTTTGAAATTAATACAAATATACTCATTTTTCTCAATAAACTTTCAATCAATGGTTTATTTCATAGATTCCTTGATCACTATGATAAGCATGGTTTATGATGATTTCTATACAGGTGCTATGTAATATTTTTCTTGTTTGTGACTGCAATTTTACGAGGAAAACTCCTTCAAGCGCGCGAAGGACAACAATGACTTCAAACAAGCACTGGACAAACGGTAAGTCCTTAACACCTCTATAGAGCTTTTCATAGATCGTATATGCTTAGAGAAAGATTAGTCTATTTGGTTGTTTGTTGCTAGATACTTTTAGTACTAGGGAGATCGGTCTTGTCCGCAAGACGGATTAATCCTCCAACAAATTGGCGACTCCGCTGGGGAAAGAACTTGTTGTTTTTGGTTCTCTTTTATTTTGATTTGAGGAAACGTTTTTCCTAGTTTTTGATTGATAGACATCTGCCTGGGTAGCTTAGGTTTTCTCTGTTTTTGAAAATTTTGAGATATTTTATGTTTTTCTCTAATTTTTCCTAGGACTGCACTTTGCCTTTTTTGCACAGTGCGGGCAGTTTCTCATTTTTTCTTTAGTAAACAGTGCGGTACCGCACCTGTTACTTATGCAAGCCTGCGGACCCTGTTAAAATTTTGAAAAACTTTGGATTTCTTTCTTTAGTTTATCTTTATTGTGATTTAGAGTTTTTGGTTTCTACCCAGATTGATGATTGTTTCTGTCAAAAGCTTTCTGTGAATGAATCTTAGCAGTATTGGTGTTTTGATGATTTTCTAGAAGTTTTGCGTTTTGGATTGTCTTTCACTTGGTCTTTGTAGCGATTCGAAGCATTGACTGTTTGAAATACCTGAGATTACATTGGTCTTTTGTCTTTTGCTGAATCCGACCTGATTGTGAAATCATCCTTTATTGAGAAATAGAGTTGCCTGTTTCTTTGCAAATCTTCGAAAAGAAACTTTGTTATTGGTTTTTGAATTTCATTTTTTATAAAAACATAATTGAGTGTTTTTGATCTGTTTGTTATTCTGAACGAATAGATTCTTAGTTCGCTGAATAGCTAAGTAAAACCTTCTTCAAAAAAAAATTTCTTAAAGCTTTAATTCAATTCGATTATTAAAATTTGTAGGTCTCAGAATTAGTTTGATAGTTTTGAGTGTTTTTCATAGAATTTTGTAGATCTCTTTTGAAGAAAGCTTGTTTTTTAGCTTCAAGTTTTTGAAAGTGAAAGGATTTTCTTATGAGCTTTGATATTTTGTTTCATTTTTGAGTTATTGCTGAAAAGACAAAAATATTTTCTTTCAATTGCTCTTAATGTTTAAAGAAGGAATTGTTCAATAAAAGGATTGCATTCTCAAACTTTTCCTTAATTAGAATTTCATTGAAAGGAAACAATCTGATTATCATGTTTTAGGTGCATTTTTAGTGTTTTTGGAAGTCGAGTTTTCACACCATCAGATTTTCACTTCCGCACCCATTGACTTAAGAAACAACTCTTAAAAGTAACGCTTAATTAAAATCCATCTAGCAATCTTTTTATTTTCTAGGGCTCTTATCACCAACATAGCTTAGGCTAGTATCTTGGAGTAGGGAGTAATTAACTCTCCAAGGTAGTAAAACAAACAAGTAGAAAAATCTTGCGGTAGGAAATAAACCCAATCGTAATTTGTATAATCTGGGAAGCTTCTCTTAAAGGAGTCAATCATGAGATCATGTCCGAACCTTTGAGACAATCAATTTTGTTTCATTGGGGAAGATAGAATATTTTGCGTGTATTACAAACAGTAAACCTCAGATTGACCATTGTCAAAGAGCCTGGAGTCACTTGTCGGTAAACCTCAGATTAACCATGTCGAGGAACCTTCAAGGGGATTAAGCTTTGTTACTCTGCCCTTGTGCATGGGATTGGATCGTAGATCGTTCCCCCAGTTATATTTGTTACTATTGGTAACCTTAGTGTCCACAAACTTAATATTATTTCCTAAGGTGATGGTGAAGGAAAGATCTCACTGTACCTGGAGCAGGCGTCGACTAGACTCACTTGGACTCTCTGGGGGGTTCTCTTCACACGAGATGGTTTTGTGATGAAACTTGTGCCAGTCTGTTTCATTAAGCAGGTTGTCGGGGTAACTGTTCCAATCGCCCTTTCTGTACTAAATTTCTACTAAGTTGGATTTCATCACCAACTAGTGTTTTTAGTACGGGAAGTTACTGTTTGTGTGTGGTTTGAACTCCTAGATTTTTAAGCGTGTGATTCAGCTGTTTGTTTTTTAGAGGCCTTAGGTGTTTTAATTGAAATTTTCTTTGTTTGCATGTGATTAGTTAAATATTTAATCGTGGCGGAATTGCCAAGACAATCCTGGAGACTACAAGGGAAACCCCTTGAATATACACCAAGTCAGCTTGAAGGGCTTCATGCTCTGGTATCGTCTAGTAGCTGTAGGATTAAATCAACAGAAGTTGGAACTTCATCCATAGTGGTTCATCCTGATTATCAAACACCCATAACAGAACACATTCAAGAGCCGATTTCAGTTTCTGAAGTTACTGGTAGTATTTCTCCTGCCATTGAATGGGTTGACGAACCTGAAATCTCTGAACTTGAAACTGAACCTTCTGTTTTGGAAACATCTTCGGGATTTATTTCACCAACTTCCAGCGAACTTGGTTCTCCTAGGGTAAGAAATATTGTCACTAACAATCTTCCATCTGGACTAATTTCTATTTAAGAACTCACTAATCCAGACGAAGAGTTATCTCTTCCCAATTCCCCTCAATCGTTAAATCTTAGGGAGCGTGAATCAATTTTCTACAACCCTATTCGAACTACTGCTTGGTACTTATTCTTAATGAATTTTTTAGAGAATCCGGGTCTTGATTTTTCTCCACCTCAAGTTCCAATTCATCCAAAACCCAGAGGTTATTATCCGTCATCCATTATGGCAGGAGAATCATCCATGTTTTCCCAGACACCGAAATCATTTTTACATGGTGGTCCTTCTGTTCCTTCGGGATATCAGGCACTGTCTGGTACTTTCTCGGGGGAAGCTCCTCAACCAATTGAAAGCGTGTTATCATCTGGTTTAAGTGGAATTAAAAATGAAACGTCGAACGAAGTCAGTCAGGTACCGCTTGGAGGGCAATATCAGGGAAATCAGTTACCGCCTGGGGGGCAACCTCAAGGTAGTCAGTTACCGCCTAGGGGGGAACCTTCAGGAAGTCAGTTACCACCTAGGGGTCAACCTCAAGGTAGCTTTTTCCCAGGACAAACTGTGGAATCATATTATTTTGGGGGACAACCCCAAGGGCAGTACATACCTCAGGGTTATCAACCTTCAGGACAGTACACACCCCAGGGTCAACCCCAAGCTCAATATGCTCCTCAGGGTCCTTATCAACCCCAGCTTCAGTACGCGCCTCAGGGTTATCAAACTCAAGGTCAGTACCCAATTCAAGGTTACCAACAGCCTTCTGGTCAGACATCTTTTCAAGGAGCTGGAAATTTACCACTTACTTATCAACCCTACGTTCAACCAGGTTACGGTCCTTATGTTCAACCTTCTATGGGACAATATCCCAGAATGAATATGGTGTGGGATCCATCCCAATATCAACAGCCTATACAGCCTAATGTGCAGTTACCTTTTCAACCTGGACAGTCTTTGGTTTCTGGTCCAACCCAGCAACCTGTCCAGCCTACTATTCAAACTCCTGCACCTAAATCTGTTCAGCAGGCTGGGCCTAGTTCACCTCAGATTCCACCTCAAACTGCTGCAACTACTGCTACGTCTGTCCAACCTGTAACACCTATTTCTAGAGTATCTGTAATGCCGAGTTCGTCTATCCCTACATCCGTGCAAATCCCTCAAGTCTCTATACCCCAGTCAGGGCCTTTCGTTCAGACTTTGGTTCAGATGCCTGGAGGACAAGCCGGTACAAGTACAGTTGTCACAAGTCAACCACAATTCATGTATCAACCGTACTAGGGATATCCTCAATTCGGTCCCATTTCACAAAATCCAAATTATCAGTATCAACCATACCCTGGCTACACTTATCAGCAGCCTCAACAACCCCAGTTTGGTCCGGTTAATCCTGGTTTTCCAGGAAGTTACACAATAACGCAAATCCAATTCCCGGTTATCCTGGGTATCCACCTCCTGGAACTGCTTTGGCTACTCAATGTTTTTGTGACCCTAACCGTCAGTTACCATTTATTACAATGATCCGATTTTCTATTATCCGTATTGGCCGCTAATGCCGCATAAGTTGCCCAGTGATATACCGAAGTTTGAAGGTAAGTCAGGAGAGGATCCATCAAATCATGTCATGACTTATCACCTCTGGTGTGCGTCTAATTCAATTATTGATGATTCGATTTGCTTACGTCTTTTCCAAAGAACTCTTATTGGTCTTGCAGCCAAATGGTACATTGAGTTACCATGAGGCTTGTTTCATAATTTCAGTCAGTTAGCGATTTCCTTCTTGACTCATTTTCAGTTTCCTGTCAGATACGACAATGGCACAGAATTATTAACTTCACTTAAGTAATCTACGTCTACATACATTTCTGATCATATTCATGAATGGCGATGTAGAAGGTGTTTGGTGAAAGTTTATATTCCAGATCAAATTTTGGCAGAATGGTTTGTTAAATCATTATTACCCAAGATCACTGAAGATGTAGCTAAGGCTGGTGTTGTTACTAAAGAGAAATTGATTGCTCAAGCTCAGTACCTTGACCTCGTTTACACGCAGTCAGGTACTTTACACGAGAAAATCCCCGACCTTCGAAAACAAGGTCATATAGCTGCTGCTCCTTCAGGGTCTCATGTTGCCGATGGCATGATTGGTACAGTCAATATGAAAAGTAAGAAGAAATATTTAAAGAATTCTTCTCTTATTATACAGGTCACAAGAAAGTCTTCCCAAGTCTGGCTTGTTCATGTTGTAGAGACATCTACGGCTAAATCTAAATCCAGTGGTAAAAATAAAGGGAAGAGTAAAAACACGAAAAATTCGAAAGAGAAAACTGATAAAAATGAATCCAATGACGAAAAGCACAAACCTCGCTACCCTTGTTACATTTTTGACGAGGATCACTTCACTAAGGAATGTCCACATCGTGCAGAGGTTGCAAAATTAGTTAAAGGTTCACAACAACCTGCTGTCTTGAAGGATCCTTTTCCAACTCAAGATAGCAAGATGGTTGGTTCTACTTCGACTGCTTCAGAAGAACCTATTTTGATGATGTCTCATGTAAGGATTGTGACGCGATCGCAAGATTATGGTACTAAGAATCCTGTTGATGGGAAAGAAGCAGAATCTTCTAATGCAAATGCATCAACTACACCTCCTCTTGTTTCTGGTCCGCTACAGATCGAGAAACAAAATCCAGACTTAATAATCAAACCGCCTGCTAAAGGTGTTCTTCGTAAATCAGATTTCAATCCACATGCGAGAGCTGCTCGGAATTACAACATTGTTGAAGACTTAGCTATTTCCCCTTCAGCAATGTCGGCTTTGGAAGTGCTGCAATCATGCCCAACACAACGTAAATTTCTTTTTTCTGCTATAGGAGCTGTAGATGTTCAGGATTCTAATCTTATAATCTTCAATTTAGAAAATAGTACACCTCGTCTACCTCATCAAATGGCTTTCTAAATACTAGTGTTAGTAAAAAACAGACCGATCTTTCGGACTGTGATTGATGAGGGGGCTTCAACGTGTATTATGTCAATTCAGTGTTGGAAATCGCTTGGTTCTCCTACACTCAACCAATCTCCGATGATTCTTAAGGCTTTTTATGGTCTAGGTTTCCACCCTTTTGGTATTTTGCAGGATTTACCCATAGGAGTCGAAGGTAAAACCATAAATCTATATGTGGAAGTGGTTGATGCCCCTCTAGATTACAACCTTCTACTGGGTCGCAGTTGATCTTATGCTATGACTGCTGTTGTTTCTTCGGTCTTTCGACTCATAAAATTTCCATATCAAGGAAAGATCGTCACAATAGATCACTTAACTTATTTCTCTTCCGACCCAGCCTCTACAGAAACAATTCAGCACGTTGGTAAAGTGACTATCCCTTATAAGGATGTTGGAGTAGGATTAGGTAAAGATTTTGGTTTACTAGGAACTTTTTCCTTTCCTCCTCCTAATGTATCGCCTGCTGTTGCAACTATTCACATGATTTCGTCAAATACTATTATGTTTGATGATCCTTGGATCATACCTTCTGATTCCGAGTTAGATTCAATGATGGCATGATGCCTTTGAGTCCATTTGAACTTGCATACTAGGTCGTACAGTCACTTTTCGACACCTCTTTAACCGGAATTGATCCAATGAATGGGATCCCTGAGGAATAACTTTCTATATCCAGTTCAGCCACAATGACATTTCTGGATGTTGTTCATACTGATGAGCAGATTCATGAATTTTTGTCTGTTGATGATTTACCATGGGAAGATCTGCATCACCGATCTTCTTTTTTACCTGAAACAGATCATTTTGAGGTTGATTTCGCTTCAATTTTTACTGCTAAATATGTCAAAGAACCCCAGAATCCATTGCAAAATCATGATTCTAAGTTAAATTTGGAAAATATTTCTCGAACGGTTCCAATTGACATTTCAGTAAAACCAAGAATAATTGAAAACATTCATATAGGTGCTTGTTGTAATGAAGATGAAATTAAAGCTTATAAAGCCCTATTTCAAGAATTATGTGATGTGTTTGCCTGGTCTTATGAAGAAATGCCAGGAATTGATCCGTCAATCGTCATACATAAAATCAAGACTTACCCAGATGCCAAACCTGTTTATCAACGTTTACGTCAAATACATCCTAGAAAAGCTGTTGCTATCAAAGCAAAAGTTGAAAGACTGTTGCATTCAGGTTTCATTTATCCAATTCCCTTAACGGATTGGGTATCAAATATTGTTCCCGTGACTAAAAAACAAGGAAAAATACGAGTATGTATCGATTATAGGGATATTAATCGAGCTTGTCCCAAAGACAATTATCCAACTCCCTATATCGATCAGATAATCGATGATTGTGCCGGTAGCGAAATGTTTTCCTTTATGGATGGATTTTCCGGGTATAATCAAATAAACATACTCCCTGTTGATCACCCAAAAACAAATTTTATTTGTCCATGGGGGACATTTTCTTATCGCAAACTACCCTTTGGTTTGAAGAATGTTGGAGCAACTTTTCAAAGGGCAATGTCTTATGCATTTCATGACATTAAGCACATTGTGCAGCCATATCTCGATGATTTACCTGCTCATTCATCATGCAGGGCCGACCATCTCACACACTTATGAGCTATCTTTATGAGGTGTCGGCATTATAAGATTAGGCTGAATCCACACAAATGTGTTTTTTTTGTAGAGTCGGGTCGTTTACTGGGCTTTGTTTTTTCGAAATCAGGCATTCGCGTCGATCCGTCGAAGGTTGAAGCTATTGTTAAATTACCTCCTCCTTCGACTTTACGCCAACTCCAAAGTTTGCAGGGGAAAGAAAAATTTTTACGTCGGTTCATTCCTAACTATGCCGAGTTTACAAAGGGTTTCACCCGGTTGTTGAAATAGAACATTCCATTCTTTTGGGACGAGATCGCTGATAGATCTTTCGATGCACTTAAATATGCGTTGACCCATGCACCGTTATTGCATCCTCCCAAATACAACCAGGATTACATTTTGTCCCTCCCTTCTTCTCATTCCACCATTGGGATGGTGTTAGTTTAGGAAGACGAACCTCACACTGAACATGTGATTTACTATCTTAGTCGGAATCTGCATCCGACCGAGATCAAATACACACATGTGGATAAATTAGCATTGGCAGCTTTTCAAGATGTCAGAGATTTAGACACTCCATCTTGTTACGTAAAACCACAATAATTTCTGATTGCAACCCTATGATGTATATTTTAACCAAACAATTGCTAGGGGGCAAGTATTCCAAATGGATATTCATCCTGCAGGAATTTGACTTGGAGTTTGAGAAATCCAAGGCAAAGAAATATTTGGTATTTTTGGAACTGATGTGTGATTTTCCCTCTACTGATACTGAAACTGTGGCAAAAGAACCCATTGCGGACGAATCTATATTTCTTATCAGTACACTAGATCCATGGTATGGAGATATTATTGTTTATCTCCAAACCCAATCTTTTCGGCCTGAAATCTCACAATCTCAGCGACGGAAAATATGCTTCCAATCCCAACAGTATAATATTATTGGTGAAACACTCTATCATCGTGGAGCAGATTCTGTTTTTAGATGATGTCTTGTTCATGAAGAAGCTGAAAAGGTGTTAAATGATTGCCATTATAGAGCATGTGGCGGTCATATGTCTGGGTATGCCATAGCCCAAAAGATATTGTGCGCTGGTTATTTCTAGCCTTCATTATTCAAATATTGCATTTATGCAGTCCGGAAATGCCACAATTGTCAACTTTTTGATCGTAAGATGCGCGCGCGACCCGCTCCTCTTCATCCCATAATTTCTGTTGGTCCTTTCACGAAATGGGGTATCGATTTTATTACATGTAACCCTCACTCGGCCGGGGGCATGCATATATTATCTTAGCAGTAGATTATTTTACTAAGTGGGCCGAGGCGATGCCTAAATTTTCGGCTGACGGCAAGACTGCTGCAACTTTCGTATTTAATCACATAATTGCTAGGTTCGGTGTTTCTCAAGCCATTATTACATATCATGGAAGTCATTTTCGTAATGTCATGATGACTGAGCTAACAAATCAACTTGGCCTGCGTCACGATAGTTCCACTCCGTATTATCCGCAAGCCAATGGTCTGGTTGAAGCCATAAATAAATTTTTAGTCACCATGATTAGACGAATTATTGGTATTCACAAAACGAATTGGCATTCCATGTTATTTTCAACACTTTGGGCATATCGAACCTCAGTAAAAACATCAACTGGTTTCACTCCCTTTCAACTCGTTTACGGTTTGGAAGCTGTGTTTCCGATTGAATGCAAAATTCCGTCACTGAAATTAGCCATAGAATTACTCCCAGCTATGTCTAAGGAGGAGAAACGTTTACTGTACTTAGCTCAGCTAGATGAGAATCGACGAAATTCCGTAATAGAAAACGAGGCTCATGTTAAACGAATAAAAGCTCAGTACAATAGAAGTGTTACCCCTCGAAATTTTTCAGAAGGAGACCTAGTCTTAGTTTATGATCAATCCAACGATAAGCTAGGAGCTGGGAAATTCGTGCCCATGTGGCATGGCCCTTTTATTGTCAAGCGAAAGCTAGCTAAAGGGGCCTATGAGCTGATAAATTTCGACAGTGTCCCTTTGGATAAACCCAGAAATGGGCTTTATCTGAAGCGATACTATGCTTAACTTGGTATGGAGATTTTTTATTAGATTAGATTTCTTTACTGCTGGTGTGTTTTAGATTAGAAAAGCGTGCTTAGTTTAGAAGTGTGTTTATCACTATTCCTGATTATCTGAGTTCTACTCTTGATATTGCAGATGTCGACGTCTCTTCAAACCTACATTGGTTTTGCTGATGGTGCTTTTCGTAGTACATGGAATATTTCTTCCGTAGCTTGGGTTATCTATTCGCCCTCGGATGAGTTAGTATCCATGCATGGGGTAAGCCTTGGTCAAACAACGAGTAACATTTCCGAGTATAGTGAAGTGATTGAGTTATTATCTGAATCAATATCATTTGGAATTCGAAGTTTGATTGTTAGGTTGGATTCTGAACTTGTTGTATTACAATTGAACCGAGTTTATGCCATTAGAAATCCATTGTTATTACGGTTATTTTTAAGAGTTCGTCTCTTGGAACGTGAATTTGATTACATTTAATATCAACATATTCCAAGACATTTAAATACATTAGCAGATGCAGTTGCTTCTAGTATGATAAATCGACATTTGCAATGATCAAAGCAGTAAAACAAACAACATCCATAATATGTATACAGATAGCCGGTAAATAGTGATATATCATAGCATATAATGTTTTCAAAAATATACATCGTCTTCGATCATAGGTTGGAAACACCTTATGATCGGAAAAATGGTAACACAAAAAGTCAAAAATATGAGTCTACAACACGATCATCCCATCACTGATGGTGATCACGATAAGAAACCACTGCCCGATCCACCCTACACAGGAACCTCCTAAAAGGTCCTGGAACACCAATCACGTATCTCTGCAATCTGAGTGGGATCTCATCTATGTCCGTCTCTGGAATATCTAGAGTCAAACGCTCTAGATGATGCTCTAAATCAGACTAAATTTCCGCTGATTGGCCTATTGGGGCTGGTGTGGCTACAACTGGTTGTCTTCTGTCATAAGGCTGGAGATGGGTTGGATGCCATGGACCCACATCTGCGTTCATAAATTTTTTTTTGGTTATTTATTGATAAGACGATCAAAAAATAAAAATTAGAATTTAGAATTCATTGAAAATGTTTTTACCTAATTCATCCCACTGTTCCCTGGCTGGGAGAGTCATCTCCCGGTCGCTGCAAAAGTCTATCCCAGCATACGGAAATTCCCCGATGACAAAAAGTTGGTGATCCAGCCAACGAAAATACGAAGGAGGAAATCGAACAATCTCAGCGCCCTCAATACTGTGACGGGCCATCAATGCAACCCAACGAACCATCCTAGGCTCTCGGGGTCGACCAGCATCAACAGGAATACTTTGCGGAGCTAGCATGGGTACCCTCTCTAGAGCAAAAGTGACCACGATGGATCCATATCCAAATTTATTTAGTTTGCCATTTTTTTCTCTAGTCATTTGGCCTTTTACATTGGCCAACATAGCTTCGCACCAGTTGAAAATGGTGCCTCGGAAACGGTCTACGTCAATACGCATCTGGGAATCGGTAGCCACATGCAGTGCGGTACTCCCACACAGTCTGGTAACAGTAAATGCAATCACTTTCAGCTCGGGATGGATGATAGTTTTTATATCAATCTGTTTGTCCCTGGGGTCTGCTTCATCATTACAGAACTCTTGTCGAAGGCTAGCGACAGTTTGGCCACCTAGCCTAGTCCCAAACAAGGAAAGTTGTTCGCCCCTCTTAGAAAAATCAGTCAGAAAATAAATATCCTCCAACTCAATTTCGAGCCGGTGGCCGCCAATAATGAAACATTGGTCCTACACATTCCACCTGTTTACCAGCCATGTCAGGAGGTCTACCTGTGCCCTCATGCCCTGAATGGCCCAAAATTTATACAAACTGCATGCTCTTAAAGCCTGCATTGTGGGAAAATGGAGCATCGCGGCGTCATCCACATCCTCATGCTCACGTTCTCTCCAAATCAACATCTTTCTAATCCTACAATGCATAAAAATATAAGTTAGAACAATCTAATTTAAAAAAATTTAGTCGGGAAATGGAAAATTTGATTTTGAAATTCAATTGCGTGGGGACCGCACTTTTCTTTCATACACAGTGCATAGGAATGTACGCATTCTATATTAAAAGTGCGGACCCACGACCTTTTTCTACATAGAAAAAGGTCGGGGTCCGCAGGTCATGTGTGTTGTGCTTGCGGACCCCCACGGGTAATTTATTAAACATATTTTTCCCTTAAAAAATGAAAACTAGAGCCTAAAAAGAATTGTAAATGGATGAAAAGCAAGATTAAGAGCTCGTGGATTACCTAGGACTAACGGTTCTCGATTTCGTTGGATGGATCTTTCGGAATCTTCACAGGAACTTTTTACCCAAAAGCTTCTACTTTTCACTCTGAACTTGAACGGTAAAAATGAAGTTGAAAAAGTCCTTTTTATAAGTTTTTTCGAATAGATGAATTTTTAATTTATTTATTTTTCACTTTAAAAAGGATATTTTGAAAGCAGTTTTACTTATTTTAAACAGGTATGTGTAATGTTTTAAGTTTTTGTGCGGAAATTGGATTTATCGGGAGAATTGACCATTTTTCAACAAAGAGCATACTTTTATCACTTTTTCGGACTCCTTCAAAATTTTACGAAAAAGCGAAACATTGGAGTTCTCTTTTAAGCCCTTTTCAGACTCTCTAAACATGAAAAGATTGCTGAATACTTGATTGTTCGAACTCGTTAAAGTAAATGAACAATCGTCCCTTCAGTATAAGTTTACCCCTTTTACGGACTGAAATGGACTATTTACGAAAAAGGTATACGTTGACTAATTGCGGTCAATAGAGTTCTCTCCCGCATTATTTTATCCTTTTTCGAGCTCGAGAGACTAAATTTACGAAAAATTAAACCCATGGAGTTTTCTTAATTTTTTTCTTCTGACTCCCTAAAATTGAAAAACACCGAGTTTCTCCTATACTGGACTCGTTAAAATTTAACAGTAAAGGACCTGTTTAATTTTCAATAGGAATGAGCCACTCCTTCTTAGGGTTCGAATCTTAAACTTAGTTGGACTCATCCGAAGGATGAGCTTATAAACAAGAAAATGTTATCCTCCTCAAGCTTGTAAAAAATAAAGAGGTACTTGCCAGAAATGGTGGGGGAAAAGAGAGAAAAATGACTTGTTTGTGGTATTTTGATTTTTTGAAAATCTAGTTAACCACTCTTGAACACGACACTTTCAATCACCTGGGTTGGGAAATCCTTTGCCTAACAGTTAAATCGAACCTTATTTGAAAGTATTCATCTAGTTTCTAGGTATTAGCTCTGGGTCAACTGTCACCAAGCCATCTGCAATGTCGTTATGTGTTCAAGAGGACAGTTCAAATAAACCATTCATCTGCAAAATATCTGTCATCCATTTTTTACCATCCCTGAGTCAGTCCCTGCCAATATATTTTCAAAACTTGATCTATGATTTCGTGTTGTGGGCTTGCCTATAACAGATCACTTTCTATCGACGACAACTCATTATCTAGGAAGTTGATCCAGAAATCGTCAGTACCTTGAAATTTGCATGCCTCAATGGAAGGTTTCTCGCCTTCGACAATAGGTTGCATCATTGACCTTCGATCGAATGATTCCGTGACATGTTTGACTTTAGCTCATTCATTCACATTTCATGGATTGTACTGAGTACTTTGAGAGCCATTGACATTACTGGTGGTTACTCTCACACTTGTTAACAGTTTACATCATTGACTGTAATCAAGTGGTTTCTACCATGTTCGACTTCAACACATTTATTCACATGGATATAATCGTACTAGTTCGAGATGCGGAAATCAAGACCCTGGATCTAGTTTCTACCATCCAGGCTACGAGGAATTTTGTTATCTTATAGTAGACTATTTACAAACAGATGGCTACGTCCATACTGTGTCTATGCATGTCTATACTGTGATGTACTCAAAATCATTCCTGTATCATAACAGTTTGAATTAGTCTTTAGTTAGTTTTGATATGAGTATGGGAATGCCTACCTCAACGATTATATATATATATTTTGCATTGAATGTTTTTACAGGTTACATTATGCTATGTGTATGAGCTCATTATTACTCATACTTCTCCCTTTGCAAGTCTAACATATCAGTTCCTCATGTCAAGCCTTGAATCAAAGAAAAGTTCCTAAAAGTCTCCTTAACTTTGGTGTCGCACTTTCTCGCTATCTTGCCTGCGGTCCCACACCCAATGTTCAGCTATCCTGCGTACCTGAACGCACTTCATCTGTGTTAAAATTGCGGACCCCTGTAAGATCAAAAAGGCGCAAGTAATTTCCAAAAAGCTCAATAAAAGTGAATTCTATAAGCTTCCAGAAAATATCTTGCGGTGATAGAACCACTCTTATGAGGTGCATGTATCCCTTACCTTATGGAGCTAACCCCTTGATGTGAGGAGCTTATCCCTTTGAAGGAGGATTCTATCCCTTCATAGTTGGAATAGAAAACCTCCTCTATTCTACTATAATAAGAGGCATTGGGTAGCCTCAAAGGGAGTTGAAGCTTTAGAATATTTGAAGTTAAATGCTGTTGAGATTCAGACTCACTTAATTAAGACTTTTGTGAGGAAAGATTACATACCTCTATTCGTCTTGATTGAGGAGTGCAGAGCTTATCAAAGTAAAGGTGATTCCTGCTTTGGACCCCGGAAAGTCCTGTGCAACATCAAGGCTCAAGTTGTAAGGATTTTATTCTTTTGAAATTAATACAAATATACTCATTTTTCTCAATAAGCTTTCAATCAATGGTTTATTTCATAGATTCCTTGATCACTATGATAAGCATGGTTTATGATGATTTCTATACAGGTGCTATGTAATATTTTTCTTTTTTGTGACTGCAGGTTTACGAGGAAAACTCCTTCAAGCGCGCGAAGGACAACAACGACTTCAAACAAGCACTGGACAAATGGTAAGTCCTTAACACCTCTATAGAGGTTTTCATAGATCATATATGCTTAGAGAAAGATTAGTCTATTTGGATGTTTGTTGCTAGATACTTTTAGTACTAGGGAGATCGGTCTTGTCCGCAAGACGGATTAATCCTCCAACAATGTTATATCACTTATGATCTCACCAATGCTGCCTCTCAAGGGACTAACTGCGTTGCATACATATCTCCCTCCATTCAAGGGTGGACTGCAATGCACTTCCCAACATTCAAGGGTGTGTTAGTCAAATGGGAGTGAAATTCTCATTGTTCTGAAATCTCCACATGGCCAGTGCCTTCTCGAAGAGTCTATATGTGTCAAAATTTGAATCCAAGTGTCCATATAACACCTCTGAACTTGGAAAAATGTCTTGTCTATTATTAGAAAGTCATTGATTGAAAAACTACCTTCAGTTTCCCTATAAATTGAGCATAGATCCTATTGCTAGGGAAGGAAGAATTTTGGTAAAGAAATGATGATGGATTATCAATTGAGAGAGTGAAAGAAGTGATATGCCATTGGTGATATTTTGAATGTGATGAGGCTGGGATGAAGTTGGAGCTGGTGACATCAAATCAATCATTGGTTGTAACCTCCCCCTTCTACTCTTTAATAAATAGTGTTGTTCATTTTCCCATATATGTATCCGTTTATGTTTATATTTCTCATGCAATTGACTCTTTAATGATATATAGGTCTCATGTTTAATCGATTTAAGTGATTAAGATAAATAGGCATCTTTATATTGCAATCTCTTTGTTGTTCTATGTTTATACTTGTAGGAATCAATCTGGTGATCTAAGTTGGATTGGAGACTATAGCAAAAGCGATAGAAGGAGAATAAGAAACTCTTGGATCACAAGTAGGTTATTCTATATTTTTGTGTGTCTATTTACTCTTATAGAAAGTGATATAAAAGTCTTTAATCTATTGTTCTAAGTGCCTAGCACCACACTTAGGGAATTTGATTTATCCATAGAGCATAATTATACATAACAAATAGGCGACTCCACTCGGGAGTTTCCTATCATTCCTGGTGTTTTTTCCTCTTCTTATCCACCCAATAACATCTACTTTAAGTTATTAGAAGTGTGTTCTGTAGCTTGAATTTTCAATCTTGGCTACACCCAATGCACTTTTGGTCAAGACACAGTGCACTACAGTGCATTGTCTCCCATTCAGGGGTGCACTGCAACACACTGTATTCCCTTAGAGACTGTGTTTCCCCCTTAGCCAACCAAATTCCATTTGAATTTGTCATTTCCATCATTCTCAGCCATTTGTTTGTTGTGTTTTCAATTGTTTAATACCTCATAGAGAACAATGAATCTGCATGATTCTTCCTCCTTTGAAAAGTAAGTTTGTTCAATGTCTCTTTAAGTGTTTTTCTTCATCATTAACAAATAAAATTCAAAGTATTTTATTTCTGCATGAGATCCATTTGTTTTCGTAAAGGAAATTTTCATTGAATTATTCATTTCATGTAGGAAAATTTGTGGTTCCATTCTTCGTTTTTCCTAAAAGATAAATTGTTGTTAAATTCCTCGTTTCACAAAGATGAAAAGATTTGTTTTTTTTTTATTTGATGCATATAGTTTCCTTTATTGCATTCACATTAAGGTAGCTGAAAAGAAAAACCTGCATGTGCATATAGTGAATTGTGTGTTTTCATAGGAACAAGTTAGGAAAGGTACATTTTAGTTTGTGCTCTTTGTTGTTTGCTCTCAAATCTGATTGCTCTTTCCCTTAGTAGCTAGGATTTTCATTGAAAAAGCTAAAATTGAAAAGTTTGCTTATCATTTTAGTTTTAATTTTTAGGAATTTCCATCACATCATGCAGTGAACCTCAAAAATTAAATTGATAAACAATATCAACTTAAAATTTACATCAATTTACCTAAAAAAGCATTGGAACCATAACAATAACATTTAGAAGGTCTAGGCTAGAGACATGTTCTAACATCGTTAAACATAGAAGTTGTCATTAATTGTCTATGATTCATTCCGAGTGTGATACCTCACTCCACGTACGTAAGTATATCGGAGCTCATCCATGTACCTTAGAGTATATTGGGCAGAGTTCTAGTTTGGAAAGTATAAGGGGTTGCTCTCACTCTGCGGTTTCGCATTAGACAGTGCTAATACAGACTTGGGCCTCCACGTACCTTTGGGTATATTTGGGAGGAAAACTTTAGGTTGCTATCCATCCATAGTGAATTGATTTAGCCACCTTATAACTTTTGATACACCGAACACATCATTCAGGGAGATTGTCTACTCGTACTTCTTGGTTCGCTAGGAGATATTCTGTAGTTCACAATTACTTGGTAAACCTTTTTCCTAGAATTACCCTTTTATTTTTTTTATTTGTTTTGGTCATAAAATAAATCAGTCATCATGGAAGAATAAAAAACCTTTCCCCATCGTTCGTGTAGAATAGTACTGAAACCACCAGAAGCCACTTCTGGTCAGCGAAGGTGACATTGCTCTACTGAAACTAGTACTATCAGTACCTCTAGTACAACATCATCCTCACATAACCATAGTTGGCATGAGTTGCTTCTACAAATCATGGTTCATCTACTATTTTCAAGACAGATTCCTCACAGCTGCCCGTGGTCACGATCCATCCAATCAGTGAGACCATACCTCCTGAACCCAACATTGTTCAACTGGAAGTTGATCCAGATCCTGTCTTTTTTTGTTCCAAAACATATGAATCCCAAAGTTGAACAACTGGAAGTTTTTCCTGTATCAATCACCCCACAATCCATTATAGCCATTGAGTCTCCCATATCATGCAGTCAACCTCCTGAAATATACTTTGGGCCTGACAACGAAATCCTTCCACCTGGTTTAATTTCGATTGAAGAAATACCACAAGATGAAATACCTTTAACTCAAACTCATTTTTGGGTAGAACTTCACTTGTAAAAATCTTTACCTCAATCACATGCCTCTGATTTTTTTGATCCTGTGTCTATTAGAGTTACCATAGATCCAATAGGGTATACATTTGGTCAAATAACCATGCATGAGCCAACATCTTTGGCTGGACCATCTGTTCCAATTGCGATAGCACCTAATTTCGCTACCCCATCGATGTTCACGACTTCACCAGAGTCACATTTATATGGTGGCCCTTCCGTCCCACCTGGTTACCAATATTTATCTGGAACCTTCTCTGGTGCATCCTCAAACCCATGGACTTCACCAATTTCATCACCTGGTATTCTAACTGGTAAATCTATAATGAATACTAAACAACTTGATCCTTTATACATATCATCAGGGCAATATCAAGCTGGTCCATCTGGGTATATTCCATCCAGTATAATTTCAACTGGATTTCCTGCATTTGGAAAACAATATTTTCCATATTATTATACTCCTCATGTTGGGGGACAACCTATGGTCACCCACTTCAACAGTACTTTTTCGTTATTTGGTCATCCTAATGTTGGAATTAATGTTTGTAATGGAAACACACTTTGCCTATTCAACCAAAAACATTTGTACATTCCTATCAACCAGTTCAACCTGTTACACCCACATCAAATCCACTTGTTAATACATCTTTATCCCTGTTATAGACTCAAATTGTTGTACCTCAACCATCTCAGGTGGGTCCCTCAACTGAATGCCCTCAAGTGTTGGGCCCTCAAACTCTAACTCCTTCTGTTGGTTTACAACAACCACCTATATCAGGAATAATTTATTCACAAGTTGGATTACCATATTATGGGATGTCGCAGCTACAACCAGGTTATTCCTATCCTAAACTGAATCCAAGCTATATTATTTTGGGTTATAATATTGGTGGTCAGACCCCTTGGCTGCCACAATACTCGTTTCAACAAGTAGCAGACCCAGGTTTTGGTCAACATAATCCTCAAGCATTTTCTTATCAAAACAACCCCTATCTGGGTTACCAGCAACATATTCCTTATTTTGGTGCTCAAAGTCCTGTTGCCCAATAAATTCCATCATACCCTGGCAATGCTCAACCCGACCTTAATCGACATTTTCCCTTTGTTGCAACTTTAGAGTTACCGGATTTAAACCAGCTCACCAATGATCCAATCAACTATGCTCCTTGGTGGCCGGTGATATCTCATAAATTACCCTTGGATATTCATAAGTTCAATGGAAACCCTGGGGAAGACCCCTTGACTCATTTTATGACTTATCATTTGTGGTGTTCATCTAACTCCCTAAATGATGACTTTGTTCGACTACGTCTTTTGCAGCGTACACTCACTAGTCCAGCCGCAAAATGGTACATTGAGTTACCCAGAGCTTCTTTTAATAATTTCAATGCCCTAGCTACTGTATTTTTAACCCACTTCCAGTTACCCATACAATATGAAACTAGAATGGAAATCTTGACTAATTTTAAACAGACTAATGCTACTCACATTACTGATCATATTCATCAGTGGTGTCATCGTCGTAGAATGGTTAAGACATTTGTTCCTGATGAGCTCCTTGCTGAGTGGTTCATTAAGTCCCTGTTACCATATATAATTGAGATGTGGCTAAGGGTGGTATCGTCACTGAAGAGCAGGTCATTGCTCGTGCCCAATATTTAGACTTGATTTATACTCAGTATGGCACACTCTACAACAAAATTCCTAACGTGATACGATCTAATTTTAATGTTCCTCTTCCATCTAAGGACTCTCATGATAGAGACGGTATGATCAGTACTGCAAGCACACATCACTCTACTGCATATTATCCTATGCCTTCTTCTGAAATCCATGTCGTGTCATCTGACAAGGGAAAACGTGACAAGCAACCCGGAAGTAAGAAAAAGGGCAAATCAAAGAAAAATCAAAATTCAACCCTACAAGAAAGATCATCTAATAAATCGACTGGAAATTAGAAACCTCGTTATCCTTGTATAATTTGTAATGAGGAAAATTTTGTTCTAGACTATCCTCACCGCACTAAAGTATAAAAAATGGTTAAGACCTTGCATGCGTTGGCTATGTTGACATGTCCATTTTTTAATCCGAACATAAATTTGGTTGCTACGGATCCAGATTATATTTACTAAGTGCTTATGTTGTATGTCACAAAGAAAAAAATTGATGGTTTGGTTTCAACGCGTAATAAATATTACGGTAGTCAGGCTACTGATCAACCTACTACCTCAACCATGAATCCATCTGTTATCACCAAAATTGTACTTGATTGGCTGTTGATTAGACAACTCAGTGTAACTATTTCAAACCAGATTTTGACTAAAGCTTAGCCTCTTCAATCCGAGAGGGCTCTCTCATAGATAATTTATGATATTGTTTAATGATAAAGATATATGGCTAACTCTATTAATTGTGTTTTTGTTTTGTACGTTTGCAAGTTGAAAATATGAAGGCTTGCTACCATTGGGCGATGGAGCCAGTGGCAAGGATCTCAATGACAAAGAATCTCCTTGTGGAAGCTGAGGCATATAGATACTTAAATGGCAGTAGAATACACACATAAAAATTTTACTCAATATATAAATTTTCAAAGGAATTCAGAGCATGAGAAACATGAATTCTGTGTAATGAACATTAAGATATTGAAAGCAAGACATTGAGAAATATATCCAATAATTTAGTACTTTAAAGGAATTCAGAGCATGCAAAGCAAGAATTATGAGTAATCAAACATTAACATATTGACAGAAATTAATAATATACTTAGGGTTCATGAAAGCATCAAATGAATCTCAGGTGAAGGATGAAACCTATAGCCATTCTCCATTACTGATCAAAAACCCTGTTTACAATAGTAGCAGTCAGTCATAACATATCCCAACCCCCTCTAACTCTAAAAATATCTCCTTTATAAAATGAGGACTCATACAAATGATATTCCACATTTCTAGCTTTGAATTCCCACCCCAGAGACCTATTTCAAACATGATTCCATCACTTGGAGACTTCCTAGGGATATTTCTGTTTTACAGAGTTTGAATACAAAAAGGAATCTTCTTTTATTAATAGTTCAACAAATCAATTTAATAACCCTTATCAACTGCAACCAAATAATTTTCTAAGTGTAATAAAGTGCCGATGTGTCATTATTCCACATGGATGTTGAGCTGGATCTCCTCCAAGTCTAATTTTTACAATTTTCTCATAAATCTGGTTAGTGAAAATTCTGAAAAAATAGGCTCCAAAGATGGGTGTATAATTATCAAACCCTTATGGCTTTGTATAAAATGACAGATTTCTTTTTATATAGACCTATCCTGAAGAAAAGCCTCTTTCATATTTACAAAATACTTTTTCATTTTCTCAGAAACCTTAAAAAACAGCTCGCTACAAAAACAGAGCAGTTTCGTAACGTGCTTTCGTAGCATCCAAAAATAGCTTTTGCACTCAAAATTTCTACTCTTTGGCTGTTCCAAGGTGTCCATCATGACCTGATACCTCATAATTACCATTTCCTCTCCTTGAAAGCCACAAAAATTGGTTTTAAAGGAAAAAATATAGCTACAGGTGTTTTCGTAGTGTTTTCCTGGCTTTAAGCCTAGGAAATGCTACGAAACTGTGGAAAACTGTGCAATTTCCAGATTTTGAATTTTCCTCAAAAAATTAACCTCGAGCGGTATAAAATTTGTCTTCAACATGCCATTAACCTCTTAAAACATGATAAAACTCAATTTAAGAGCCTTGAGGTGTTCCCTCTTCAAAAAGCATCCTTTTCACCTTTAGCAAGTTTATTCATCACTAAAATGACTCAGTTTTTTCTGAAATCGTAGGGTTCAGAGATGAGCTCTTTTCTCCCTATCCTTAATCGATATTGCAAAAGTAAAGGATTTTTTTTATTTCATTATGTCTTGAAGAAAAACCTCTCTTTGTTTTTTGAAAAACATCTCCAGCTGTCCAGAATCGACATTCTAAATGCATGTATAAAACAGGAAAATTATGCATTCTATAAACAAAAAACCCTCTTTTCGTAGCGTAGTTAGTGTATTTCCAGGTAGTTTCACTATGAAAGTAAGGATTCTTGGCTAAAGTGACCTTTTTGGATTTAAATTCTTGGGAAATGAAAACTAACATCAAATGATGACTGATGAGACATGATGTGACCTATATTGAGGTGATTTTGAGATGAAATGAGGGTGGTCTTGAAACATAGGATAGGTTAAATATGAAAAAATAAATTTTCTATGCCAATATGATAATTTTTTAAGGATTCCTTACCCTTTTGAGGAGTGAACTGTAAGACGATGTCAAGTAATGAATCATAAAATTACGAGTGATAACACCATCTACGAAATCGATACCACCCACTGTTATTCCTGAATTGACAATAAAGCCACTGAAGGGAGTCATTCATAAATCGACATTCAATCCTCGAGCCAGAGCTGCTCAAAATTATAATATAGTTGAATATTTGGCTCAATCCCCTTCAGCTATGTCAGCGCTTGAGGTGCTACAAAATTTTCCCTCCCAGAAGCAGGCTTTGTTGTCAACAATTGGTGGAATTGATCCGACAGATTCCAATCTCGTAGTCTTTAATCATACGGGATATGTGCCACAATTACCAGCAGAATTGGAATTCTCCATCCAAGTAAATTTTCTCAATCACCTTGTTCATCGTACTATTATTGATGAGGGAGCATCTACGTGCATTATGTCTCTAAATTGTTGGAATTCACTTGGCTCGTTGCGCCTATCTCACTACCAACGACGTTGAAAGCTTTCGACGGACGTACATATAAGCCTTCCGGTATTATCAATAACCAGCATGTTGAACTATGGGGAAAACAGTTAATGTTGAAGTTGAGGTTGTTGATGGACCCCTTGACTACAATATTTTACTCGGAAGACCATGGGTATATGCTATGACTACAATCGTTTCTACATATTTTAGAATGATCGTCTTTCCACATAAAGGTGTCATCACAGTCATCAATCAACTATCCTTCTTTGCCTCCAGTTCCCAGGTAACTAGAATTGTTCCGTTAGTTCACGCACCCCAACTCACAATTCAAAAAATTGGTGTAGGAATCTTAAAGGATTCCACTCCCATGGGAACCTTTGCATTACCGTTGCCTGCGACGTTGGCAGAAATTTCAAATATAGAGACATGCTACATGATATCTTCCACTCCATCTGGCTTAAGAGGGATTACGGGTGATTCTAAATTCGTTACATTAGATGATTTTCTATCACCAAGCCCAATTGAGCTGGCATAGCAATAAATCTATATGGCTTGGGTGGCAAATCCAAAATCATCGTCACTGGTCATTTGGGTTGATCATTCATTAGATTATGGTACTCCATCTAATCCTTTTTCCTCACCTTTCTTGATAGATGAGAATATTCTTGAAACCATGATGTCAGAAGAAAAAGCCATGGGAAGATCATCATCATCATTCCCATATTCTAGATTATGAAGAAGGTAATCTTAGTGAACTATATCACCCATCGATCAAAACATTATTTTTGAATTCTTTTCTTATTAATGCAATCGATTCCAAGTGAAATCTATCAAATATTTGAGAAACCATTTCTATCGATATTTTGACCAAACCAGAATTTTAGAAAACATTCATTTCGGTGTGTCTTTTTCTCCATCAGAACTCGAAACATATCGCTCTCTCTTTCGTCAATTTTGTGATGTATTTTATTGGTCTTACAAGGAAATGCCAAAAATAGATACTAGTATCATTGAACACACTATTAATATGTACCTTGATGTCAAGCTGGTACGTCAACAACTTCGTCATGTTCATCCGAAGAAGGCTACTGACATTAAAGTAGAAGTTGAAAAACTTTTGCGTGTTGGTTTCATTTACCCTGTTCCGCTAACTGAGAGGGTTTTAGACATCGTTCCTGTTATGGAAAAACAAGGAACTATCAGAGTGTGTGTCGATTATTAGCATATCATTCTTGATTTTCCAAAACACAACTATCCTACTCCCTTTATCGACCAGATTATTGACGATTTTTCTGGATGTGAAATCTTTTTGTTCATGGATGGATTTTTTGGCTACAATCAAGTCAATAGCTGCCCAGAGGACTAATATAAGACAACATTCATATGTCCCTGGGGCACATTCGCTTATCAGAAACTCCCGTTTGGTTTAATGAAATTTTGGGAAACTTTTTAGAGAGTAATGGATAATGCTTTCAATGATATCAAGCACATTGTTCAACCCTATCCAGATGATTTACCCGCGCATTCACGAAACCAGATTGATCACTCGATGCATATGAGAGCTATCTTTTTATGCTGTCAACACTACAAAATATGCCTAAATCCACATAAATTTGTGTTTTGTGTTGGTTCTGGTCTTTTGCTAGGATTCGTCATCTCAAAATAATGAATTCGAATAGACCCACTGAAGGTCCAAGCCATTCTTGATTTTCCTATGCCATCAAATTTTCTTCAGTTACAGAAACTTCAGGGAAAGGCTAACTTCCTATGGAGGTTCATACCTAACTGCGCTGAAATGGCTAAAGGATTTACTCAGCTCTTGAAAAAGGGGATTTCCTTCCATTGGGACCAAGTTGCGCAAGCTTCTTTTGATGTTGTCAAGGATACTCTTGTCGAGACGTCAATAATGTATCCCCCCAATTATCAGAGTGATTATTTCTTATATATCGTTGCGACTGATACAACCATTACTATGGTATTGGTCCAAGTAGAAAATGGGATACAACATCCGATCTATTATTTCAGTCTTAATCTCAATGATACGGAAGTGAAGTATTCGTACGTAGAAAGGCGATCCTTGGTAGTTGTTCAAGCTGTCAAAAGCTTTTGCCACTATATCATGTTCTGGAAGACCATTTTCATTTCGAATTGCAACCCCATGACTTATATTTTATCACATCAATTGCTAGGGGACAAGTATTCAAAATGGATTGTCATTTTGAAGGAATTTGATTTGGAATTTATCAAATCCAAGTCAAAGAAGTCTTTAGTTATGGATGAGCTTCTCTGTGACCTTCCCTCTGATAGTAATGCTACTACGTCGGAACCATCTATTCCTAATAAATATCTGTTTCTGATTGGATCATCTGATCCTTGGTATGGGCATTTTATCCTTTATCTCCAGACCCATACTTTTTGGCCTAATACCTCTCACTCTAACCAACGACGAATTCGATACCAAGCCACATATTATCTAATCGTGGGAAATACACTTTATCACCATGGTGTCAATACAATTTTAAGAAGGTGCCTCACTCATGAGGAGGACAAAAAGGGTTTAAATGATTGTCATGTTGGGGCTTGTGGTGGACATTTGTCTAGATATGCTACTGTGCAGAAGATACTCCACGCTGGTTACTTTTGGACTACCATATTTTACAACTGCATCCTCGCAGTGAGAAGTTGTCATGTGCACTAGCTATTTAATTGTAAAATCTGCAAACCACCAGTGCCAATACATCATTTTGTCTTTATGGGACCATTTTAAAAATGGGGCATTGACTTCATGACCTATAACCCTCGTTCATCCGGGGGGGCATGGTTATATAATTGTCGCAGTATATTAATTTACCAAGTGGGCCGAAGCAATGCCTACATTCAACAACATGGAATAAACAACTGCATCGTTTTTCCTTAATCATGTCATTTCACGGTTTGGGGTCCCACAGGCTATAGTCATAGATCATGGTTCGCATTTTCGCAACCATATGATGAATGAATTGACTTCCAAATTAGATCTAATCCTTATTATTCACAATCAAATGGACAATTTGAGGCTATTAAAAATATTCTTAAACGATTGCTTCAATGAATGATAGGAGTTCATAAACAAAATTGGCATTTAATCCTGTACTTGACCTTGTGGGCGTACTGAACCTTGATGAGAAACGCAACCAGATTTACCCCTTGGTGTATAGTCTGGAAGCTATCTTTCCAATCCAATGTGAAATACCGTTGTTAAAAGTCACAATCGACTTGTTACCTGACATCTCTGCTAAAGAAGTGCATCTTTTTAACCTCATCCATCTTGATGAAATACATCGTGAAGCCCAATTTCCAAACAAAATGCATAAGAGATGTATAAAGGCACAATACGACAAGCATGTCCAACCTCACAATTTCTCAGAGGGTGACCTGGTCATTCTTTATGATCAGGAAGCTGATGTAATAGGTACAGGGAAATTTGAGCCATTATGACATGGCCCCTATATTTTCAAAAGAGTTCTTGCTAAGGGTGCCTACAAGTTGGTAGATTACGATGGAATTATGTTGGCACAAACCTAAAATGGGTTGTATTTGAAATGTTACTATGTTTAATCATGAGCATAGAGATTTTTAATATTATATATATATATATATATATATATATATATATATATATATATATATATATATACTATTGATTTGCATTTACTGTCTTAGTTTGTTTTCTAGAGTTTTCTTGAAGTTAGTAATCTGCTTTACATTTCATCACAGATGTCTGAATCTTTGGAACCATTTGTTGGGTATGCTGATGGTGCTAGTCATAGTATGCAGAATCTATCCTCTATAGCATGGGCCATTTTCGCTCCGAACCATGAGTTAGTGAGTTTTCAAGGGATTTGTATCAATCGATCTACGAACAATATTTCTGAGTATAGCGCATTGATCGAACTTCTCTCTAATTCCATTTCATTTGGTATTAACCACACCATCATAAGGTTATACTCACAACTTGTGGTATTACAACTTACTAGTGTTTATACTATTAGAAATCCAACACTGCATCATATGTTCCTAAGATTTTGACTTTTGGAAATACATTTTGATTTTATTCAATATCAACACATTTCTAGAAACTTGAACACATTTACTGATTCTTCAACAAATTATATTATAAACAGACATTTGCAACACATGTAAAACTACATTCACATAATTTAATAAGATTGTGCAATAAACATAGAAAAAAAATGAAATAAAATAGATAGATAGTTATAGGTTCTTACAAAATTTGTGCCCAAGATCATCTTACCTCAAAATGTATGCATCCAGCAGTTAAGAACGCTAATAGTGTGGTGCTCCAGTCACATGGGTAACTCTTCAATTCAGAAATTTGGAATCTCGAAGGTATATGTGTTGCTAAAGCTCAGCAAAAGTCTCAACCATATCTAAATCCTGAAGGACTACTCTCACAACAGCCCTCTCTGTTGGATCATCCACTCCATGCTCTGGCTCTCCCACTGGTTGAACTTGAACCACATTTGCATTACATCAAAACTTTAGTTATTCTTGGGAAAAAATTAAAATACAAAAACATGTATAAACCTTAGAAAGATCAAAAAACATGATCAAAATATTCTTCCTGATTGCACCCCACTGAGCACCTTCTGGTAAAGCTAAATATAGATCTCCTCGGAATTCGAAGCCTGCATATGCATAGTCATCGATGGTGATAATCTGTCACCTGAACCAGGTGAAAAATGTAGTCGAGACACAATCGATGATTGACCAACATGTCTAGCCAACAGTTCTACCCATCTCTACATCCATGGATCTCTAGGGTTAGATATACCCAACGTCACATGGTGAGGTTGTATAAGTGGAATCCACTCTAAGGAAAAAGAAATGAGGATCAAACCATAGTTGAAATTTTTCTTCCTTCCTCCCTTTGCTTTGCTCAGTTTTTATTTCATTTGAGAAGGTACGGCTTCAGCCCAATTGAAAATTTTTGGTTCCATGCACTCTAGTGCATACTACATATAAGATATGTTCGCTACATGGACTGTAGAAGTACTAGCAAGCTTCACAATTGTGAATAAGATGGTTCTCAGTGGAAAATCACGAACATCGCAGATGTTTATTTTCCCATCCTTGCTAGGCTTTGCCCCTGGATTAAAATACTGCAAAATATGGTCTCTCATTGTCTCTCCTCCGAGAGCAGACCCTAAGAGAGAAATGGGTAGGCCTCTCCTCAACAAGCATGTCAAAAAATAGATATCTTCCACTAAAATTCGGACCACTTTGTTCCTAATATGAAATGCCTCAATTGTCGAATCCCATGCACAAACAAGGAACTCCATTAGTTCCATCTATTGCCTCATACCTGATAGACGGAAGTACTTTAGCAACCCACAGTCTCTGAGGGCTCTAACAGTACCCGGATCATTAAGGGAAATCATGTTTTATTCTTCATGCTCTCTTTCTCTCCAAGTAATTATCATTTTGGTCCATTGAATCCCTGAAATACAACCATAAGACTCATTAGGACCCTTTTCATGTAAAAAATTAGGCAAAATTTGGGTATAATTCAAGAATCAATAATGTGAGTTGTGCCCAACACAAAAAATTTAGACAAGAGACAGTGTGTTGCATATGCACCTAGCCTTCATTTTAGGTGCATTCCAATGCAGGTTTCGACATCTAAGGGTGCGTTGCCCTCTTTAGAAAATAGATTTACCCTAACGGGACCAAATCCCTAAAAAATTGCAATGAAATAAAACAAAATGACTATTTAAGGAAAGAGGAGGTTTATGGCACCAACCTAGATCAAACGACGAGGAAAACCATCCAGAGAAATGATCGCAATCAACAATTGAAGTTTGGGGCCAAAAACAGGTTCAAAGCTCCAAAATGCAAATGGTAACTTTCGAATGGTAAAAATTAATAGTAAAACAATTTTAATTAGTCATTTGATTATTTGCAAATCATATTTATTGCTGTGACTATGGTTTTATTCATTTTTTATCATGAAACGATTAGTTTTAATCCATTTGATGTTGTTCTGAACAGGTTTACAACTGATATAGCAGATTAGTCATGCACATTTATTTCAAGAATGATTTGACCACAAAGCATACTTTTATCCTTATTTTTCGAGCTTTGATCAAAATGAAAAAAGGACTTGAAGCACACTTTTATCTCTTTTTCGAGCTTCGATAATAGTGAAAAAGGAACCCTTGGAGTCTTCTTTTAGCTCTTTTCAGACTCTGATAATGAGAAAATATTGTCAAGCACTTGTCTTTTTGAGCTCGTAAAAGTAAATGAAATGATATCTACTTAGTATAAGTTTAGCCCTTTTCCAAACTGAGATAGATATTTACGAAAAAGGAAAACCTTAGTCGAGCATGGCTAGGAGGTTCTATCAGATATCATTTTACACTTTTTTGGATCTGAGAGACAAATTTACGAAAAATAACTTAGGGAGTTTTCTTTTTTCCTCTTTTTCAAAATCTCTAAATATGAAAAAGGACCAGGTTTTGACTGTCGTTAGGCTCGTTAAAACATAAAATAGCGATGGGCTTGTCAATCATGGCAAGAATCAAGTTTCATTCATCGCTAGACTCGTTAAATTATTAAATAGTGATACATTATTTTCCCGAAGGCTTGAATTATAGATCAAGAATATGTTATCCTCCTCAAGCTTGTTAAAAAATAATGAGGTACTAGTCGACAAATGACCAGTGAAAATTTGGGAAAGTGAACAGAATTTTACGGTAGAAGATTGCTCTTGAACATGACACTTCACTCCATCATCATGACTGTTTAGGTTGGGTAATCTTCTTGATGGTTCATTCTTACTATGGTTCATCATACCTTCACTTCGGTTTTGGGTCAATGCTGTCAACTCATCTCAGTGTCATCGATATGTTCAAGAGAAGTCATCCAGTGAATACTCATCCTTCTGCAATACTCATAAACCTTCATTTTCATGATAGTAATCTATGAATATTGTTATATCAAGTCACTTTTTGTCTCTGAAATCAGTAACTCTCGTTTCATGATAAAGTAATTTCCTGTCGACATAAAATCATCATCCAAGAAGTTTACTTAGAAACATCATCTTCCATTACCATGAGGCCTGTTACAGCATCGACAAGATCCTCTCTTCTGGAACTTTGACCGAAATATTTTGTTTGGAATTCGACATCAAATCATATACTCATTCCTTACGAAATGCACTGTAGTACCTTGATATCCATTAACATCAATGATGGTTCTCTCGCGTTTGCTAACAGCTCACATCATTAGCTAGTAATCAAACAATGTCTTACGATGTTCGACTACAAATCATATATTCGCATGGCTAGACTTGTACCCGATCGATTGAGTGAACGAGATAAGAAGACCCTGGATCTAGTTTCATCCATTTGAGCTAAGATTTTAGGATTGTTGTACACATCATCTGTACAGTGACCTTACATACAGATCGTCATCCGAACATGGGTCTATATCTGTAGGCATGTCTGTATTGGGAAACATTCCAATGTAGACGAATTGCTGCACTATGTACATATTATTAGTTATTTTATGTGTTGAGCATGTGAATTACTCCCTCAGAAATTCGTGATCAAGATGAAAATATCATGATGTAATGTATTGTAATATTTATGCAAGTCGCCACTCAGTTCCAGCCTATCAAGTCATAAAGCATCTCATTCAAAATAATGTTATTATTCTCACTGCATGCTTTAGGGGGAAGCTGTTATAGGTCAATTTGGGAATCATCCCACATGACCTGGTCAAACTGGACATCATCCATAGGACCAATGAAACAGGGTCTATCATCCCCTTACATTTCAGTTGCTACATACCCTAAGAGAATAAAAAATCATTCATGACTTCTATTGTGATATTTCCAAGGTTTGAAGTATATGTTATATCACTTATGAGCTCACCAATGCTGCCTCTAAAGGTACTAACTCCATTGCATATGAAAATACCTCCATTCAAGGGTGCACTGCAATGCACTTCCCGACATTCAAGGGTGCGTTGGTCAAATGGGAGTGAAATTCTCATTGTTCTGGGATCTCCACATGGTCAGTGCCTTCTAGAAGAGTCCATATGTGTCAAAATTCGAATCCAAGTGTCCATCTAACACCTCTGAATTTGGAAACATGTCTTTCCTATTATTAGAAATTCATTGATTGAGAAACTAACTTTAGTTGCCCTATAAATTGAGCACATATCCTAGTGTTAGGGAAGGAAGAATTTTGGTAAAGAAATGTTGTTGGATTCTCAATTTAGAGAGTGACAGAAGTGATATGTTGTTGGTGAGATGTTAAATGTGATGAGGCTGGGATGAATCTGAAGCTTGTGACAGCAAATCGATCATTGGTTGTAGCCTCCCCCTTCTACTCTTTAATAAATATTTTTGTTCATTTTCCCATATATGCATCTATTTATGATTATATTTATCATGCAATGGACTTTTGAATGATATATATGTTCATGTTTAATCAATTTAAGTGATTAAGATAAATAGGCATTAATATATTGAAATATCTTTAATGTTCTTTGTTTATACTTGCAGGAATCAATCTAGCGATCTAAGTTAGATTGGAGGCTACAACAAAAGTGACAGAAGGAGAATAGGAAGTTCTTGGATCACAAGTAGGTTCTTATATCTTTCTATGTGTCTATTTACTCTTAGAGAAAGTGATAGAAAAGTCTTTAATCTGTTGTTCTAATTGCCTAGCACCAGTCTTAGGGAATTTGATTTATCCATATATCATAATTATACAAATGCCACAATCTTCATTTCAACAAGTAGCGTACCCAGGTTTTTGTCAACAGAATTCTCAAGCATTTGCTTATCAAAATAACCCCTATCTGCGTTACCAACAACATATTCCTTATAATGGTGCTCAAAGGCCTGTTTCCCAAGCAATTCCATCATACCCTAGCTATGCTTAACCTGACCTTAATCGACATTTTCCCTTTGTTGCAACTTTAGAGTTACCATATGTAAACTGGCTCAGCAATGATCCAATAAACTATGCTCCTTGGTGGTTGGTGATACCTCATAAATTACCCTCAGATATTCCTAAGTTCAATGTAAACCTTGGGGAAGACCCCTCGACTCATGTTATGACTTATCATTTTTGGTGTTCATATAACTCCCTAAATGATGATTCTATTCCACTACGTCTTTTCCAGCGTACGCTCACTGGTCCTGCCGCAAAATGGTACATTGAGTTACCAAGAGATTCTTTTGATAATTTCACTGCCCTAGATATTGTCTTTTTGACCCACTTCTAGTTACCCATACGATATGAAACTAGAATATAACTCTTGATTAATCTTAAAAAAACTAATGCTACTCACATTTCTAATCATATTCATGAGTGGCGTCATCGTCATATAATGGTTAAGAAATTTGTTCCTGATCAACTCCTTGCTGAGTGGTTAATTAATTCCCTATTACCATCTATAACTGAGGATGTGGCTAAGGGTGGCGTCATCACTGAATATTAGGTCATTACTCATGCCCAATATTTATACTTGATTTATAATGAGTCTGGCACGCTCTATGAGAAAATTCCTAACATGTCGCGATCTAATTTTACTGTTCCTCCTCCATCTAAGGACTCTGATGCTGGAGATGGTATGATTGGTATTGAAATCACACATCACTCTATTGCATCTGATCCTACACCTTATTCCGAAATGCATCTCATGTCATATGACAAGGGAAAAAGTGACAAGCAACCCGGAAGTAAGAAAAAGGGGAAATCAAAGAAAAATAAAAATTCAACCCCGCAGGAAATATCACCTGATAAATCGACTAGAAATCGGAAACCTCATTACCCTTGTATAATTTTTAATGAGGAACATTTTTTTCGGGACTGTCCTCACCGCACTAAAGTCTCAAAAATGGTTAAGACCTCGCATGCGTCAGCTATGTTGACAGATCCATTTTCGAATCCGGACATAAGTCTGGTTGTTATGGATCCAAATTCTAGTTCCCAAGTGCTTATGTTGTCTTTCACAAATCCATAGACTGATGTTTTTATGTCAACGCATAATAAAATTATGGTATTCAGACTACTGATCAACCTACTACCTCAACCACGAATATTTCTACGGAATCGATACCACCCATTGCTATTCCTGAATTGAAAATAAAGCCACCAAAGGGAGTCGTTCATAAATAGACATTCAATCCTCGAGCCAGAGCTGCTCAAAATTATAATATAGTTGAAGATTTGGCTTAATCCCCTTCAACTATTTCAGCGCTTGAGGCGCTACAAAATTGTTCCTCCTAGAAGCAGGCTTTGTTGGCGGAAATTGGCGGAATTGATCCGATAGATTCCAATCTTGTAGCCTTTAATCATATGGGATATGTGCCAAAATTACTAACATAATTGGCATTCTCCATCCAAGTAAATGTTTGCAATCACCTTGTTCATCGTACTATTATTGATGAGAAAGCATCTACGTGCATTATGTCTCTAAACTGTTGGAATTTACTTGGCTCTTCATGCCTATCTCAATCTCCAACGACATTGAAAGCTTTCGACAGATGTACATATAAGCCTTGCGGTATTATCAATAACCTGCATGTTGAACTAGGTGGAAAAACAGTGAATGTTGAAGTTGGGGTCATTGATGAACCCCTTGACTACAATATTTTACTCAGAAGGCCATGGGCATATGCTATGACAACAATCATTTCTACATATTTTATAATGATCACCTTTCCGCATAAAGTTGTCATCACAATCATCAATCAGCTATCCTTCTTTGCCTCCAGTTCCCAGGTAACTGGAAGTCTTCCGTTATTTCATGCACCCCAAATCACACTTCAGAACATTGGTGTAGAACTCTTAAATGATTCCACTCTCATGGGAACCTTTTCATTACCGTTGCCTCCAACATCGGCAAAAATTGCAAGTAGATAGACCTGCTACATGATATCTTCCACTCCATTTGGCTTAAGGGGGATTACGGGTGATTTTGAAGTTGTTACATTGGATGAGTTTCTTCCACCCAACCCAATTGAGCTGCCATAGCAATAAATATATATGGCTTGGGTGGCGAATCCGAAATCATCGTCGCGGTCATTTGGGTTGATCGCTCATTAGATTTTGGTACTCCATCTTATCCTTTTTCGTCAACTTTCTTGATAGATGAGAATATTTTGGAAACCATGATGTCAGAAGGAGAACCATGGGAATATCATCATCATCTCTCCCATATTCAAGATTATGAGGAAGATAATCTTAGTGAACTATATGACCCATTGATCAAAACATTATTTTCAAATTCTTTTCCTATTAATGCAATCGATTCCAAGTGAAATTTATCAAATATTGAAGAAACCATTTCTATCGATATTTCAACCAAACCCGGCGTTGTATAAAACATTCATGTCGGTGTGTCTTGTTCTTCATTAGAACTTGAAACATATTTCTTTCTCTTTCATGAAATTCGTGATGTATTTTTTTGGTCTTACAACGAAATTCTAGGCATAGATACTAGCACTAGAAAATTTGGCCCAATTTCTGATGGCCACTTCGTCGCTATTCCGACACATAGTCGTCGCAAGAGAGACATTTCGAGGACAGGAAAAACGTGGTTCGCCATTATGTCAGAATTCCGACGCCTTGACAAAGTGTCACAATACCGACACTTTTTCCGTCGCTTCCAAACAAGCGTCGCTCTTCTGACATTTCCCAAACTGTCGCTCTTCCAACGTTTGTAAACTGTCGCAATTCTGGCGAAATGTGGTCCAACTTTTTGAACGTCGCTCTGCCAACGTTTTTATACCGTCCCTCTTCCGAAATTTGTAAACTGTCACAATTCCGATGAAATGTGGTCTAACGTTTTGAACATCGCTCTTCTGACGTTTTTATACTGTCGCTCTTCCGACATTTTTAAACTATCACAATTCTGACGCCGTACAAAAGTGTCGCAAGACCGATGCATTGCAAAAGTGTCGCAAGACCGACGCTTTCCAGAAGCGTCGCAATACCGACGCATTCCAAAAGCGTCGCAATACCGACGCTAGGAAGAACTATCACAATATTGACGGACGTCACAAGACCGACGAAAATGGAAATCTTTCAAAATGTCGGAAGACCGATGCTTACAAAGCGTCGATATACCGAAGACGGGTTCAATTTAAAAAAAAAATGAAAATTTAAAACAGGACAGTAAATATCCAATATTTGTTATGAATTTTGGGCATTCCAATTGTTATGAACATAATTCGACCGTGAAATATTAATATAATAAACCACCCCGCAGAGCTTCGACTATAAACAATCATATAAACATGGCTCTGTATTTCAAAAAACAGGTTTAAAATAGAAACAGGGCAACTTTTTTTTTTTCTAAGTAAGGTTAATCTATTAACAGTGGGAATAAAATTATAGCATGACCAAATTCAAAAACATTGCCCAGACTTATGGAAAATTTTTCAAAAAATCAAAAAATAAGACTGCCCTCATACGGGGAAACCAGTCTTGAACGTTTTTCAGGTCGTTGCATTGCCCACGCAAGGGAACCATCATTTGATATCTTTGACGATTACAATGTTTATAGAATTCAAAAATAAAATAGAGGTCTAGCATAGTAATATAAGAAAAAAAATTCCCAATTAAGTGGGCCACGAAGCAAGAAAACCAAACCAAAGAGAAGCAGCTACTCATCCGGTGGTTCTTCGACAATTCGGCACCATCCTTCGGCAAACATAAAAATGAAACTTTAAAATAGGACAGTAAATCTCCAATATTTGTTATGAATTGTGGGCATTCCAATTTTTATGAGCATAATTCGACTGTGAAATATTAATATAATAAACCACCCTGCAGCGCTTCAACTATAAACAATCATATAAACATGGCTCTGTATTTCAAAAAACAGGTTTAAAATAGAAACAGGGAAACTTTTTTTTTTCTAAGTAAGGTTAATCTATTAACAGTGGGAATAAAATTACAGCATGATCGAAGTCAAAAACATTGCCCATACTTATGGAAAATTTGTCAAAAAATAAAAAAAGAAGACTGCTCTCACACGGGGAAACCAGTCTTGAACGTTTTTCAGGTCGTTGCATTGCCCACGCAGGGGAACCATCATTTGATATCTTTGACGATTACAGTGTTTACAGAATTCAAAAATAAAATAGTGGTCCAACACAATAATATAAACAAAAACATGCCCAATTAAGTAGGCTGCGAAGCAAGAAAACCAAACCAAAGAGAAGCAGCTACTCATCCGATGGTTCTTCGACAATTCGGCACCATCCTTCGACAAACATAAAAATGAAACTTTAAAACATGACAGTAAATCTCCAATATTTGTTATGAATTGTGGGCATTCCAATTGTTATGAACATAATTCTACCATGAAATATTAATATAATAAACCACCCCGCAGTGCTTCGACTATAAACAATCATATAAACATGACTCTGTATTTCAAAAAACAGGTTTAAAATAGAAACAGGGCAACTTATTTTTTTTCTAAGTAAGGTTAATCTATTAACAGTGGGAATAAAATTACAGCATGACCGAAGTCAAAAACATTGCCCAGAATTATGTAAAATTTGTCAAAAAATCAAAAAAGAAGACTGCCCTCATATGGGGAAACCAGTCTTGAAAGTTTTTCAGGTCGTTGCATTGCCCACGCAGGGGAACCATTGTTTGATATCTTTGACAATTACACTTTTTACAGAATTCAAAAATAAAATAGAGGTCCAACATAGTAATATAAGAAAAAACATGCCCAATTAAGTGGGCCGCGAAGCAAGAAAACCAAACCAAAGAGAAGCAGCTACTCATCCGGTGGTTCTTCGACAATTCGGCACCATCCTTCGGAAAACATGTCACTGTCCATGGCGGGAGCAGCTTCAGACATGAAAGGTCCAGGATCTCTAGGTGCTATCTCCACATCATGAGCCCTACGAACCTGAGCCTTCGGTTCCTACACATTCACGCCACCGCTCCCCTCCTGAAGGCCCGAAAGCTAGGCTTTTTCTAAGCTTAGACCCATCGGACGGGTGCATTGTTACTCCACTTGGGCCTCTTCATGGAAAACCATAATGATTGAAGCTGTGATTCGTGGGTGGTTCAGAGAGAAATTAAAGGGAAAAAGCGTAGTGTGCCTCGTGGGAGAAGGTGAAGAGGTGGGGAAATGAGGAGCAGGGGAGCCCATACGATGGCCAGATCCTAGAAACCGACCCTGCCCACTTCTAGTGTTTGGATAGTGGCCTACGTAATAATCACTGGAGTGGGAAGAAAACTCGGATGAGGGGTTGGAGGGAGCGCGTAGGGGTTGGCCTCTGGTGCTACCCCTGCGGCAATGCATCCTTTGACGTAGGCGAGGCATGGATGCAGTCTTAGCAGTGGGCACAAGACGAGATGGAGAAGCAGGATTCCAAGAAACCAAGGAAGATAGACACAAACCAGACCGAGAGAAATGCAGATTTTCACCAAGGTCTAAGCAGCAGTTCAGCTGGCTTCTCCTCCCCTTCACAGTGTGCAGGCAGTGTAACCCAGCAACCGGAGAGCATCTGCGATTGAAAGGTTGCGGCTCGTCTGAGAAACCATAGCAAAACGCCATTTTATCGACAAATCTCTCATTGATGAGAGCCAAACGCCAGAGCATATTGGAGCATGTGGAATTGCTAACAAGAGTGGAGGTCTGATCTTAAATAGCTAGCGTTAAAACTTAATGCGATTGATATGAAAACCTTGGAACTTAAATATCGACTGATTGAACAGTGTTAAAAATTAATGCGATTAATATGAAAACCTTGGAACATAAATATCATCTGCCAGCAATGACATGGGTGGGCAGGTGTCTCCACACTTCGCCACATCCATGTCCCATCGCCTTAAACGCCATCCAATGCATCCGCATCCGGAAACAGGGCAATTTTTTATTGAAGCGCAGGTTTTGTTTAAAGTGTGGTGGTCCTACACCATGGCAAGCTAGAGGACACGTGGTAGAAATTGATTGGAGTGGATATTTTTTTGGGCCGCTCGCGCAGTGGAAATCCGGACTCGAAAAAGATTAGGGCGAATTTGATAAGAAATTCGCATCACAACTCTCTCTCCGTACGCCAGCCCAAATTCGGACCCGAAAAATATTAGGGTGGAATTCATTTGGTTTTCGCGTCACAAAATTGGCCGATGTCAGCAGGCTATTTTGGAACGCAAATTTAGTTTGAATTATAATTTATCATTGTTTGAAGTTCGGCGGGCTCCACGGCTAAAGGGTTCATTTGAAGTTTTGACAAAGGTTTTTTTATATGTTTTATATAATGCGCGGCAGAATAGTTTTATTGTTTGTTAAGGCCCCACACTGGTTTTGGTAATATTTTGTTTTAAATGCGACGTATATATGTTATATATATATATATATATATATATATATATATATATATATATATATATATTTCATATATATATTAAAACATTTATAAATTGTGGACCCCGGGAGAATTTTAATAGATTTATTATTTGCATAGTTTTGTTATGTTTTTAATATATGCGTTGCATATAAAAGAAAAGGGTTGTGAGCCTATTTCGGAATGTAGTTATAAAGTTTATTAATACACACAATAGCAGTGTAAGTGTTTTGAAGAGCAAAACAGTGCGTAGTTTTAGAGACAGAGAAGAATTTTGAGTGCACTGCGTTTTGCAGCAGTCACATTTTGTAATCCCTCTCAGTGAGGAAGAATTTGTAATAGTTTTATTTTGAAGGAATAGAAATTTTTCAAAGTGTTGAACTCTGTTTCCAGTGAAGAAATTTCAATATTTTCTCTGTGTTAGAAGAGGAGAGTATTACTCTCTCCATTGTTATTCTGGAATTTTCAAATATTCCAACACATGGCTATAAATGAAGGAGATTGCTACGCATCAACATCAACATGTTTTCAAGTAGGAGCTGCCCAATTTTGTAACAAACTTCTCTCTGGATGTCAAAATTTGCAGACACTGAAGATTACTCAGGTGATGCCTGAAATTTCCATTGAATTCCTATAATAATCTTAGATTTGTGACAAAAATCCTTTTGCTAATATATTAGCTTACTCCTTTTAAGTTTGTCTCATTCAACTAATAAAAAATGTTTCAAGGAGTATAATGAAAACTAGATTATGTGTGAAGCATAAAATAATCATTGATGCTAGACTTGGAAGTTAAGAAGTATAATAAGAAGTAGATACACTTCTCTAAAGCATAATACCTTTTTTCTGAAGCATAAGACAATCATTGATGCTAGAATTGGAAGTTCAAATAAGACGAGATAAAACAATGAAAAAGGCATTCCATTACTTGCATGAAATATGAGTACCGCCTTTTACCAGTAAGCTGGGAGCAAGGTCTAGATTTTGACTGGCATCGATTCTTGTGAACTCAAATTTCACTAAAAACATAGTTTTTTGTATGTTTTTCAGCACATGGTTAAAAATCATAGTGCATCAAAATCTATATTTTTGGGCCGAAGACTTAAGTAATCACAAATTCTCTTTACCAAGTTATTCGCTTCATCAAAAGTGTAATCTTCACATGTGACACTTTTTCTAGGGATAAATATCAAGTGAATTGTGACATTTTAAAACTTTGTTCATGGTGAAGTGCCCAAAAGGCAAGTCTATCAAATCATTTGCGACCTGTGTCATTTCATAGTAGCAGATGATTTGATATCATAATGGAGGTGCTCCAATTCAAGCATTGTAGAAGAGGCAGGAGCTTACAAGGCAGATCCAAACTTTGGAGAAGAGCAAGGCAGATCCTGGGAAGAACGAAGAATTTGGGAATCTCGGATCTCTTCTAGAGGCCATGATACTAAAGGTTTGTCCTGTTTGTAGATATTTCTCATCTACATCCAATATAGCCTTAAATTCCCACATAGATCACTGTCTATGAGGTGAGTCAAATGCTAAAAAATCTGGAACAAAGTTTTCCAAGCCTAAAGTGAAGGTAAGAAAAAAATGATCAATCCTAGATATAATTGCTATGGCACCTGTTTGCATGCTAGAGGATTTGGATTACAGTACTAGCAAAGAGAAATCGGCCGCTGGTGCACATCCATTGCCTTTGGATCGGCTCAATCTCAGAGACACCACCAAGCAGAGGCAACATCAATGCAAAGATCTCAACATTTCAAAATTAATGCAAAGATCTCGCGTAGTGGTAATGCATGTATTTCAAAAGAAACAAATAACAATGCACATTTTAACCCATTTGAATAACCATTGTAGAAAGGGTTTACATATAATTAGATCCAATCCGTATATCGATGGACAAAAATTAATATAATTACATTTTTCGTAACAGAGGAAACTTTGTGAAAATAGAAAAGGAATATAAAACGAGGATTTCAAGATGTTTAGATGACTCAGTACAACAATTATTTGTGCTTAGTAGACACAGCACTGTATTCTTAATGCATTTTCTGTAGAATACTAAACAGATTTGTCCAAAATTTGAGATTCAAACTATAGTCTCTACTACGTTTGGAAAATTGGAGGTTTATAAAAGATAAACTGCGAACATAATTGTACCACTATGATAAGAAGCTGTCAGAAGCATTCCTTCTGCTTCAGAAATGTGGAACTACCTTAAGAATGCTTATGGTTGATATAAATATTAGAGCATGGTAGTTAAATGTAGTAGTTATGCTAAAATACTGAATAACAGCTCGAGAGTGCTCTTCATATACTGTACGAATGCACCAAATTAAAGTTGTACCATTACTAAAGATAAATGGCCAAAAATAGTCAATTTTTATATCGTGAAGTTATGTCTTTCTCAGTAGCAAACTGGGGATAGGATGGAAAATATGAGAGAACTAAGTTCCAAGGACTAAAAAAACAAGGCCAACATAGTTCTGCCTTGAATCAGAGACAAAACAAAGCTACCCAAAAATGTGTTTGCACTTTCATCACCCCGAGGAGTGCAAATTCAGTTGATGGTGCCAACCATTTGACGAAGCAGAGAAAAGATTCATGGTGCCAATGGTTGTAGCACAGTTTGTTGACGTGAGCCATCATTGTAACAAAGCAGATTGATGGTGCCAATTGTTGTAGAAGTCCATTGAGAGTGCAACTACTGTAGTAGAGCAGTTTGTGAGCACCCATTGAAGCTCCTATATATAGCAGAGTCAACATTTTCCTATTGAACAAGTTTGTATAGTCAAAGCCATAGCAAGATCAGATAGCCACGATCCTAAATGAGAACTAGAGCCAAAGCTAAGACAATTCACGTTTAGCAGAACAAGACATCCATAGCAAAGGATCTGACCACAGAACCAGATCATGAGAGATAGCAAGATTCTTGTTTCCACTGTGGAAATGTAGCAACCGTACAAGGGCTTTGCTTCCAGCAGATTTCATTGTGACAGTAATTTCTATGGTGTTGTAAGCGCTCATTAGTAGAATATTAAAGCCATTCTAGAATTCTTTTAACCTGTAAATGGTTTTCTCTGGTTATAAATCCTCATGTTCAAATTTCATTATTGATGCAGGAGCATTTGCTCCGAGAAAAACGCCTTATATTTTATCTAAGCTAGGGGGTTTCATGTTTTGAAGAAATATTAAAATTCATGTAAATATTAATATTATTTTGAGTGATTAATTATATTTTATTTAATCATTTGTGAGAATTTGTAAATATGAGAGAAATTAGTTTCTAGATTATTTAGAATTAATGATGGAGCCTAAGTTGGAATTAGTTTCTAAGTCTTAGGGATACGAATCTATCTTTTAGGGATGTTGAGATATAATAGGATTTGTTGAGATATTAAGGGGATTGAGCATTTAATTGGATCATTTTAAAAATTGTATAAATTCAGCAAAGCCTCAAAGGCATGAGGAATTGTGAGTGAGTGTGAGTAGAGAGTGAGAGGTTTTCTGTTTGGATACCTTTGAGCAAATTGTAAGGGCCATGACTGTTGGATATCTAGCCAAAAAGAACAGTTTGTAAGTATTCTTGTTATTAATTTGATAAGTGTGTTTTAGATTTTATGAGTGCATTTAGAAACTGGGTATTTAAATGCTGTGATTTGGAATAAGAGTGCGCATGGGTGATTGGACATAAACAATAATATGACAAGGCGGAAACTGTTTTATATGTTAAATTGAATATCCATTACAGTGAATTTCAAATTGGTCGAAGGTTGATTTCATGAATAGCTCTGCGATGAGCAGAGTTTTAAATTCTGTAGTTGTTACATGTGTTTTATAAAGTGCTGAAGCTGCATATTGAAATCGAACCTTGTTCTTTGTGTTAAGACTGGCAATGGTGAATTGGATTGTTGATAGGCATACGGGCGCTATTTGATTTAATTCAATGAATCTCAGATCAGATTGGGGTCGATTTTACCTCCCAGCATTAAAACAGTGTTTTTAAATCCAATGTGATAAGTCTAATGTTGTTAATACTAGCATTCAGTTATAATGAGTTGAAGAGTTGTAGCATGGCTTGGGCGCAGATTTAAATAGTCGATGTCAATTATGCTGAATTGGGTATGAATGTTTTGCCTTGGTCTGTAGTTCAATTATAAAAGTCGACATAATTGGAGCTGTATACAGGAGAAAGGAAATCGATATAATTAAATTTGTATTGATTCTGCATGACAGTGTAATTTATATAGTTCGTTGACCGCGCGGTGGTGTGAGTTATATCGATTGTATAAGTCGATATTGTGATCAACAATATAAAGATGTGCTCGGCCTGTTTTCAAAGTAAATGGAACGGTTTTATGTTTGACATTAAAATTAACCAATTCGGTGATGATTGAATATATGAGCAGGTTAACCAATTCGGTGATGATTGAATATATGAGCAGGTTGAATATTACACAGTGGCAACATGTGTAGTGGAACAAAATCCGGTTCTGAATTATGATGGTGCAGAAAGACATGGAGCAGAAACGCTAATCCTGACTGTGTTTATTTAAAACAAATTTTGATTGTTAAATCAAATGCATTATACAGCCAAAGGTGAAAAAAAACACTACTGTGTGATATACCCAGTAAATACGCTGTTAAGTGATGAGGCAGAATGCGTCCAGGAAATTCGATTGGCACAGCAAGTCATGTGTGGTAAGTTTAGTATCTGAGAAATTGTGGTTATCGATTAAAAACTTGAATGTGTAGACAAACTGTCATTACAAACAAGCACGCAGGAAGCATTAAACCACTTGGTAAGTAAAGGAGAAAGAGCGCATTTGTTTATGGAATTTTTATTTGGGAATCCGGCATTAAAAACTGTATGTGAATGTTGGAAACATCGACTAAGGTTAAATCAAAGTCAATTTTGTGAATAGAGTATCCAAAGTATCAATGAAATATGAATACTAATATATCGACTGCAGAAGCGAAAGTATCCCGGAAGAGAGAGCGTTGGGAAAAGAGAATTTTCATTTGAGTTTGCGTAGGTACTCATGGTATGCGCAATTGTATTTACTGTAGTCAGATCTATCACAATATGAGAAATTCAAAGATTGATGGAATGTAATTTTATGTGGACCAAATGTTATTTTGAGTGATAATGTTTGCGAGAATAAGGGAATAAAGATAAGGCACACATAATAATGGAGCGAGAGTGATTTATTAAATCTATTTGGGTTTGGGCAAATTATAAAGATTAAGTTCGAATATTTATGGAATTTGCCAGCTATTGAGTTTTTTAATTTGGGAATTTGCTGAGTATGCATTCTTATATGCATGTGTAATTGAATATCCTGGGTATCGTTGATCCTGCCTGTGTCAATTATGGATTGGTTGTGTTTGATATTATGTTTTTACTATCCGCTGTTGAATTTTCGCACAGAAAATTATCAGTCTAAAGTGAGAAATTTTGTGATGTTTATTTTGCTTCCTATTGTGAAGTATTTCGCTCAGAACTCTACTCGTTGTAACAGAGGTCTTGGGCATAGAACAGGGGACTTGGATTTTTTGGAATCAAATTTCAGGTTAAGATGCTCATCTAAAGAATGGCACAGTGAGCCTTAGCATGGAGTTTGGAGTACCAATTTGAAGTGCAGGTAGGGCATTATACAATAGACCAGTTAGATTTCTGGACCCTAATACAAAAGTTTCTTCTTCTTTCAAAACATGTTTCTCGTTTTCTGTAACCAATGTGGGTCCTATTCTTGTTTCAATTGGGGATGGATCAAAATTTGTTATTGCTCCAGATGATCACACTCTAGGTAGCCCTGGAGGCTATTTGGGGGTGATGAGTCCAATAGATCTCAATGAACTGTTGCCCTCGCCGGGAAATACTATTGCAGTGGAATTTGATACTATTTTGGATGTTGAATTCCACGATCCTAATGGAAACCAGTACCTTCAGCTCCAGTACCTATTCACAAAAGAGGGTGCCATAATCATTCATGCGTGCAGAGAGGGTGAATTGCAGGCATTGCAATAGGAGGTGTTGTTGTTGTTTCATTGGCCACTAGATTTTTTGTCTGGTTCTGTTACAAGCACAGAGTATTGAAAAGGACAGACAAATTTAGTTCAGATATTGTGAAATTGCCTCGTAAATTCACCTACAAAGAGCTCAGCAATGCTACGAAATACTTTTTTTGAATGTGATTGATAATCGATAATTGCAAGCAAGGATAATCCCCTTGTGAAACCCAAATTTCTGAGCATTTTCTAAAACTTGATGACAGAGTCATTGTAATGAACAAGCACCTAGGTCCATATCACGTCCAAATCTACCAAGCACCAAGATCTATAAAAAAAATCCACAGTATCTGCGAACTAAGAAGAAGAGGTAGAAAATGTATTCTTCTTACCTGTTCGAATAATGGTTGGGGTTTACCACGGAAAAAATTTGACAGAGCCCATGTAGCATTTCTTATCATTGAAATTCTGGCAGTATCATTCAACTGGGAAAGCACCTGCCTCAGAGCTCCATGACTGAGGGCAAGATCCCTAAATGTTGCAGAGTCTCCAAAAATATTTCCCAAAGCCCAAACAAACTTACACAAACACCAGTTGAACTCAAAGTTGGGTATTTGTTTTTTAAATCAAATTCCAAAATTACAGACATATAAAGATAGTTGGGAAGAATAATTTTATGCCTCTAAAATAAACGTGCTACTTTTTCTCGAACATTATCATTCCCAGAGGTAAGAAGTTCCACAAATATAGGCAGTTCCTCGTAATCAATCACAACCTTTGTATTCTCAGAGGTTCCTAAGACTATATTAGTCAAAGCCAAAGCTGCTTCAAACTGCATTATCAATCACAAGGTATCACCATCAAAGCTATAATTTTAAGATAACAATTTATCTACCATTGAAACTATAATTTTAGAATAGATACACCTAGTGATATAGACACCTAGTGAGAGTAGAGGTTAGGAAATTATAATAATAATTATTACAAGATATCACTCACAATGCAGTTGATTGTTCATTGTCTGCTGTAACTATAATTTTAAAGAAGACACACTTAGTGATATAGACACCACCAAGTGAGAGCAAAGGTTATGAAATTATAATGAGAATTATTTCAAGATATCATATTACTCATAGTACAGTTAATTGTTTATTTTTTGGTGTAATAATTGTTTATTATTTATAAACACAATCAAACATATTATGAGGGACGGTGATGAAATTGAAAACGGTCTCATAACAAACCATAACGGGCACATCCCCTGGCAAGATAGACTCTGAATAAGAAAGAAAGAAAAACAAAGTGATTACTTACAGGATCATAGGCTTCCTAAAGAACAAGATCCAGAGCAGCATCTGTAACCCCTAAAGCAACACCTCTCTCTGCAAGATGAATCGCTACATCTTTCATATGTAGTCTAGCAAATTTTCTGAGCTCATCATGAGAAAGAGGATCAAATACAACTATCTCATCAAGTCTATTCAATAGCTCTGGCCTGAAATGTCTTCTAACCCGCAAAAATATTCAAAGGCATGTCAAAGCACTGCAGCCAACTTCGTGATAAAATTATATGAAAAATATGCATACACAGAGTCCAGGAGAATGAAACGGCAGGTGTATTGGCAGTTGCCGAAATGAAGCAACTAAAACGGCAGGTGTATTAGCAGTTGCATAAATTCAGCTACTAAAACGGCAGGTCTGTCGACGGTTGCAGGTGTGTGGATTGTTGCTGGTATTTTCAGATCGATTCCATGGAAATATACCAGAAACCAGTGGTATGTCAAACCTAGAAGGTAACCCGAGAGACTGTGACCGTCAGATTAAACAAGTAACAGGTGTCGTGCCTAGATAAGAAGTGTTGATGAAAAAAATTGATCTCTTTCATAACAGAAGGCCTATCGGCCTAAATATCTAGGACATGTGGCACTCCATGATAAAGACACATGGTGTGTGGATTTGAGTTTTTCAGGTGGTCAAGTGGGCTGAAAATAGGTGAAATGTGGCACCACTCAGAGATTGACATGTGCCAATTGGTACAAGTGGTAGAAAATTGGCATGCTCAAACAACGAGGTGATGCAAGAATGACATGAGGGAGAAAATATCAGAAAAGCCCCAAATCTGGAGAACTAAAGCTCATCACCAACTCGAGATTGACAACTTTACATGATGTAACCTATGAAATCGTAAATGGAGAAATCATAGTAACAATAAAGTAACCTATGTAACAATAAATTCGGATTCATCCTGGGAGTGGTAATGGGATAAATCATAGTGAACAATAGGAAACATGCAGAGTTGCTTACAATCAAATAGATGAAAAAACACATACAAAAAACCTAGATAATAATCATGAACAAGCTTAATATTGAATTATGAACTATAAAGGAACTTACAAAATGTGACATTACAAACCTGGTCAAGTGCACAAGAAAAAATATCCTGGACATGACCCTGGTTGAAAAGTTGTATTGCTCATGATGCAAGAGGATTTGTACCTGCATAGCCAAGTCAATCAAAATCCATCATTATCTATACAATAAATACAAGTAATTGATGTAGTATTTTTTACTCTAAGATGCATTCTTATGATAATGTTAGAACATATGTTGAAAATGTCAAAACATACTTGAATAAGCTCCTCTTCATTTCAAGAACAATTTATTGGAGTCGCATGAACTTGGAACAAGCCTCCCACGATCTGAAAGAGTAGCAACTAAGTCAACAATGACTTTTTTGTTGCTATGCTGGATCGAGGGAGGTTTGCTCCAAGATTAAATCGCTCTAATAAATTATTCTCTACTAAACAAGGCCAACCACGTGAAGGTGGAAGCTCTTATGGCCCCTCCCCCCCCCCTCCCTCACATCACTCTCAATTCCCCAATACCCAATCTATATTTCATTTTTTACTTTCATGAGCATAAAAAAAATATTCAATAACTAATAAAAAAACAATTCAACAAAAAGTAGGCAAGGAAACATTGAAATTAATGCTTGACATAAAAATAGTATGATAAATGAGTTTTTTATATAACGCAAAAAACGTTCCAAGTATGGTAACATTTGTCTTATAATAATACAAAATTTTACACTATCAAATTTTCTTTTTCTTCTTCCTATTTCTAAAGCTCCTAATTACATAATCAATATCATCGTGCTCTGCTCCTGTTTCGTGCCTTTCGACCTACACTGCTGACCTAGTTGCATAGTCACAATGTCTGGTCTCATCCAGTGACAGGGCATCACCTACAAAAATAGATAATATTAAATTTTAATTGTCATTTTTAAAATATCATTGAACTAGTTCGGTAATATTAATAAAAAAAATTGCGATGAGATCATTTACCTAGTGCACCAGTTGTCGCCATTGGGACTATTGCCCTGTCTTCTTCTCTGGTGGTAAGATCCTCAAGGGAAACATTTTCTGTCATTTAAAAAAAAAACGTTATAAGGAAAACCATCAAGGTATAATTAGAAAAAATTATAAGTGGAAATTAATTACTGTCATGGCCCTCACTGATAGTAGCATTGTCGGCCTGGTCCCCACTACAATGATCAAGTTGCACGTGAGGAACATCTACATCTAGCTCTAAAACTAGGTTATTTGCCTTGTCAGTAGTGTTGCTCCCCTGATTTAAACAAACTTGTTAGACATTAAATTTATGGATGAAAACAAACATATTGAAAGGTTAATGTTTTACCTTATCAGGCATTCTGGATCTTGGGACCTGCCCCAAGCTTCCGCGACGTTCAACTACGGCTTGATAGCCGAAATGGAAAGCGATATTTTTATCTTCCTCTGTAGTTTCTGTTCCGAATTCATCACCCTACATTACATATGATTGTGTATTTTTAATAATATTTGATAGGATTACAAAAACGTTGGAAGGTGATACAATTAATTATAAGATGTTTAGCTACTTAATTACAATTCTTGCGGCTAATTTCAAGTAGCCGCCCTGGCCTAGCTTGTGATGGCCCTTTTTTTCAATCCTAGCTTTGGTTTCCTTCGAGGTGTCAGGAAACCTATCATCAAAATATTGAAGTCAGATATGACGTAGCACACTTTTATTTTAGACATAGAGAAAATTAAAGCTATTGAATTAAAGTTGTAATTTACCTTGCGGGTCCGGTTGGCATTTTTCCTTCTTTCTTTGCCCTTTTCTCTTTTCCGTCATGGATGAGTGCTCTCCACTCACTCTCTGGAACTGCGAGAGGATGCTCATATCTAGGGTTAAATTGCAATTGCGTCCTATAGGTGTCCCTGGTATATTTCAAATATTTGCCGGCTACTCGAGCCACCGCTGTTCTGTCAAATGTGCCGACCCCAAAAAGGGCTTCTAGATAATCTAGAAGTTCTTTTTTCAGGTTGGAATTCTGGGAATTCCACCCTGTGTGTATGGTTGGGCCAAAAATTACCAACGCATGGCTCTCCAAAAACCTGTAGAACTCATTGTTTCCTACACAGAAAGAAAATATATTATGATTAATTTAAAAATAAAAATCATGATAAATATGTTTTAGATAGAGTACATGAAATAGTTAAAATATTAAAATTTACCTGGGAGTTGTGCGTGCTTTATAGGGACACCTTCATCGTTCACCAACAACGTGCCATTAATGGTCCCTGTGGAGTTGACACGTGTAGCTCCAGGAAACACAATAATTTAGTTGGCCATATCAGCCTCATCACTGCCAACACATTCAGCGGTTGGCTAGGTGTCTGCTTGGGCAGGGTGTGTTTCTTGGCTGGCACCTAAAGGAGTAGAAGGTGTACGAGAGGGTTGCTGGGAAATATCTTGCCCTTGTGTCCCACTACCACCAACACCAGGTTCAGCAAGTGTCAGAAAACGCTACATACAAACGAAATTTTTGTTAGTTTAGTCAATGTAAAAATTAAAAATCAAACTATCACAATTCATCTCATGAAGAACAAAAAAAAATATCCTTTTGACTTTTTATTATTACATGATATGTTTCTAGCTGGGTCATAAGCTGTTTTATCCTCTCTTCTATTTCATGTGTTTGAGGCACGTCTATCAAAGTATCAAATTTCAACCTTGCATTTCGTGCCTTTTTTCACAACAAGAGCGCTGGAGATAGGGATGAAGAAAGCTTTTCCTCATAGAGGGAATCATTAGGCGTACCATGGCTAGGTTTTTGCATATTTGAACAAAATTAATATTATTTCAATTATGTAAATAACTAAAATACCTGAAGATAGAGCAATGCTGGCACTTTACATGTTCTTCCGCTGGCCTCTTTCCGTGATCATCCCGTCTCGGGGTTGTTCCTGTACTGCCCTGATCAGTCTGCCACATTGCAATAAAATTATAAATGTAAAAAATTGAAAACAATATCTAACTTGAAAACACAAAATGAAAACTGGAATAATTTCTAATAAGACATCGGAAGACAGAGTTAGAGTTTCAAATATGCCTTGCATTGAATTCAGTCCTGGAAACATGTCATTGCACATTAAGGCACCCAAACAAGAGACAAGTTGACAATGAAGACCTTATTGAATATATTGTTGGAGAAACTTCTAGTAAACTTGTTGTGAAGACCTTGAGGACATTTTTGGAGCAACATTGTTGAAGCTGATGGTATAGCATTGTTGTAGATGACCTTGAAGGGCCTTGAAGTGAAGCTTTTGGAGCAACTATTGAAAAATCCTTAGATCATTTAAGTAAGGCACTTTCTATATTCCATCACTTTTTTCCTTTAAATATCCTTTAAACAATTTTTTTGATATTTAATGTTTGAAATCACGTTATAATTCCTTGATTATATGTGTTTGGGGACTTTCCCTTTGAAATTACCCAAAAATACCCTGGCAATTTTATCTTCAGGATGCATGTCTGACCCTATTGTTCAATATTTTGATTGATAGTAGTAAACATAGAGAGTTAGGAGGCTCTTGACTTGGTTTGGTTGGGCCATTAGATCCCTAAAATCTACTAGGGAGAACCCCGCTTGAGTTGGAGGAGAGCTATCCCGAAGTGAAAAGAGGTTGGTGAGGTGACAATGGGGCTATTGAATTACACATAGTATCACACTTTAGCTTTAGGACTTTATCTTGAGAAGTGTGAGATTTTTCTATATCAATTCTCAAATTGTTTACAACGCTATTGTTAAGAACTAATAAGAAGTGATGTTTAGGGGTTTTTGGGTATAAGAAACAATACCATTTAAAAAATAGGGTTCTCAGTCCTTGGCATTCCTTCACCTGGGCCTAGGGGCACACAAGAATAATTTCACACTAAACCATGAAAACTTAAAAGTAACTTAACAAATCCATAAAGTAATAATAATCATAATTCTTAATTTCCTATTGTACGATATAATGAAAATTATTCAAACATGAAGCAATGAAGACATGCAATGTCTGAATTTCAAGATTGATGAACCAATACAAGAAGTTAGAAACTACAACTTTGATTCAATACTCTGTGTCCTAACTCCAGGAAGGAATCTAGTTTTTAGTACAGAACATGCATCGTGTATTATCAATTCTTAATTTACAACAACTAAAGGTCATCTACCTCATCAATTCCTTCCCATTTTGTGTTTTTATGTTATATTCCTTATAAAAGTGTCAAATTTCTCTCAAAGTAAGCAACCACTGAATAAAATAAAAAATAGTTGAGATATGATTGAGAAATGGTCATTTATTTCTCGAAAGGATCTTCACGATTTCTTTGGTTGTTTTTCATCTCAAGAAACAAGAAATGACCTAAGAAACTATCGTGATGTAATATAAGAAACAACACGGTGCAATGGCCATTTTCAAAGCCAAATGATGTCCATCGAGGACATGGCCTTTATTTGGTTCCTGTTTCATAGGAGTTTCGGGTAGAAATGGAACTTTGTTGTACCATTTCCAGTAGTAAAAAGGGAAAACCTTCTTTTTCCATGGAAAATAATTTACCTTTCCTTTTTCAAGATAATCTAAATCACAAAAAATATGAACTATACTGCACACATTCTTGGATAATGTGAAAGTGGAAAGGGAATACCCTACACAAGTGATGCACACATGTACATTTGAACACTAATAGATTTTTGTAGTTGAAATGCAATGCTTGTTTTCATTTAAATGTAGGGTTTTTAAAGCAGGGAGAAATAATGGTTGCCAATTTAATAAGCGTTTCTTTGGGAAAAATTTAAATCTTGTACTGGGTGATGAAGATAATAGAGGGTGTTGAATCTTGATTCTTGACATTGTGTTTAACTTGAATAACTCAAATGATTATAAATATCAGTCGATGAGTTCTTTTTTCAAGTATGTCACTCAAAACTCTTATGTAAAAGCATTGTATGATGGCTAGCATTTGCTTGTTTCCCTTTCTTCAGTTCAATGTAAAAAGTATATTAATATATTGGAGCACGAATGATAACTACAATTGTTTGCTCTGCAGTATATCCAGCCCCAAGATTATGAAAATTTTTCTCAAGTGGAGCTATTGGTTATTGATGAAGCAGCTGCAATTCCATTGCCTGTTGTAAAGGCTCTGCTCGGGCCATATTTAGTGTTTCTGTGCTCTAATGTAAATGGGTAATAATTATAAATGAGCCAACCAAAATCACAGATTTTGTAACCATTCGGTTTCCATGGATAGTGATGATGATATTAACCCTATATATCAGTGACCTATATATATATGAGAATGATCTCAACATTGACCTTGATATGGTTGTATGGATGTGACCTTTGGTATGTCATCAGAAAATCCCCAAATCTAGAGAACTAAAGCTCATCACTTTCGATTTGGAGTACTACCCTTGTGATAAAGTTGATGAATTTTGATCTCCCATTCTCTACCACTTTTCACTTCACCTTCAATATAGATCAGACCAAGGGCAATTCGTTACTGGGTGTTGAGATGGATGAGTTTGTCGAACTAAAATCCATAGCTTAAACTTCATGAAACTGGTGGAGTCAAATTCATGCAAGCACAAACAAATCTTACACATCCTCTTTGAAACTCATTCGAAAGAAAATTGGAAGAAATCTAGAGATAACCCTATAGCCTAACACAATCCAATGGAATTGACCAAAAAAACCCAAATAGAGTCAACTCTACTATAGGAGGAAGGGCCTGCAATAAGAACTTACCATTTTGCAAGAGATGAGGGAAAATTATGTTCTGCAAGAGCTGAGGGTGAATGCTGTTCTACATGAGCTGAGGGTGAATGCTGTTTTGCAAGAGCTAAGGGCGAATGCTGTTCTGCAAGAGCTGAGGGCGAATGTTGTTCTGCAAGAGCTGAGGGTGAATGCTATTCTGCAAGAGATGAGGGCGAATGTTGTTCTGCAAGAGCTGAGGGCGAATGCTGAGGGAGAATACTGTTCTGCAAGAGCTGAGGGTGAATGCCCGCGTGATATCAGACGTTAATGTAGTTTTTAATAAAATCATTTTTATGTAGCGCACATTTGATTTTTGCATTTCAAATCATTTTTATATACGTTTGATTTTTGCATTTCTAATACAAGTGACAAAAAAATTTCTACAAGAGGTTGAATTTTTTACTAGAATAGCCATGAAAGACTAATTAAAATGGCTTAAAATGCAAGTGGATCTTCAAAATAAATGTAATTGAAGGTTCTCCCCACTAAATTTTTGCAAAAGTACTTACATTATTTAAGTTATCTAGGATATTTTTTGTATTACACAATCTAAATTAAATAATGAAATAGTTGGGTAGTCTTATTGTTTCAAATTAGGACACAATTTTCAAATGGTGATGAAGTTTCATGTGATGATTAAATGACAATATTCTCCTTTCCTATCCTTGAAAAACTATACAAGGTTCCCTGTTGCCACATGAAACCCTAACTCATGTAGCAGCATAGGACCAGTCCTCCATTTTGCCCGTCATAAGGCATTTTGCACATATTTGACGACTAAAATTTGCGGATTCCCATTTTCCATGAGGTGCTAGGAAGGATAGAAGACTTAATTTTGATGTTTGAATTTTTTTCAAAAACGTTCTTACGCCCTTTAATTTCCACTTACCAATAATTTTGCAACACTAGTCCTCTTCGCAATTGCAAGGCTGTACTCAAAAAGTAAGGAAAGTTACTTTTTTGGCTCACTCAAAATAAAAAATTTAATAAAGGAATTACCACTTATCATTATTGATATTTTAAAATTAGAATCAATTTAGTTTTCCCCTTCCTATTACAAAAAGTTCACAAATCCTTTCTTTTACATAAAACACCAAAGAAAGAATAAATCTCGTTTCCCTGCAAACTTCCAAGGTTGTGATTAGTGAAGCAATGAAAAAGTACAGCTATAGCACTAAAAAATTACAATGCCAATCTGCCCCAACATGAAGTAGTGTTAATATAGCTGGTGGGAAAAACATCGTAGAGGGGTGTTCATTTTTTACAAAGATAATCAAAACTTTTTATTTTTCATTCCTTTAATGATACGCTACTTTCCGTCAGTAAACCTGCGTATATACGCGGATATCCTTTGTGAAACTAGCGTATACAGAGATCTAGATATGTAATTAACTCTTCACTTAGATCATTCCATCATTCATTTATCAGATGTTCAATAAACTGTAAACATGTGCAGTAATAACAGAATAAGCCATCACACAAAGCATCACACATGAACACCAGGATTTTTAGGTGGAAACCCAAATCGGGAGAAAACCACCGCTGCAGTTGCTCAGCCTTCAATATTTTTATTATAGATAAAACATGTTACAACATATGTGCTGGTGCAGACTTGACCAGCACGCAGGCACCCACCTGCGCTCGTTTACCAGCCTCTCCTGGAAGGGAGCTCCAACCCCCTGACTCGTTTACCAGCCTCTCCTGGAAGGGAGCTACGACCCCCGATCTCGTTTACCAGCCTCTCCTGGAAGGGAGCTACAACCCCCTGACTGAAGGCTACAACCTTCAGCACCACCTTGGACCACGTTTCATCAATTTTCACACTGGATCCAACCACTTCAATAGAACACAACTTGCAGGCCACAATTCATAATATTTCCATACCGAACCCTTTCCATACTTTTAAGCTCAAACATACATCATCAACAGATACATATCAACACAGATCAGATAGCAGAAACACAGCAGAACATATCAGATATTTCATACCCCTTGCTTCAGCAAACCCTAGTTTGCATACGCGCTTTTACTTCACTGATGTCGCGTATATACGCGCTTCCGTCCACACAAACCAACGTATACCTCAGTGTATATTTTATTGCGCATACGCGCTTTATCTTCGCTGAAGCTGCGTATATACGCGCTTCCTCCGCGTCAAAGTAGCGTATAGATCTTCAATTATTACAGAGCAGCAGACTTCTTCAGATCAGATATTCAGTTCAGATTTACCCTTTCACTTCAGACAGATGTTCGCCTAGATGTTCGCCTCATCACAGTTCTAAGTCTTCCATAAGCAGATCTAGTAGATACATTTCAGATCTAGATCCCTTTCTTCATCATTGGTGCATCATCCATTCAGATTTATCTTCAAGTGTAACCCTTTCATTCAGATCTACTTCAGAGAGAAGTATTCATTCAAGCTCAGACATCTTGCACCCACACTCATGATTTGCACAATGAATTTCTTCTCCTTATATAGGTTTTTCCTTTTCAATACCATGAGCCCCTTTTTCAATACCATGGGCCAAAACAATACCATGAGCCCAAAACTACCTGGACGGGGTCAATTAGGCGGATCATTACCCAATACCATGGGTCAATACCATGGTGGTTACCCTTGGTTTTGCACTTTTTGAGCGCTTTTAGCCCATACGCGACTTGGCACGTTCTTTTCCGCGTGCATACGCGACTTCCCCTAGGCCAATCCGCGTATACCAAGAGACATACTCTTTTTCATCATAGATTTAGCACTTGCTGACTTCTTTTCTTCACTGCCTTCTGTACACACTGCTGATACATCAGATTTTACTATATTCTATCAATCACAACTTCATCAAGTAAGTTGCCATCTTCTTCATCAAGTGAGTTGCCATTCAATGACAACACTTAGCATCATCTTGCTAACTAACATCATATCACATCAGATTTACATCGATTACCAAGTCCATCAAGTCAAGCATAACTTCATCAGGTGTATTGCCATCAAGGACAACACATGTCAATTGTCACATGTCTTCATCTTCATTCAGTGGGTTGCCATCAAGGACAACATCCTGCATCATATTTCCAACAATCTCCCCCTTTGGACTTGATGGCAACCACGATGGTGTTTGGTTACCACAACAGATAAGTACCATGTCACTCTCCCAAATATGTCACATCATTATCTTCTCTTTATTCAAACACCATGTTACTCTCCCCCTTTGACATCAAGGGCAAAGGGAGGATCAAAAACCAACATTCTCCCCCTTTTCTCCTCATGTGGAAGAAACATTCTGCAGATCTGATATGTGCTGAAGTGGCCAAGCTCCCCCTGAGTTCATGCTGAATATTTTTCAATGAGGTACATGACTCTATGATCTTTATATCACCAAAAGACTCATACTTACATCAAATATCCAACCAAGTGGATTTACATATAAGACTTAAGTACCCAACCAAGTGGGTTTACACATTTCAACTCAGCTACCCAACCAAGTGGGTTTACAAAAATTGACAAGTCCTTACATGACTGAATATAGCAATTTACATCATGAGTCTCAACAAGACATTTACACCAAACTACAAAAATAACTTTAAGACCAAAACCAGAAAGTCCTCAAGAAAAAGAACATATTTCAGAATCAACATAATGCCAACAATGCATTATACTCAGCAACGCTAATGCTCCCCCTGAATCTGTGCATCCATGCATCCTCTTCATATGACTAAGGCTCCCCCTTAGTTTGTGCATCCTGAAAACTTCCACCAATAAATCATCAAGGCATCTTCATCAAAACATTAGAAACAGAATTATGAGAACTGGAACACCACTAGAGATACCAAACAGTATCAGAGATACCAACAGCACTGAAGTGAGCTGACTCCAAGAAAAAACTGTCAGCAATCATGCATACGCGGTTTTCTGTGCATTAACTCGCGTACATACGCGACTGTGTTTCAGAAAACCCGCGTATCCCAAGCCATCTTCTAAAATTTATGCAGATCTGATTCTCTATGAGAAAAAGACAATGTTCAGCTTCTTTCTGAGATATTTGACTGTTTCCCTGGACTACAGATATAACAGAATAGTGTAGTTGTGTCTTCAAGCATCATCCAATGGTTGTAGCATAAGCCCATTAGTAACCAAGTCTTCAGATCCTTTGCAGCATCAATACATTCTTTCCAAAAGAGATTATCATACCAGAACAACATCTTCAGATATGTGTCAAGCAATCATCCATGTGGTCCAAAATCACCATGATATTCAAGATGTAACATGAAGTAACATATATAGGCAAAAGATCTCAACCATAGCAACCAAACTCTATATGATCTGAAACAAACAATATCCAACTCATCCACACAAAGATACTTACCAGCAACCAGGGCTCAAAATCTCATCATAATAATCCATGTACCAAATCATCATCATTTGAGCATGAGTATCACCAAGACCAAAGAATAAGCAGTCATATTTCCAACAATGCAACCATTAGAATTCGACTTGCTACTCCCCCTAAACCAGTGCTTCTTCCTTAACTTGTGCAATCTGAGACACCTTCAACAGCAAGTCATCAACAACAATCTCTGCATGATCTGTCCTCATCTCTGAACTATAAGACTTTCATCTCAACAATGAATGCTCTTCATCATAAAGCAACCAGGCTTCATCCATAATATTCAACACAAGAACCCATGCATCATTTCATTATCATGAGTATAACTAGAATGATGCTAACGGTGCAATCATCAGCAGTCAGACTGATGCTCCCCCTGGACCTCTGCTTCAGATCTTCAGCTATCAGATAAATTTTCTTATCATCAATGCATACGCGACTGCGTCTTCTGGAACTCGCGTGTATACGCGACTTTAGTTAATGGAAACTGCGTATGGAAAGTGAAGCATAGAAAATTTCCATCTTCCTTCATTTCTTCCAGAGCTTGTACCTCCTGTACCTGTCCTTTCCACATCAGATGCGCTGTCAGAAGTAAACATAACCAGAATAATCAAATCAACCATGAGAGTCATCATGCATTGCTTCCCTTGTGACGATACATTACTAAATCTCATAATGTATCCCACATCATTCCTGCAGTCAATCAGAGAAGTAAGCTTCAGAAACGGATGACTGCAGTAGGGTCAGAATTCCCTACGTTTCTGATCGGTCCTCCTTCTTTTTCCAAATTTGCTTGAACTTTCTATTTGAGTGCTGGAAGCTATCCACTTTCCCAGATCTGTTCATCCTGCATTCCTTTTCTACATGTCCATACTTATTACAAGCATAACATCTCATGTGGGCAGAAAAATAAGCATAAGAATCATAATGAGTATTTCTATTCTTCCTCCTTTTACAATCAGCTGCTTTGTGTCCATACTTGTTACATGAAAAACAATATCCCTTGAAGAAACCAGAGTACCTTTCTATGTAGGAATTGTTTGTTTGAGGCTGAAATGATCTGCTCCTGCAATTTTCTGCAACATGTCCATAATTATGACATTTAAAACATTCAACGTTCTTGAATGAATTTCTTTGAGAATTCATGATTGTTGGTTGAGCTTTTGTCTCTTTCAACACTTCAGGTTTTGCATTGACATCCTCTGAATTTTTGGCACTTCCTTGTGAGCTAGATTCTCCTTTAACAGTTTCATGGAAACCAAGACCATGTTTGATAGCAAGAGACCTTTGATTACTCAGAATATTGTCCAAAATGTTAGTACTATCATGAAACCTCAAAAGTTTAACCTTTTCTTCTAATTTACCTTTGAGAATATTTACCTCAACCTCCAAGGCTTGACATTGCTTTGTCATGCTTTCTTCTTTTCTTCTTCCATCTTCAACTTGATCCTTCAGAATTAGAATCTCTTCTTTCAACCAATCTTCATTTCCTTCACATGTTTGTTGCGGCTCTTCATTCTTCTTATTTGATTTTTCCAGATCTTCTTTGAGAGAGATGATTTCTGCTTCAAGGCCTTCCTTTTCAAATGATTGTAGAGGTTCCTTATTTTTCTTACTTGATGCTTCTAAATCTTCCTGAAGACAAATGATTGCAGCTTCAAGTCCTTCATTCTTCTTGCTTGATTTTTCAAGGTCTGCTTCTAGATCTTTAATTCGATTGGATGCATAAGTATGAAACCTTTGATACTTGTCCATCTGTTCATTCAGCATTTCTATTTGATCTTTCATTTGTGAGATCATCTCTTTATAGATAGTTTCTTGCTTATTGCATGAACTTTGTAGTTCTTCTTCTTTAATCTTGAGAGCTTCTTCTAGATCCACAACTTTACTTTCACTATCTTTACTATTGTTTGCACAAAGAAGAGTATTACAAGTGGCCTTCTCCTTTTTCTTCTTTGCCATGAGTGCTTGTAGATCTTCGTCAGAATCTGTTTCATCTTCTTCAATTTTGCTATACATGATTTCTGAGATATCTCCTTTCCTCGAGTAACCTTCTTCTTTTGCTTCTTAGCCATGAGCACTTTCAGATCTTGGTCAGAATCTTCTTCATCTTCACTGGACACTTCATCATCATCTTCTTTTGCATAATAACTCTTTCTATTTTCAAATTGTTTCCCTTTACCATGTTTTTCTCTATAAGGACATTTAGCAGCATAGTGACCAACTTTTCCACACTCAAAACATTTGAAGGGAAGCTTACCTTTGAATCTTCCGGTACCTAGTTGGAGCTTTCTCACGAAATTCGCTTCTTCTTCATCGGATATATAGCTGGATTCTTTGACAACTTCCTTTTCCTTTCCTTTTGTAGATGCCTTAAAAGCAACTTCTCTTACTTGAGAAGGACCTCCTTGTCTCATTTCAAAAGCAGTCAGAGTACCATGTAATTGAACAATAGTAAGCGATTGCAGATCTTGCCTTTCTTCAATAGCTGAAACTTTAGAGTCAAATTTTGAAGTCAAAGATCTTAAGACCTTTTCTACCAGAGTAGTATCGGCCATGGTTTCACCCAAATTTCTCATCCGATTTACAATATCATCTAGACGAAGAAAGAAACTGGCAACACTTTCATCACTATGCATCTTCAAATTTTCATATTCAATTCTAAGAGTTTGGAGTTTTGCACTTTTTACCTTTGTGTCTCCTTCATAGCTTAGAATGATTTTGTCCCATATGTCTTTTGCCGAATGTAGTTGCATCACTTTGGCAAATTCTGATTCAGACATGCTTCCCAATAAGACATTCACTACTTTGGCATTGATTTCATACTTCTTTCTTTCAGCTGCATCAGTAGGAATACTTGCCGGGTATTGATAACCTTCTTCCACGATTGCCCATACATCTGCACCAAGACTTTGCAGATATGCTTTTGTACGTACCTTCCCGAATATCAGATTGCTTCCATTGAATAGAGGTGGCTTTATAGACATTACTCCTTCTTGACTTCCCATTGCGACGGATCTCCTTTAAGCGATCAAGCTTCTGCACAAGGACCCGCTCTGATACCAATTGTTGGGAAAAATACTGAGAGGGGGGGTGAATCAGTATTTACTGCATAATCAAAACTTTTTACTTTTTCATTCCTTAAGTCCCATACGCTACTTTCCTTCAGTAAACCTGCGTATATACGCGGATATCCTTTGTGAAACTAGCGTATACAGAGATCTAGATATGTAATTAACTCTTCACTTAGATCATTCCATCATTCATTTATCAGATGTTCAATAAACTGTAAACATGTGCAGTAATAACAGAATAAGCCATCACACAAAGCATCACACATGAACACCGGGATTTTTAGGTGGAAACCCAAATCGGGAGAAAACCACCGCTGCAGTTGCTCAGCCTTCAATATTTTATTATAGAGAAAACATCTTACAACATATGTGCTGGTGCAGACTCTACCAGCACGCAGGCACCCACCTGCGCTCGTTTACCAGCCTCTCCTGGAAGGGAGTTCCAACCCCCTGACTCGTTTACCAGCCTCTCCTGGAAGGGAGCTACGACCCCCCGATCTCGTTTACCAGCCTCTCCTGGAAGGGAGCTACAACCCCCTGACTGAAGGCTACAACCTTCAGCACCACCTTGGACCACGTTTCATCGATTTTCACACTGGATCCAACAACTTCAATAGAACACCACTTGCAGGCCACATTTCATCATATTTTCATACTGGACCCTTTCCATACTTTTAAGCACAACCACACATCATCAACAGATACATATCAACACAGATCAGATAGCATAAACACAGCAGAACAGCTCAGATATTTCATACCCCTTGCTTCAACAAACCCTAGTTTGCATACGCTCTTTTACTTCACTGATTTCGCGTATATACGCGCTTCCGTCCACACAAACCGGCGTATACCTCAGTGTATATTTTATTGCGCATACGCGCTTTCTCTTCGCTGAAGCTGCGTATATACGCGCTTCCTCCGCGTCGAAGTAGCGTATAGATCTTCAATTATTCCAGAGCAGCATACTTCTTTAGATCAGATATTCAGTTCAGATTTACCCTTTCTCTTCAGACAGATGTTCGCCTAGATGTTCGCCTCATCACAGATCTAAGCCTTCCATAAGCAGATCTAGTAGATACATTTCAGATCTAGATCCCTTTCTTCATCATTGGTGCATCATCCATTCAGATTTATCATTCAAGTGTAACCCTTTCCATTCAGATATACTTCAGAGAGAAGTATTCATTCAAGCTCAGACATCTTGCACCCACACCTATGATTTGCACAATGAATTTCTTCTCCTTATATAGGTTTATCCTTTTTCAATACCACGGGCCCCTTTTTCAATACCACGAGCCAAACCAATACCACGAGCCCAAAACAACCTGGACGGGGTCAATTAGGCGGATCATTACCCAATACAATGGGTCAATACCATGGTGGTTACCCTTGGTTTTGCACTTTTTGAGCGCTTTAGCCCATACGCGACTTGGAACGTTCTTTTCCGCGTGCATACGCGACTTCCCCTAGGTCAATCCGCGTATACCAAGAGACATACTCTTTTTCATCATACTTTGAGTATATTCTGAAATCCTTTCTTCATAGCCTTCTGTACACACTGTAGAAACATCATATTTTCTTCATCAGGAACACATTCTCTTAAGCACAACTTCATCAAGTAAGTTGCCATTTTCTTCATCAAGTGAGTTGCCATTCAATGACAACACTTAGCATCATCTTGCTAACTAACATCATATCACATCAGATTTACATCGATTACCAAGTCCATCAAGTCAAGCATAACTTCATCAGGTGTATTGCCATAAAGGACAACACATGTCAACAGTCATATGTCTTCATCTTCATTCAGTGGGTTGCCATCAAGGACAACACTCTGCATCATATTTCCAACTTTTTGTATTACACGATCTAAATTAAATAATGAAATAGTTGGGTAGTCTTATTGTTTCAAATTAGGACACAATTTTCAAATGGTGATGAAGTTTCATGTGATGATCAACTGACAATATTCTCCTTTCCTATCCTTGAAAAACTATACAAGGTTCCCTGCTGCCACATGAAACCCTAACTCATGTAGCAGCATAGGACCAGTCCTCCATTTTGCCCGTCATAAGGCATTTTGCACGTATTTTACGACTAGAATTTGTGGATTCTCGTTTTCCGTGACGTGCTAGGAAGGATTGAAGACTTAATTTTGATGTTTGAATTTTTTTCAAAAACGTTCTTATGCCCTTTAATTTCCACTTACCAATAATTTTGCAACACTAGTCCTCTTTGCAATTGCAAGGCTGTACTCAAAAAGTAAGGAAAGTTACTTTTTTGGCTCACTAAAAATTAAAAATTTAATAAAGGAATTACCACTTATCATTATTGATATTTTAAAATTAGAATCAATTTAGTTTCCCCCTTCCTATTACAAAAAGTTCACAAATACTTTCTTTTACATAAAACACCAAAGAAAGAATAAAGCCCGTTGCCTTGCAAACTTCCAAGGTTGTGATTAGTGAAGCAGTGAAAAAGTACGACTATAGCACTAAAAAATTAGAATGCCAATCTGCCCCAACATGAAGTAGTGTTAATATAGGTAGTGGCTTGGCTTGATGGTCAAACAGTGAATTACAAAAGCACAAAATAAAAGCTTTAGGCGTCTAGTTCCTTACACTCGCACTCTCAAGGCATTCGGACTTAGGCTGAGCTCAAGATTGGCTCCGAGGAAACTCGATTGGCTCATTAACCTGGCATATTTTAATTTCATAAGGTATATTCGAAGTTTGAACTGCTAGGGTAATTTATTATTGTGAAATCATAGTTCTAAATTATCTCTTATTCTGTGAGAAATGTAATCTATTAATTGTAAGCAGATTCATTAAAAAAATTGAAACTGATTTTAGCATGAATGATGAAAATTTATATATTAATTGGTTTTTAACAGTATTTGTATTATGTAGGAGCACTGGAAAGAAAAATCAAGACTTCATTTTCTGTTTTCCTTATTTTATTGGGCTGAACTGGAGAAAATTGAATATGAATAGTGAGTTAATTGTAAGATCGATGGGCCAAGGCCATACATCAACATTGATCACAGTGGGGAAGTATAAAAGCATGGATATTCATGCAAGTATATTTATTAATGTAAGATCAAAGTTAACTCTTAGCTTCACTAAAGAAATAGAAGGCAAATATCTAGCATCAACTGAAACTCACGTGAAAAAGTAGATGAAAAATGTACAATCATCTAATGGACAGGTAATCTATAATTATCTAGTAAGACTCTTGGCTATGCCTTGAGACTAAACTAATTCTCAATATTTTTGAATAATCATCCATTGGAATTTAGTAGGAAAACCATAGTAAATCATTGTCCAATGGCCATGCAAAAATATATAAAAAATAATATTTGTTGGTTTTTTTTCAATAGGTGGACCATGATGGGACCACTGAGAAGGATGGGGTGTTTTTTAATTCATGGAAGTGAGGTTTAGTAGATTGATAGTCAAGTTACCTTTCCCTATAAATTTTCTCGATCAAGTTATTCATTCATGGAACTTTGATTCATTCCTATTGTTTTGATACACAATCCAATCCAGTTGAGTCTTGAGTCTTCATTGAGAATGGCATTCATAGGTTTTCAAGAAAGAGGTTATCATGCACATGCACTCTTCTTTTCTTGGTATCTTTGTAACTATGTTCAGCCTGAGTTCTATATTTTTAAATTATCATATTAGTTCGTGATTATTAGGCTTTTATTTTGTCTTTTAAGAATTTTAATTTAATTATTATTAATCATTAAATTTAAATATATATATATATATATATATTAAACTTTCAATAGAATTATTAAACTTTCAATGGTACATCAACTTTCATACATGAGAAAATAGATACTGACAAATGGTACATCATGGTCTGATTAATTTCGCTCAACAATTTCAAATGGTATAACATTTAGTCAACAGTAATCATTAATTTCTGCACACAGAGACTAATTTCTCTGGAAGCCTGAGATTTCTTTGGCTTGTTATTCTTATAACTACATAGACATAATTAATAGAGAGATTGAGGACAAAAAAAAATCTAGCGCTTAGTCTCCACTACTCAACATGATTTTGTGAGAAATAATACATAGATTGATTTCTATGAGTTCCTTAGCATTCTTTGGCTCATTATTTTAATCACAAAAACAATAAAAAATTCATTTAGGATTTGTTCTTAGTCCGATTATGCATTTTTTATAAGAAAAATTATGCAATATTAATAATAAACATAAATTTATTGCAATTTAGGGAAAGCTCGTTCATGTTTTTTTCTTTATGTTGGAAGGTTACTTTATTTTTGAAGTAATTTTTAGTAGATCATAGCATATATTGAGGAAATTTTAGTTTGACAAGAATCGTTTATTTCTCTTGAAACTTTAGGTATTAAAAGTCCATGACACAAATAAATCACACTCCAAAATCTAAAGAAAATGGAAGAGTGTTCAATTTTTTTAATCAAACTTTTTATTGGTGAAGGGTTAATTTATTACGAGAACGTCATTAAAGAAGTGAAAATTTTTAAACGTAACGTTTATTGACTAGAAAAATAATGACCAAAACGTCAAAAAAAAATGTGTGGCGGGTAAAGAGAAATCTAAATTCCAACCCTGCCTGCCACCTGTTGGTGAGTGGAGGTTATTCACTTTTCATTTACAGCTTACCAGGTTACTCATGTTACCAATATTTTCACATGGCTCACTTTTAGGTGACTACTTATTGTACTTCTTCTTTATAAATAACAATTGTTAGATAATTGTATTATTTGAAATCTATAACAAATCTAGGCAACAAAATTACAACAAATAGAAAATTATGCAAAAAATTCCCCAGGGCACTAATGTGTGGATACCCTATCATTTCTTAGATCCTCATAACTTACCAACACCTACTATATTGGTATACACATAATATGGAATTTACCTGAAGTATTTCATATGTATCTGGAAGTAAATAAGTTGTATGACAATTGTTATGGCAGATATAAGATGTATATTATAGTTTATATTTCAATTTTTCTTAAGTAGCATGCATGTGCGGTTCATATAGTGACTACAATTACCAAATATATTTCAGTGAAGATGTGAAGATGATCTCTCATTAGGTCCTAATTACTTAAAGCATCATTAATTAGCTTTCCAAATGAATAAAATGTGTTAACAAATTAGTAAAAACTAGGAAAACAAATCATGCTTTAAAAAAATATGGCACAATGAGTCACACTCTGAGATTTATTTCATTACGCATCAAGTGTCACTACAACATATATATGATCACCATTACCATATAAATGGGACATGTGACCATCATTTTGGTTTCGCCAATGACATTCCACATCATGAGCATTGTTTAGGGTTGATTGTGTTGATTTTTTTTAAACAAATCATTTATACATTTTATGGAAATTATAGACACAACTTATAATCACATTACAAGATCATGATGTATGGATATTCCTTATCATTTATTAGATACTCACAACTTACCAACACCTAATAGATTGATATACACATCATATGGAATTTACCCCTAGAATGCCACATGTATCCTAAAACAAACTAGTTGTATGGCAATTGTTATGGTGCATATATGATGTGTATTACAGTTTATCTTATAATTTTGTTGAAGTAGCATATAAAAATTTACATAGTGATATGAGAACCACTCTCTAGAGTATATATCAATTTTGTACACATGGATTTTCAGTTGATTTTTAAGATATATCATTGGTGATGGTCACATGATTATATAATGACCCATTAAGTTGAACCATGAAATTATTCATCACAACACACACACACACACACACACACATATTGATGAATTAATAATTTTTCTCATATAAATTTTTTAATCTATTTTGAAATATATATATATATATATATATATATAATTATTTCTAAGAATAACAAGAGAGAGTTCCTTACCATATCTTCATAAAACATATAATAGCAAGAAAATTAATCTATTGAAATTTCATTTCCAAACATATTCATGGAGTAAAATGAAGATTAAAAGGAGATATTCATGGATTTACATATAACATCACCTCATAATTAAGAATTTAAATGTACAATATTGATGATACATAGGTTAGGAGAAAATTAATCTATTGAAATTTCATTTCCAAACATATTCATGGAGTAAAATGAGGATTAAAAAGAGATATTTATGAATTTACTTATAACATCACCTCATAAAAGTGTAAATGTACAATATTGATCAATTTTATTTATATATGATAAATAATAAACCTTTATCTCACATGTATCATATAATATTATAAACAAACACATTCTATAATATGCAATAAAAGTGAAATTACACAATCCACATGGAAATAAGACTTAGTTCAAGAAAAAGAAAATAAAAAATAAACCATAAGTGACACGGATTTTGCAAAGGCATATAAGTATCGTTATACCGACGGCGGATAAAGCATCGCTATTGTGACGGATGCCTCCAAACGTCGCAATTGCGACACTTAGACATTGTGTCGCACTTGCGACGTTTGGAGGCAGCCGTAGCAATAGCGACGCTTTGGGGCATAGTGTTGCAATTGCGACGTCTTCCTCCAAACGTCGCAATTGTGACACTTTTCTAAGTGTCGGTATTGCGACACTTTTCTCTAAACGTTGGTATAGCGACAGTTTTGGGCGGGATTGAAAAAAATTGGGGAAATTTCCGACATTTGGTCAAAAGTGTCGGACCAAGTGTCGGAATTTCCCCCAAATGTACTAGTGTAGTATCGTTGAACACACTATTAAAATGTACCCTGATGTCCTATCAGTACCTCAACGCCTTCGTCATGTTCATCTGAAGAAGGTTGCTACCATTAAAGCATAAGTTGAAAAAATTTTGCGTGCTAGTATCATTTACCCTATTTCGCTAATTGAGTGGGTTTCCAACATAGTTCCTGTTATGAAAAAATAGGGAACCATCAGAGTGTGTGTTGATAATCGGGATGTCAATATTGCTTTTCCAAAACACAAATATCCAACTCCATTTATCGACCATATTATTGATAATTGTGTCGGATGCGAAATCTTTTTGTTCATGGATGGATTTTCCAGCAACAATCAAGTCAATATCTGCCCAGAGGACCAATATAAGACAACATTCATATGTCCCTGGGGCACATTCGCTTATAGGAAACTCCCATTTGGTTTAAAAAACATTGGGGAAACTTTTCAGAGAGAAATGGATTATGCTTTCAATGACATCAAGCACATTGTTCAACCCTATCTAGATGATTTACCCACGCATTCACGAAACCAGCCTAATCTCCCAATGCATCTGAGAGCTATATTTTTATGCTTCTGACACTAAAAAATATGCCTCAATCCACATAAATGTGTGTTTTGTGTTGGTTATGGTAATTTTCTAGGATTCGTCCTCTCAAAAATAAGGAATTCAAATAGACCCACTGAAGGTCCAGGCCATTCTTGATTTTCCCGCACCATCAAATTTGCTTCAGTTACAAAAAATTTAAGGAAAGGCTAACTTCCTAAGGAGGTTCATACACAACTACGCTAAAATGACTAAAGGATTTACTCGGCTCTTGAAAAAGGTGATTCCCTTCCATTGGGACCAATTTGTGCAAGCTTATTTTTATGGTGTCAAGGATACTCTTGTCTGGAGGTCATTAATGTATCTCCCCAATTATCAAAGTGATTATTTCTTATATATTGTCGCAGCTGATACAAACATTGCTATGGTATTGGTCCAAGTAGAAAATGGGATAGAACATCCAATCTATTATTTGAGTCATAATCTCAATGATACGGAAGTGAAGTATTCGTACGTATAAAAGCGCTCCTTGGCGGCTGTTCAAGCTATCCAAATATTTCGCCACTATAGCATGTTCCGAAAGACCATTGTCATTTTGGATTTTAACCCCATGAATTATATGTTATCATTTTAATTTTTGGGGGGGAGTATTCAAAATGGATTGTCATTTTGGAGGAATTTGATTTTGAATTTATCAGATCCAAGTCAAAGAAGTCTTTAGTTTTGGCTGAGATCCTCTGTGACCTTCCCTCTGATAGTACTGCTACTACGTTGAAACCATATATTCCTGATGAGTCTATGTTTTTTATCAGATCATCTGATCCTTGGTATGGGGATTTTATCATTTATCTATAGACCCAAACTTTTCGGCCTGATACCTCTCGCTCTGACCAGCTACAGATTTGATACCAAGCCAAATATTATCTGATCGCCAGTGATACACTTTATCGACGAGGTGTCGATACAATTTTAAGAAGGTGCCTCACTCATGAGGAGGCCAAAAAGGTTTTAAATGATTGTCATGCTTGGTCTTGTGGTGGAAATTTGTCTGGATATGCTACCGTGCAGAAGATACTCCGCGTCGGTTACTTCTAGACTACCATATTTCACAACTGCATCCTCATGGTCAGAAGTTGTCATGCATACCAGATATTTGATCATAAAATCCACAAATCACTAGTGCCAATGCATCATGTTGTCTCTGTGGGACCATTTTCAAAATGGGGCATTGACTTCATGACCTGTAACCCTCGTTCATTCGGGGGGCTTGGTTATATTATTGTTGTAGTAGATTACTTTACCAAGTGGGTCGAAGTAATGCCTAGATTCAACAACACAGGACAAGCAGCTGCATTTTTTTTCTTTAATCATGTCATTTCACAGTTTGGGGTCCCACGGGCTATAGTAATAGATCATGGTTCACATTTTCACAACCATATGATGAATGAATTGACTGCAAAATTAGTTCTATTCCTTATTACCACAATCAAGTGGACAAGTTGAGGCTACTAAAAATATTCTTATATGAATGCTTCAACGAATGATAGGATTTCATAAACTAAATTGGCATTTAATCCTATACTCAGCCTTGTGGGTGTGCCGAACCTCGGTGAGAAACGCAACTAGATTTACCCCCTTTATATTGGTGTGTTAGCATTGGTTTTGATTCCTTTCAAAGTTGCCCTCTCTATCATTCTATTTGGCCTCTATCCCCTTATGCTTCAATTGTTCTCCCTACTTTTTGCTACATCCTCGCCATTCTTCTCGATCCTTTCCTTATTTTCTAAAAATGTTCGAATTCATCCTAATTTTTCTATTTGCATTCAAATACTAAAAATTCCCTAAACTATTCCTAATTAGCCAACATATTTTGGTGCGTCTGCTGGGAGACGAAGGCCTTGAAATGAGGTATTCTCCCGAGTATCTTATTTTAATTGCTGAAGATCTATTCTTGAAGGTGAACATGAATCTATAACTTGAAGAGGACAGTATTTTTTCACCTGGCATCTCCATTGTTCCAGACCTAGTGGCGACTTCATAGGGGATGCAGGGATCAGATTTTCAGCGGAAGTTTTGGATAAACAACTACGCCTTTCAGAATTCTGAAAGGGACTTCATTGTAGAGGTAGCATAAAATTTTTTCCTCATTCAGTAGCTGATGATTTGGAGTCTTCCTATAGTGCAGACATTCAATGCTTTATGAGTATCCCGCGTTGTGATTATTTTCATCATGAGCTACAGTATGTTATGATATGGATTCTTTCAGTTTTGCCTTTAAGATTTAGAATCCATATGAGGTTTTTTCAGTTGTTTGAATGGTTGAATGAAAAGTTCCATATTTCATGAAGATTTCCATTCAAATCAGAGTAGAAGTAAAGGAATGAATAGGCTCGTTGTTTTGAGTATTTTTTCAGAATGTTAGATTTCAGTTTTCATTTTGAATCCAGCTTCAGTTTGGAGAAATAAGTTACAGAATTGAAATGATGCTTTTAACTCCATTACCCAATGGCTAGGCATGTTGGTTTTTTTAGTTAATAAGAAATATCGTTGGTTAAAGAGACAAGGCATTAGAAATACGGTTCTTGATAGCCCGTAGAGGGCATATCATCCCCAATTAGAGCCACTGTTAGCACTGGTTTTGATTCCTTTCAAAGTTTCCCTCTCTGTCATTCTATTTGGCCTCTAACCCCTTATGCTTCAATTTTTCTCGTTGCTTTTTGCTACATCCTCGCCATTCTCCTCGATCATTTCCTTATTTGTAAAAAATCTTCGAATTCATCCTAATTTGGCTATTTGCATTCAAATGCTAAAATCACCATAAATTATTCCTAATTATCCATTTTCATATCTAAAAGCTACCTAATGATATGTTGTCCTATCTATTCCCTATTCTAGTCAATTCTTTTTCAAAAAGGGAAAATAAAATTATATTATTTTTTTATTTTTTATATATGAAATTGTTATAATTTTTAGCAAAATAAAATAAAATAAAGGCTTCATAGAGCTCCCTATCCCTCAACCCAAATCCTAAAGTGTCATGTAATCGAGAGCTTATTCCAAGAGCTACATCCAATTTCAAGTCACGAAGGGAGGACACATTGCGCCAAGTCTCAAGCAAATGTCACAACTTGTATAGCCTTGGGGTCATCATTGTCGAATATTAAACTTGACACCTATTTAAATAATATGTGTCTTCCATGCCCAGAAAATGTGGGATTATTCTCATTGAATATGAGCAAACAGTAAATGAAAGCCATGCAAGTAAGGAGGGTTGAAGATTTAGCATGCAAGTAAGGAAGGTTGAAGATTTAACCTCTCCAACACTAGTAGTTGAGGATTTGGAAGGACCGACACAAACAAGTAATATGGAGGAAGGAATGTCATCATCAACGCAATCGAGTAAGGATAATGAGGGTTTGGTTTCATTTCATCTCGATCAAAATGAGGTTCTTCCAGTTCGAGACACTTATAATACCCTGATTAAGGCTTACGGAAAGGGCAGTGGAAGGAAGCAAAGGTTGTCCTTGCAGATATGAAAGACACGGGTTATAAGTCAAATGAAATTATGTATGCTTCCCTTTTGTATGCTTATGTCAATGGTAAATAGATAGTGATGTCGAATATGACTTGAAGAAGAAAGTTAAAGATGTGCACTTACGTGTTCAAGATGTGATTGGTATTTTTGAGAAGAAGACTAAAGAAAGTGAGAAATATTCAAAGAGAAAGGGACACCGTAGGCATTCTGCAGATAGTTAGAATGTGGGGGATGATGAAGGGAAGAGTGTAGGAAATTATATGATCATAGATGATGGTGTAAGATATGTTGACAGTGAAAGTTGGAACATTTTCCATAAATTTCTGTTGAGAGATGATGAATCCTCTCGAATTAATCTTGAAAATGACCATAATGGAGAGACCCATGCAATAGAACAGGCTGGCCACCAAAAGCATGTAGTAGAAGAAGACATGATTGTGGTTGATAGAGATAATCTAAGTTCAAAATATTGGACAACCACTGCAGCTTCTCTTGATCAAGAGTTGGTCTCACAGAAAAAATAATGTGGGAAGGAGAAAGATTCATTGGTTTTACCTGAAAGGCACAGAGGAAATGTTTTACTGGATATTCTGCCATTGGATGAGAGTAAGGGAACATTTATTCACAAAATGTCAACATCATATGAGGATTTCATTATTTCAAGTGAATCAGGGTAGATGACTTCACCTGGTGCAGATTCAGATCAATTTGTTGGAGATGACTTTGAGCGTATGATCAACTGGAAAAGTGCTTATCTCCACTCGGAAAAAATTAGGAGATGATTCTTTCATGGTTTCTACAACATCTATGATACAAAATTCAAACCAACAGATGAAGTGAATCTCATGTTTTGGTTTGGTTTTAATTTTGAAGATCATGCTGCTAGCAACATTTTATTATCATGCTTAAGTTTGATGTAGATATTGAGCCTCACAGTTTATTGTGTTGGGAGAATTTTAGTCATTTCCAGGAAATAGCTACCTTTTATAGGAAAACTGGTTTCTAAAGAAAACCCAGCAGGTAGCTATTTTCCCAGAAATTTGAATACAACAGATTTAGGGGTTGGTTAGGTGGAAAAATTGACCCAGATTACAGGGAAGAGAATAAGTAGCACTTCATCAAATACTTTCCATATTTAAATGAAATAATTGGTGCAGGTGGCAGCTATTTCCACATTAAAAGGTAGAAGATTGATTAGGTGTCAAATAGTTCCACATTTCAAGGCATTAGTTGAGGACAGTCAAGTACAAGTGATAAAGGGATTAAGGCAGGTGGAATCATCATCAACAACTCTCAGCAGTTTCACTTTTGGAAGAAGGTTTTCCACAAATTCTTGAACAGCTTTCCACATCATCAACTCGATCTTCATCAAAAATCAAATTTCATTTCCTATTTTGTAAGTATACTATTGTACATCGAATTTTTTTTTTCTGTTATATAAGCTTTACTATCTTTAGTAAAATGTAATAAATTTCCAATTAACAACTTACCCAAAGTTGTGGATCTTAGAAGATCTATTATTTTTTTATAAATATCGAATAAAGCAATCAGAAAAGGGGGGAGAGAGAGAGGATTGGAAACACAGGGTTGAGTGCCCTGTTGTTGATTCTCATGTCATTCCTAAATAGTGTAGTGTTGAACATATAATACATTCTAGTTACACTCTTGAGGATTCACAATAATATGGTGTGTGTATTTTATTTCTATGTTTTCATATCTCAGATATTCATTTCCGGATTGTGATATATATATATATATATATATATATATATATATATATATATATATATATATATATATATATATATGTTGTCTCATGTTTTTGTTATCCTTATGATATAACAGTACATGATTATCAATTTTTATCAGTCTTGTTCTACAATCTTTCTTGATAAGATGTGTATGGAAAATTTGTTCATAAGCATTCCCTGTGACAGAAATATTTTAGATGCATGATGAGAGTCTTGTAAGTCTTGTGAAAGCCTTCTTTCATTAACACATTTCAAGTCTATTATCTTTGTTATCCTTTCATCTATGCAATGGAATTCTATCATATAGACCCACTCCCTTTTGTCTATTCTTCTGACCATTCGACTATGAACTCAACCTTGCAACCACATCATATATCAGTGCCCTCATATGTGTCATATACTTTTAGCTGTTCAATATTCCTTTCATAGTGCTTGAGATTCAACCACTTTCCAAAAAACCCAATCAAATCATAAAAAAATTGCCTTAGAGCTTAGGATGTGTCTGGTCAGGTGTTTGCTACAGTCCAAGTGATGATTCCAACGCTAACATGGTGTATGGTCTGGAATCTATCTTGCCAATCAAATGTGAAATACCATCGTTAAAACTCACAATCAACTTGTTACCTGACACCTCTGCTGAAGAAGCGTGTCTTTTTAACCTCATCCATCTTGATAAAATGCATCGTGAAGCCCAATTGGCCAACGAAAAACATAAGAGACGTATAAAGGTGCAATATGACAAGCATGTCCAGCCTCACATTTCCTCAAAGGGTGACCTGGTCCTTCTTTATGATTAGGAAACTGATGTAATAGGTACAGGGAAATTTGAGCCATTATGGCATGGCCCCTATATTGTCAAAAGAGTTCTTGCTAAGGGTGCATATGAGTTGGTAGATTAAGATGGAATTCCGTTGGCACAACCCTGAAATGGGTTGTATCTGAAACGTTACTATGCTTAATCATGAGCATAGTGATTTTTTATATTATATTGTATATGTATGTTGTTGATTTGCATTTATTGTCTTAGTTTATTTCTAGAGTTTTCTTGAAGTTAATAATCCACTTTACATTTCATCGCAGATGTCTGAATATTTGGAACCATTTGTTGGGTATACTGATGGTGCTAATCATAGTATGGAGAATCTATCCTCTGCAGCATGGGCCATTTTTGCTCTGAACGACGAGTTAGTGATGTTTCAAGGGATTTGTATCGGTCGATCTACAAACAATATCGCTGAGTATAGTGCATTGATCGAAATTCTCTCTGATGCTATTTAATTTGGTATTAACCACATCATCATAAGGTTAGACTCAGAACTTATGGTATTACAACTTACTAGTGTTTATACTGTTAGAAATCCAACATTGTATCGTATGTTCCTAAGAGTTTGACTTTTGGGAAGAAATTTTAATTTTATTCAATATCAACACATTTCCAGAAACTTGAACACATTGATTGATTCTTTAGCGAATTATGTTATAAAGAGACACTTGCAACACACGTAAAGATACATTCACACAATTGAATAGGATAGCACAATAAACATAGGAAATCACTGAAATCAAATAAATAGATAGTTATAGGATTTTACAAAATTTGTGCCCAAGACACATTGGTCATCTGACCTCAAAATGTATGCAACATGTCAAAAGTAAACTAATGGTGATCATGATAACATGCTATTGATATAGCTATCCTACACAGTAACCACATCCAGTGGTTAGGAACGCCAATAGTGTGGTGCTGTAGTCGCATGGGTAACGCTTCGATCCGGCAATCTAGAATCTCAAAGGTCAACCCCTGTATGTGTTGTTGAAGATTAGCAAAAGTCTCAGCCATATCTAAATCCTGAAGGACTGCTCTCCTGGCAGCCCTCTCTATTGGCTCATCCACTCCATGCTCTAGCTCTCCCACTGATTGAACTCGACCCACATCTACATTACATCAAAACTTTAGTTTAGTCTTGGGAAAACATTAAAATGAAAAAACATGTATAAACCTTATAAAAATCAAAAAACATGATCAAAACATTCTTACCGATTGCACCCCACTGAGCACCTTCTGGTAAAGCTAAATTTGGATCTCCTTGGAAGTCGATGCCTGCATATGCATAGTCATCGATGGAAATAATTTTTCTTCTGAACCAGGAAAAAAATGTAGTCGAGAACACGATGGATGATCGACCAGCATGTCTAGCCATCAGTTCTACCCATCTCTGCATCCTTGGATCTCTAGGGTTAGATATACCTAGCGTCACATGTTGAGGTTGCATCAAATCATAGTTGAAAATTTTCTTCCTTCCTCCCTTTTTATTTCTTAGTTTTTCTTTCATTTGAGAAAGTACGGCTTCAACCCAATTGAAAATTTTTGGTTCCATGCACTCTAGCGCATACTGCATATAATATTTTTTCGCTGCATGGAGTGTAGCGGTACCAGCAATCTTTGCGATCGTTAATAATATGGCTCTCAATGGAAAATCATGAACATCGTGGATGTTTATTTTCCCATCCTTGCTAGGCTCTACCCCTAGATTGCAATACTACAAAATACAGTCTCTCATTGTCTCTCCTCCGAGAGCAGACCCTCAGAGAGAATGGGTAGGCCTCTCCTCGACAAGCCTATCAGAAAATAGATATCCTCCACTAAAATTGGGACCACTTTGTTCCTAATATGAAATGCCTCAATTGTTGGATCCCATGCACGAACAAGGAACTCTAGTAGTTCCATCTATTGCCTCATACCCAATAGACGGAAGTAGTTCAGAAACCCACAGTCTCTAAGGGCTCTTACAGTACCTAGATCATTAAGGGAAATCATGTTTTTTTCTTCATTCTCTCTTTCTCTCCAAGTAATTGACATTTTGGTCTGTTGAATCCCTGAAATATAGCCATAAGACTCATTAGGACCCTTTTCATGCAAAAAATTAGGAAAATTTTGGGTAAAATGCAAGAATAAAAAATGTGAATTGCACCCAATGCAACCTTAGACAAGAGACAGTGCATTGCATATGCACCTAGCCCTCATTTTAGGTGAATTTCAATGCAGGTTTCAACATCCAAGGGTGTGTTTCCCTCTTTTGAAAATATATTTACCCTAAGGGGCCCAAATCCCTAAAAAATTGCAATGAAATGAAACAAAAGGACTACTGAAGGAAAGAGGAGGTTTATGGCACCAACCTGGATCAAACGGCGAGGAAAACCATCCACATAATTGATCACAATAAATAGTTGAAGTTCGAGGGAAAAAACAGGTTCAAAGCTCCAAAATTAAAATGGTAACTTTCAAATGGTAAAAATGAATAGTAAAACTCGTTTAATTAGTCATTTGATTATTTTCAAATCATATTTATTGTTTTGACTATGGTTTTATTCATTTTTTATCATGAAACATGTATTTTTAATCTATTTGATGTTGTTCTGAACATGTTTACAACTGATATAGCAAATTATTCGTGCACATTTATTTCGAGAATGATTTGACCACAAAGCATACTTTTATCCTTATTTTTCGAGCTTTGATAAAAGAAAAAAAAGGACTTGAAGCACGTTTATCTCTTTTTAGAGCTTCCATATCAGTGAAAAAGGAACCCTTAGAGTCTTCTTTTAGCTCTTTTCAGACTCTAATAATGTGAAAATATTTCCGAGCACTTGTCTTTTCGAGCTCATAAAAGTAAATGAATTGATATCTACTCAATATAAGTTTAACCCTTTTTCAGACTGAGATAGATTATTTACGAAAAAGAAAAACCTTAGTCGAACATGGCTAGGAGGTTCTCTTAGATATCATTTTACACTTTTTCGGATCTAAGCAACAACTTTACGAAAAATTACTTATGGAGTTTTAATTTGTCCTCTTTTTCAAACTCTCTAAATATGAAAAAGGACTAGGTTTTCACTGTCGTTAACCTCATTAAAACATAAAATAGCGATGGGCGTTTCGATAATGGCAAGGATAGAGTTCCATTCATTGCTAGACTCATTAAATTATTAAATAGCGATACATTATTCACCCGAAGGGTTGAATTATATATCAAGAATATGTTATCCTCCTCAAGGTTGTTAAAAAATAAAGAGGTATTGGTCGACAAATGATCGGGGAAATTTTTTGGAAGTGAACGGAACTTTTATGGTAGCAGGTCTCTCTTGAACATGACACTTCACTCCAACATCGTGATGTTTGGGTTGGGTAATCTTCTTGACGGTTCATTCATACCTATGGTTCATCATACCTTCACTTAGGTTTTGGGTCAATGCTGCCAACTCATCTCAGTGTCGACAATATGTTCAAGAGAATTCATCCAATGAATACTAATCCTTCTGCAATACTCATAAACCTTCATTCACATGACAGTCATCCCTGAACATTGCTATATCAATTCACATTTTGTCTCTAAAATTAGTAACTCTTGTTTCGCGATAAAGTGACTTCTTGTCGACATCAAATCATCATCCAGGAAGTTTACTTAGAAACATCATCTTCCAATACCATGAGGCTTGTTACATCATCGACAAGATCCTCACTTACGGACCTTTGACCAAAATATTTTACTTGGCGTTCAACATCAAATCATCTATTTGTTGAACCCTTAGTTAAACTGAGAGGGGGGGGGTGAATCAGTTTAACACATACATGGAATTTTGAAAATTTTCATTAAACTTTATTAACACCTTCATTTCATGATCAACTTAATATGTGAGCAATCTTAATTTGTGAGCAGCAAGTATCAAGCAGATTTGTTAATGTAACAGCAGTCTTAATATGTGAGCAACAAGTATTAAGCAGATTAGATAAACCACATCAACACATAGACATCATGCACAGAGACACCAGATATAAGTGGAAACCCATAAAGGGAGAAAACCAAATATTATTATTGTTGTGATGCAAAGGCAAGCTCCAACTCCCTCTCACCACTGATTTTCTGTATGCTCCAACCCACAGGAGGCTCCTACCTCAATTCTGCAAGCTACAACTTGTAAGGAAGCTCCAACTCCCATCAATTTTCTGCAAGCACCAACCTACATGAGGCTCCAACCTCAGTCAGCTACAACTGATATTTTATCAAGCTACAACTTGATGTGGAAGCACCAACTCCCATCTATTTTCTGCAAGCACCAACCTACAGGAGGCTCCTACCTCAGTCAGCTACAACTGACATCTATCAAACTACAACTTGATAGGGAAGCTCCAACTTCCTTACTCTTTCAAAAGAAAAACACTTGTTGATTTACATTGGATATAAGCTATGTTCTGTACCTTCTCTTCTGTTGTCCATCAGTCCTCATATCTTCCCAGCATCATCTCTGCATCTTCTCAGATTCACTATCATCTCCTCCTTCTTCTCTACTCAGCTCCTCCTCCTTCTCTGCCTCACTGCTTTATTTCTGCATTCTCTAACTTTTCACAGCATCTCGTTCTGCTCCTCCTTCGTCTTATATTTTCTGCATCAATTCCACATTTTCCAACCTCTCTAACCCCACTCTGCATATCAAGGTGATATCATTTATAGAGGTTTCCTTATGACTGTTAGCATTCCACAGGTAATTCGAAATGGACAGCCATGCCTCTTTGGCTTCTACCTTCTCATTTCTTTTACCAGATCACTCAGAAAAATGTAAATGTACACTACTACATTTGGCGGAAATTCCGACACTTGGTTCTGACGCTTTTGACCAAATGTCAGAAATTTCCCCAAATTTTTTCCATCCTGCCCGAAACCATCGCTATACTGATGTTTATAGAAAAGTGTCGCAATACCGACACTTAGAAAAGTTTCACAATTGTGACGTTTGGAGGAAGACGTCGCAATTGCGACACTATGGCCCAAAGCGTCGCTATTGAGATGACACCAATCGTCGCAAGTGCGACACAATGTCTAGGTGTCGCCATTGCGACGTTTAGGTACCCGTCGTAATAGCGACGCTTTTTCTGTCGTCGGTATAACGACACTTATATGCACGCCACATAAAAATACGAAACTTATATGCGCGCTACATAAAAATTCGAAACTTATATGCGCACTACATAAAAATGATTTTATTGTTTCGTATGCGTCGCAATAGCTACATTAACGTCTGATATGACACGCGCATTCGCCCTCCGCTCTTGCAGAACAACATTCACCCTCAGCTCTTGCAGAACAACATTTTCCCTCAGCATTCGTGCTCAGCTCTTGCAGAACATCATTTTCCCTCAGCATTCGCCCTCAGCGTTCGCCCTCAGCTCTTGCAGAACAACATTCACCCTCAGCTCTTGCAAAATGGTAAGTTCTTACTGTAGGCCCTTCCTCCTATAGTAGGGTTGACTCTATTTGGGTTTTTTTTGGTCAATTCCATTGGATTGTGTTAGGCTGTAGGGTTCTCTCTAGATGTCAAGAATCAAGATTCAATACCCTCTATTATCTTCATCACCCGATACAAGATTTAAATTTTTCCCAAAGAAACGCTTATTAATTTGGCAGCCATTATTTCTCCCTGATTTAAAAACCCTACATTTAAATGAAAACAAGCATTGCATTTCAACTACAAAAATCTATTAGTGTTCAAATGTACATGTGTGCTACATTAACGTCTGATATCACGCGCGCATTTACCCTCCGCTCTTGTAGAACAGCATTCACCCTCAGCATTTGCCCTCAGCTCTTGCAGAACAGCATTCGCCCTCAGCATTCGCCCTGAGCTCTTGCAGAACAGCATTCACCCTCAGCATTCGCCCTGAGCTCTTGCAAAACAGCATTCGCCCTGGATTCGCCCTCAGCTCTTTCAGAACAGCATTCGCCCTGCATTCACCCTCAGCTCTTGCAGAACAGCATTTTCCCTCAGCATTCGCCCTCAGCGTTCGCCCTTAGCTCTTGTAGAACAGCATTCGCCCTCAGCTCTTGCAAAATGGTAAGTTCTTACTGCAGGCCCTTCCTCCTATAGTAGGGTTGACTCTATTTGGGTTTTTTTGGTCAATTCCATTGGATTGTGTTAGATTGTATGGTTCTCTCTAGATGTCAATAATCAAGATTCAATACCCTCTATTATCTTCATCACCCAATACAAGATTTAAATTTTTCCCAAAGAAACGCTTATTAATTTGGCAGCCATTATTTCTCCCTGCTTTAAAAACCCTACATTTAAATGAAAACAAGCATTGCATTTCAACTACAAAAATCGATTAGTGTTCAAATGTACATGTGTGCATCACTTGTGTAGGGTATTCCTTTTCCACTTGCACATTATCCAAGAATGTGTGCAGTATACTTCATATTTTTTGTGATTTAGATTGTCTTGAAAAAGGAAAGGTAAATTATTTCCCATGGAAAAAGAAGGTTTTCCCTTTTATAGGTTGTTTGGACTTACGTGGAAAAATTTATGGTATGCGTTTCATATTATGTAGTTTAAATTTGAATTAACAGATTATTCTACATGAAAATATAATTACCTATGTGATGTCCTTCATCACTAATTAAAATTATAGGGTTTTAATTTCCTAGACTCTAACTCATCTGATGCTAAATTCTAGGTTCTCATTGGTGGATCACTCTTCCATTGATTTCCTTTCCCTCTAGATCTTGTCATACTTTAAAAGTCATCAATGATACATATATTATTTTAGGTATCCCAAAAGGCTTTATAGTAGAACATATTGTGAAGTTTTTTTGACACTTGAGGATTCTTTTTAGAACTGCAACGTGGTCTATGCTATCGAGTTATATATCAAGCAACTTGTCCTTAATAACCATACTATGAGGTAGGTTCAACCAGTTTGAACTTGTTGGGACATAGCATATGAAGTTGTGTGATGAGTCCATATCACAGGTCTATTATGGTGACAAAAGTGAAGACACGTAATGATAGTTATTATGTTAACATTACTAGAAACATTTTCGAAATTATCCATGCTATCAAGATGTCAAAATTACAGGCATTAGGTGTCAATACTCATAGCTAATAGATAATAATAATAATATAAAAAAATCACAACTTTATTCTTGAAATATGATTGTTACACATTGGTAACCTAGTTCATGAGTTACTATCACCCAAAGACTGCAAAACAAACTTAAAATATAAATTAAACCAACATGAGAATCCAACTAAGGGTTTCTCAACAAAATCATGCCATAACCTGGCATTTTGAAACCCAAATTTGAATCCATCATAAGTAATACAATGCAAACTCAAATGGATTTTCAATGCATGTTTGCATGCTACACTTATTCTCTGTCTAGATATCATTTTTTAAATGGAACCATTAGTCAAGCCCACAGTCCTTTTTATGTGAAAAATTTCAGCTCTATTTGAGCTCTTTTTTGCTCCACCACCTCCATAAACCAGTGTTACATGGGGTCTCGCCCCCCCACCTAGGGGTCTAGATTCCTCGCCCCCTCGCGCTCTGAGGTCTTGGGGACTTCTAGGGGATGTTTCCCTCACGCCCCCTCACGCCCCCGCACACCCCCTTTCACGCCCCCTCACGCCCCCTCACACCCCCCTTCACGCCCCCTCACGTCCCCTCACCGCCCCTTTTAGTTTATGGTTTCATGTTAAAAGTTGATGTGCCACTTAGCATATTTGAGAATCCAAGTGATTCTGATTCAGATGGTGACATGGTTGATCTTGATATATTCGTGCAGAAGTTGGATCCAGAGACTAGTGGGGCATTAACTTGAGCATTTATGCTCATTTATCAGTATGATGATATCATTTGATATTCATATGTTATGTTTTATGTTTTATGTTTCAGACATAACTTATTTGCATTTAAGTTTTATGTTTGAGACTTGAGTTGTAAACTTCAGTTTAAACTCTATTTTGAATCTTGATATAATATGTCATATGATATCTTAAACTTTATTTTCATTGTACATTGTTAGTAGTTACATTAATGATTATATAGTTACAAAATTACAAACTTACATGCATGATTGTATGATGTATGTTTTAACTTTTAACTTTTAAATTTGTTTCAATTATATGATTCATCATTCATCGATTTGTAATTTTATCATTTATGATTTATCTTTCATGATGCAAGTGTATGATGATTGTATATACATTCCTTGCAAAAATATAGTTACATTATAAATATTAAATTTTATAATTTTTATGACCCCGACGTCCCCCCACGTTTCCTGAAAATTGGTAGGGAGCTTTTGCATAGGCCGCTCCCGCGCTCCCTCGCCCCCTCGCTCCCACCTCCGGGGGACTTGGTGGAACATTGCCATAAACATATGCAAACATATATCATGATCTTGGAATTCCATTACATATGTATGTGCCAATGTTCCATAATCATGCCCCATCATAAATTTAAGAAATTTCCATTGAATATCAAATTATGGAGGGGGGGGACTTTTTGCTGCAACATTTGGCTCAAAATCAGGGACCATCTCCGTATGAGGTGAATGAGAACTATAGATATTTGAAGAAGTAGATTAGTGCCTTTTCCTCTAGCCATGGAGTCATATACAGTCATCCATCACAAAAATTTGTCTTTGTTCATTCTCACCTTGAAAGTTACAAAAAATCATGCCCTAATTGAAACGACACTAAATTTGAAAGATATAATAAAAATGCAAGCTAGAAGTGCCCTATTAATACAAAAGGAAAACCTTCCTACCTACCCTAACTGAGATAATTTTTTATTAAATAAGAAACATGATATTTCCAATGGAGTTGATCCAACAACTAGTTAAATGTATGGGACTAAATCATGCATTTGATTTCCAGGGAAACATGCGCATGAAGAGAAAAAATGCAGAATTAATGGAAAATCCATACATGCCACTTATAAAAACTACACCGAAAGGTCAAAAAATACTTAAGGCCTTAACTTAATTTGAATCCAAAAATGACAAAACAGGATTAGTGAAAACACGAGTGGTGTGGGTGAACAACATAAATAAAAAGTGAGGATACCTTTCCCCAAGATGCCTTTGTCACCGTTGTATGAAAACATGTTTTCCTTTCCCTTTATACATGCAAGTGAATGCATTATAGGTATGGTGTTTTCCGAGAATAGGAGAAGCCTACTTAAATATATCATTCGTGGATTGAATGTTTGGGTGCCTTAATGTGCAATGACATGTTTCCAGGACTGAATTCAATGCAAGGCATATTTGAAACTCTAACTCTGTCTTTTGGTGTCTTATTAGAAATTATTTCAGTTTTCATTTTGTGTTTTCAAGTTAGATATTGTTTTCAAGTTTTTACATTTATAATTTTATTGCAATGTGGCAGACTGATCAGGGCAGTACAGGAACAACCCCGAGACGGGATGATCGCGGAAAGAGGCCGGCGGAAGAACATGTAAAGTGCCAGCATTGCTCTATCTTCAGGTATTTTAGTTATTTACATAATTGAAATAATATTAATTTTGTTCAAATATGCAGACACCTAGCCATGGTACGCCTGATGATTCCCTCTTTGAGGAAGAGCTTTCTTCATCCCTATCTCCAGTGTTCTTGTTGCGAAAAAAGGCACGAGATGCAAGGTCGAAATTTAATACTTTGATAGATGCACCTCAAACACCTGAAACAGAAGAGAGGATAAAAAAACTTATGAGCCAGCTAGAAACATATCAGGTAATAATAAAAATTCAAAAGGATATTTTTTTGTTCTGCATGAGATGAATTGTGATAGTTTGATTTTTAATTTTTACATTGACTAAACTAAAAAAAAATTCTTTTGTATGTAGCGTTTTCTGGCACTTGCTGAACCCGGTGTTGGTGGTAGTGGGACACAAGGGCAAGAGATTTCCCAACAACCCTCTCATACACCTTCTACTCCTTTAGGTGCCAGCCAAGAAACACACCCTGCCCAAGCAGACACCCAGCCAACCGCTGAACGTGTTGGCAATGATGAGGTTGATATGGCCAACTACATTATTGCGTTTCCTGGAGCTACACGTGTCAGCTCCATAGGGACCATTAATGGCATGTTGTTGGTGAACGATGAAGGTGTCCCTATAAAGCATGTACAACTCCCAGGTAAATTTTAATATTTTAACTATTTCATGTACTTTATCTAAAACATATTTATCATGATTTTTATTTTTAAATTAATGATAATATCTTCTTATTTTTTTGGTTTTATTTTGTGTAGGAAAAAATGAGTTCTACAGGATTCTGGAGAGCCATGTGTTGGTAATTTTTGGCCCAACCATACGTACAGGGTGGAATTCCCAGAATTCCAACCTGAAAAAAGAACTTCTAGATTATCTAGAAGCCCTTTTTGGGGTCGGCACATTTGACAGAACAGCGGTGGCTCGGGTAGCCGAAAAATATTTGAAATATACCAGGGACACCTATAGGACGCAATTGAAATTTAACCCTAGATATGAGCGTCCTCTCGCAGTTTCAGAGAGTGAGTGGAGAGCACTCATCCATGACGGAAAAGAGAAAAGGGCAAAGAAAGAAGGAAAAATGACAACTAGACCCGCAAGGTAAATTACAACTTTAATTCAATAGCTTTAATTTTCTTTATGTCTAAAGTAAAAGTGTGCTACGTCATATCTGACTTCAATATTTTGATGCTAGGTTGCCTGACACCTCAAAGGAAACCAAAGCTAGGATTGAGAAAAAGGGCCATCACAAGCTCGGCCAGGGTGGCTACTTGAAATTAGCTGCAAGAATTGTAATTAAGTAGCTAAACATCTTATAATTAATTGTATCGCCTTCCAAAGTTTTTGTAATCCTATCAAATATGATTAAAATACACAATCATATGTAATGTAGGGTGATTAATTCGGAACAGAAACTACAGAGGAAGATAAAAATATCGCTTTCCATTTTGGCTATCAAGCTGTAGTTGAACGTCGCAGAAGCTTGGGGCAGGTCCCAAGATCTAGAATTCCTGATAAGGTAAAACATTAACCTTTCAATATTTTTTTTTTCGTCCATAAATTTAATGTCTAACAACTTTGTTTAAATCAGGGGAGCAACACTACTGACGAGGCAAATAAGCCAGTTTTAGAGCCAGATGTAGATGATCCTCTCGTGCAACCTGATCATTGTAGTGGGGACCAGGCCGACAATGCTGCTATCAGTGAGGGCCGTGACGGTAATTAATTTCCACTTATAATTTTTTCTAATTATACCTTGATGGTTGTCCTTATAACGTTTTTTTTTAAATGATAGAGAATTTTTCCCTTGAGGATCTTACCACCAGAGAGGAAGACAGGGCAACAGTCCCAACGGCGACAACTGGTGCACCAGGTAAATAATCTCATTGCAATTTTTTTTATTAATATTACCGAACTAGTTCAATGATATTTAAAAACTGATAATTAAAATTTAATATTATCTGTTTTTGTAGGCGATGCCCCGTCACTGGATGAGACCAGACATCATGACAACGCAACTAGGTCAGCGACGACAACTAGTGCACCAGGTAAATAATCTCATTGCAATTTTTTTTATTAATATTACCGAACTAGTTCAATGATATTTAAAAACTGAAAATTAAAATTTAATATTATCTGTTTTTGTAGGCGATGCCCCGTCACTGGATGAGCCCAGACATCGTGAATACGCAACTAGGTCAGCAGTGCGGGTTGAAAGGCACGAAACAGGAGCAGAGCACGATGATATTGATGATGTAATTAGGAGCTTTAAAAATAGGAAGAAGAAAAATAAAATTTGACAATGTAAAATATTGTATTATTATAAGACAAACGTTACCATACTTGGAACGTTTTTTGCGTTATATAAAAAACTCATTTATCATAATATTTTTATGTCAAGCATTAATTGCAATGTTTCCTTGCGTACTTTTTGTTGAATTGTTTTTTTATTAGTTATTGAATATTTTTTTTTTATGCTCATGAAAGTAAAAAATGAAATATAGATTGGGTATTGGGGAATTGAGAGTGATGTGAGGGGGGGGGAGGGGCCATAAGAGCTTCCAACTTCACGTGGTTGGCCCTGTTTAGTAGAGAATAATTTATTGGAGCGATTTAATCTTGGAGCAAACCTCCCTTGATCCAGCGTAGCAACAAAAAAGTCACTGTTGACTTAGTTGCTACTCTTTCAGATCGTGGGAGGCTTGTTCCAAGTTCATGCGACTCTAATAAATTGTTCTTGAAACGAAGAGGAGCTTATTCAGGTATGTTTTGAAATTTTCAACATATGTTCTAACATTATCATAAGAATGCATCTTAGAGTAAAAAATACTACATCAATTGCTTGTATTTATTGTATAGATAATGATGGATTTTGATTGACTTGGCAGTGCAGGTACAAATCCTCTTGCATCATGAGCAATACAACTTGTCAACTAGGGTCATGTCCAAGATATTTTTGCTTGTGCGCTTGACCAGGTTCGTAATGTCACATTTTGTAAGTTCCTTTACAGTTCATAATTCAATATTAAGCTTGTTCATGATTATTATCTAGGTTTTTTGTATGTGTTTTTTCATCTATTTGATTGTAAGCAACTATGCATGTTTTCTGTTGTTCACTATGATTTCTCCCATTACCACTCCCAGGATGAATCTGACTTTATTGTTACATAGGTTACTTTATTGTTACTATGATTTCTCCATTTACGATTTCATAGGTTACATCATGTAAAGTTGTCAATCTCAAGTTGGTGATGAGCTTTAGTTCTCCAGATTTGGGGCTTTTCTGATATTTTCTCCCTCATGTCATTCCTCCATCACCTCGTTGTTTGAGCATGCCAATTTTCTACCACTTGTACCAATTGGCACATGTCAATCTCTGAGTGGTGCCACATTTCACCTATTTTCAGTGAGAGTTTAGGGTTTCTCTAACATAGCTTCAGAAATCCGATTCAGTGCCTGCTTGAATATTTTCACATAATACTTATGGTTTGGATTGATGAGCATGTTCTGAATGGTTGGTTGATTTATAAGAACCACCCATATAGTCATCTTGAGATATCTCAGAAGGTTTCTTGGGTTTCCTTTTTCACCGTTTCTAGTGGGTGGGATGGTGTGGGGTGATCCATCAATACTGGTGCTCTTGTAGTAGGGAATTTTTTTTTGGGAATATAAAGGAGCATTTGATGTAGATATCCCATTGGATGCATTCATAGATGGGAACGAGAGGTCAAGAATTTAAATCAAAAATATGCAACCTCTAGCATGGCAACCTGAAGGCCGCGAGAGACACTAGTTAAAGATTGTTTTGTGCTGGCCTTAATATAGTCGTGATTTCTTTCTATTATCTTAATGCAAATATATAGTCCGGTCTCATTAAAATGAGGATTTTGGTTGTATTTCTCTTTGGTTGTTTCTCTCTTAATGCTCGAGAAGTTGCCAAAAGTTGCGATAGTTGTTTAGTTTGCCTGTTACAACTTAAAAGTGGTTTTTAGCAATGGGAGTCATGTTTTTTAAGGTTCATACTAATATGAAGATCTTGTAATTCTATATTTAGCATAAGAGAAGATGGCCTCTGCTTTGGGCAGTATGACAACAATTGCCACATCTACCTCATTGGGTAACAATGGAAAGGGGAAGAAGTTGGGTGCAGTGTTTGATAATTATGGCAGACAATTGTCTTCTCTTTCAGTTTTTTCACCCATTTCCTTTAATCGCTCAAGCAGAAGAGGGACTCTGAGATTACGCGACAGAGAGAAGGTAGTTAATACAAGAGCTATGGAAAAAGAGTTGTACTTCAACAAGGATGGCTCAGTGACAAAAAAATTGCAGGTCAGAGAAAAAATTATGTTTAAAGGAAGGTCACCTGCACGTGAAACTTCATTGCGGTGGATCTTTCCTTGTCCACTTATATTCGATTTTAATGTGTTATTTTAATTTTTCATGGAGGGTTGTTTTGGAATATGGTCTGGCATTCAATTGCACACTTACTGAAAGCATTGTCAATTTGTCTTGCAGGCAGTGTGAACAAACTTGTTGATCTTGTTGGAGTCACCCTTGGGGCGAAGGGCAAAATTTTGTCTTGGAGAGAAAGCATGGTTCTCCGAAAATAGTTAATGATGGTGTGACAGTAGCTAAGGAGGTAATTTGTAGATGTGTGCTCTGGTTTTCTTTTTAACGTTGTATTAGGTCCCCCTCTTAAATGTCTTAGATTTGGTAGGCATAATTTGAAAACTCAAAGGTGAAAGGAAACATATTTGTTACCCAGTGGTCTACTTGGCCTATGGACTAGCCACATTAGAGTAATGCATAAATATTTTCACAACAATAAAATGAAAGGGTTATGGTTGAGTCAAATTTTATTGTTATTGACAGTGTAATGAAATGTATCTCAATGCTATGGTTTTGTCCTTTTTATTGGTTGAATTAGAGGACCCGGTTGAAAATATTGGGGCCAAGTTGGTAAGGCAAGCTGCGGAAAAGACAAATGATTTAGCTGGGGATGGAACCACAACATCTGTTGTTCTTGCACATGTTGGAATATTGAAAAATTCTAGAACAATGAATGGAGAATAAATCTCCCTTCCTCTAACACAGAGAAAATAAAAATTTCTTTGACAGGAGACAGAGTTTCAATACTTTGAAAACAAACTTATATTCCCTTCAATAACTCAAAAAAAAACTATTACACTTCTTCCTCACTGAGAGGGATTACAAAATTATGACTGCTACAAAATGCAGTGCATAAAACCAACTCACTGTCTGTTCAAAACAAACATACTCTGTCTCTAAAACACTCTGCTGTGTTTTTCACTTTCGCACTACTGTGCATACACACTTAAAAAGTTACACTCAGTGTTTCACTTTTTACACACTGTTGTGTAATAAAAAATTTACGTACTGTCTATAAAAAAAACTACCAAGCTTTTTTTTCCTTTTTATTTTTATATGCCGTAATATATAAAACATATTATAATAAACCCTCTTTTAAAAAAAATAAAATTAAAACTAAATTCTATGGCCCACCTTTCATTTCGCATATGATATATATATAACATATGTTTAAAACATATGTATATATTAAACTATCAAAACATTAAAGAACCCTTTACGTCGGACTTCAAAAGTCTGAATAGATTGAATTTCAAACCAAATTTGCGTTCCAAAATGGGATGCTGACCTCTGCCTAATTTTAACTCGAATTCTCAATCCAATGTGCCCTATAAAAAATTCGGGTCCGGTTTTCAGGTTTTCAGATTCCCTTCAATTTCATGCGATCCAATATTAATGCTCCACGTGTCCTCCTTTTGAATTTACAAAACTATCGGGTAAATTTCTGTTTGTTTAATTTATGGTTGGTGAATTGCGTTAATGTTGGTTGTTGTGTTTAAATACAATCCTGTACAGAAATATGGCTGCGGCCGTCTACAAAAAAAACTTGCAGGAATTTTAAATGCTGAATTAAATTTCTGGATGGCATGCAAGCAACCTCCAAAAAAAAATGTTGTTGCTACATCCGTCCTTCTGCTGCAGCAGTTGAAGTTAAAATTCAACAGCACAGGGTTTAATAAGTGAGGGTGTAAAGGTAAATTTTTTTCGATAGTACTGGATTAAGATCATCTATTCATTTTTGTAGGGTCTTATGGTGTTTGGTTTTTTAGTTTTGGGTTGGGCTTATTGAGTCTAAGATAGTTTTTGAGTGAAAAAATTGCTATCAGGTATTAAAAAATTTTGGTTCTTTTGTCAAAATTTATGAGCTTGTTGGGAAATACAAAACTGACAATGGTTGTATCTTAAATTTGTGGAAAATAATTTGAAATGAAACCTTTTTTTTTAGGTTGTTGCAGCAGGTGCAAACCCCATTCAAATTACTAGGGGCATTGACAAGACAATAAAGGCCCTTGTTTTGGAACTCAAAATTTTGTCAAAGGAGGTAAACGCTTGCCTTTTGAGTAGGCTGCTTTTCCTTTTTGCTGATGGTTTGGTGTATCTAATTGAATTAGTTGCCTAAGGTATTTTTGGTTGCAAACTCCTTTTCATTTTTCATAGAGTATTGGCCTTGTGGAATACATTTGATTGTGTGGTCTTGTTAGATCTACAACATTTGTAGTTGTTTAGTCTTATGGCCGAGGTGCACTTTTATTATGGAAATAGTTGATGCAATATTGTCATTTAATCCTTACTGCAGGGTAGCATGTTGAGAAGTTTCTTGTGAAAAATCTGGTATTCAAAATGACACTTGATCCTATACAGCATCATGCACTTGACTTCAAAATTCATATTCAAAGTGTGCCAGACAATTTTTGCAAAATTTCAAATATTTATGTTGTTTTAAACCATTATCTTTTTCATGTATTGGATGCTGAAAATGTGAAAAAGACTTTCGTATGAAACCAACTGGTGAATAATTTTCAGCACAACAACCACTTCCAAGACATGATTTAGAAGTAGAACAAATGTGCTTATGAAGCATAGAAAGATATCCTTGATGCATTGTTAATGTTTGGCTAGGGTTATTTTTGGAGAAAATAACTCCTTATTCCTAGAATAGTGATCTTAAATACAAGTAAATGCCAGAGAAGAGAGATCATCATGTGACGCAACAAAACTGAAATTGGACCCCAAGGAGAGCTGGTGTGTCTACAATCGCTCTGTCAGCATTTTCCCTTGGTGTACCCTGTTCTTTTCCTCCAGCCTGAGTCGTAATTGAATTCTTCTTTCTTCGGGTTTATTTATCAAATTCGTAGAATTTGATAAATAAATACTATCCACAATGGTTGGACTTTAATTTATATTCCCGACTTTATATTATCTCCAATCCTTATAACCAATGTTTAACTTTAAACACTTTGTATATATACTCCACGTTTCTTTTTAAATAAATAACTTGTAATGAACTTTCGGCTCTATATTTCACCACACAGCCTTACAACAATCACGCTCCAGACTTATGCTAATTATCCGCCAGTCATTTAATTAAACAATTTAATTATACTCCGGCCCCACCTATATATATCAATAACCAATCAAACACTCGTATCGTACCTGGCTATCCTCCGCACACCTTAGTTAACCTCCGGGCAAGTTCAACGTGCGACCACCGTTCGATGGCCCTTCTCCAAATCAACGACTCTTGGAAATTTCGCTCTGCTTCCAACGTCGGGCTTTAACGTGTGATGGCGCAGGTTAAATGGTGGTTTTCCGGGGGTCACTTCGCCACGTGTTGCATTCCCTATGGAATCGCTCGCGAATAGGAAATACCGCCTACTCCGCAAAAGCAGTGCGATATGGGCAACCCTCTTTTGTGATTCCGCTCGTGGTTTTGGTAGAGGGCTTGACCACGGGTGCAAGTCTGGTTCTGCTATCCTTTTGTTTGTTAACTCATGTCCAATCCTCGGGTCAGGTTCCGAAAGCACAACAATTTTGTCTCTTTATTAAGCGGGATTTTTATATTTGAACAGTTTTCACGACCCTGGTTCTCTATGTTAGCACTCAAATCTACCTCAGGCTGAAATGAAGTAAAACTCAAGGCTACATCAAACCACGCTCAGCCTCGTAGCTAGCCCAACGAGGACAGGAGAGGGCTCTCTCTGTCAATCTCGAGATAATAAGCAAGTAGGATGCGAGATGACTTACAATAAGAACTGATTTTAGGCTAGTAAAGAGATAGGTATGTTTTTTTTTTGGTTTTTGGGTTTTCGCTGGAGAAATGGGAAAACAAATTTTGGGTCCGGGGATAAGGTCAGACCTTTGCAGAGTTCAAGCTGGGGCGAGGTAGGTGATGATCTTGATGCTTTAAATTGGATATATGGATTGATTAGACCGACGAGGAGCTGAAGAGGACAAAGAAGAACTTGGATCCTCTCCAAACAGCTGAAAACATATAGAACTAACTGAATTCAAAGGCCAAGCACTGTAAACAATGGATTCAACCTTATTTCACTCATTCAACTTAGTTCAGAAGCGTAATGAAAGGATGGCATACATTAAACATGAAGAAACTTACAGTAAACAAAGAAGAAACACCATCAAGAACAGAACACCACAAGGATCCCAACAAGTGCCGCAAAACCCTTGATCTTTCCTTAGCCAAAATATGAAAAGTATGTACAATGATATCAAAAGTATCCCAAGAGTCCAACCTGTAGAATGCCTCAGAAATTACAATATATAGATCACTCTAACCCCTTTCCCCACCTCTAGGGGTCGAATTCCCTCTTCGGGGATCAGTTTCAACCAATTCTAATCATGGAACTACAATCTAGGCAGCTAACAACTTGCCTCTAAAAGAGTGGAAACTGATCCATTACATGATTTTTTACTCATTTGAGAGTGAATCTTCTAGAAGAGATAAAAACAAGCCAAAGTTACATGCCAAACATGAATTTACATCATAAAAACCCAAAAATTCTATCCCCAAGCAAAACTGGTCCATACTAGGCGAAAAACTGAGCTGGCAGCTGAAAATTCAGGAAAAATTCCAGGTGGGTCGCTCCTGAGCCGTGTGGGTCGCTCATGTTCCAGGCCGAATTTGAGGTACTTCCCGACATCCAAATTGAGCTCATGATAGCTCGTTGGAAAGCCCTGGATGTCTACTTTCCAACACAAGTAGAATTTCTGAATTTGGAGCTCATTTGACCCTCCAAAACCTCATTCTCCCAGAGGTACTCCCTGCTGGTGCAAAAGGTGGCAGCAAGGTGGTTTTCATGGTGTTTTTGAGCTGTTTGACCATCCAGATTTTGATGAAATGATAAGTTGACTTCAGAGGATGCATAATTAACCATGAAAAATCCAAAAATGTAAAAATCTCCTCCAGCAAGTGTCCCAAAAAAAAGTGAGCGCATGAGCGCGCGACCCACGTAACTGCAAAACCTGTTTTTTAGACCAAAAATTTGAAAATGACAAAATTTTCTCCGAATTTGCCCAAATTCGGAGCGGAGGTCCTCCATCATGTGTCCTGCCTAGTCAATGAAGCCTCGGCCAAAATCCGAAGTGGATTAGGCCTTTTCCGCCGTCTAAGTGCCTTGCGCAACCTCCTCTTCATGATCTTCATCCTCGCTTTGCAAACATGCATGCGAGCCCAGTAATGGCCTTTCATGTGGCGAAGCATGTCTTTGTCTCGATTGGCCTTCGCCAACAACTTCTCCAGATGTATATTCACTCGCGTGAGTAAAGTATCTCTGTCAGCTGGTGTCATGTCACCGGGCCTCTTTCGATTCCACTGCCTGTCCTCACGGATTTGGCGCACCTCATAAAATGTGAGCTCATCCTCGAGCTGTTTGTTGCGCTGCTCCAAATAGTTAATCACCCATTGAGCCTTCTGCAATTGGTCTTTCAACTGATCATTCTCGGCTCTTTTCTCCTGGATGACTTCCCTCAGCTTCGAGCTAGGAGAGCCCGTATCAACATCAATGACTGTCATATCGGTGTCCCGGCCTCCTGATGGGCCCTCATCATGCATGGGCCTCTTGCCCCTGTCTTGTACCTGTACCTGCACTGAAGAAGAAGGCGAGACCCTTTCCACATCATGTGGAGATAATACTCGCCGTGTCGATGAAGTCGGCAAGACCCCTTCCACCTCACGTGGAGATAGTACTCGTCGTGTCGCTGCAAATAAGGCCCTGTGGCCTCGCTGATATGTCTGAACCAAAGGAGTGCTGATATGCTCAACCTCAACTCTGTCTGGCTGGTGTGAAGGCTCTCCTGCATCATGAACTGTCTCGAGAAGCGGTTGTGGCACTCTGAAAAAGTCTCTAGAAATGAAATCCTCCCATGTGATGCCCTGCTCTGCCAACTGATGCGACACCATGATCTTGATCAAAGCGAAATGATATATACTCCTGTACTGCTGCACTGGGCTCGTCTTCTTCTGCACAAACATCACCATCCTCTCTATGTTGCGGTGTATGAAATACGGAATATTCATCATACGTACCCTTGTGAAGTGCATCAACAAACAAATATGGTACGCAAAAAGACGAGCATACCTGCCCTCACAACTAAAATACTGAATGATGAGCTTCATCAGCGGTGCATACTCATCTCTCAAGAATCTGAATGGAAAAACTCTGCTCAAGTAGCCCATATATCCAGTTTTAATATATGGCTCATAGTGAAATTTCTCTAACTGCTGACCCTTGTTCCATTCCTCGCCCATGTTTGGTATACCAGTGGCTTGAGAAATAGTCAAGGGTGACACAATGAAATCAACCCCAGCAAGACTTACCCGGCCATCCCGTAAATGTAGAACAAACAAACGGGCCAATTCACGATGAGGCTGGGTTTGTGCAACCATCTCACAAAATCTGAAACATGACAAGTATCGAAAACAATCCATAGCTAATGGACATGCCTGCAACCGAGCTAAAGAAGTAGGCTCCTCTCTGCGATGATTACCACTTCTGTGATCTCTGTGGGACCCCCGTGGCACATTACCTTCAGTCACCGAATCACTGCCTGACCCTAGCTCATATTCTGACTCTGTCTCTGACATGGCTCTGACCAAGCTTTTGGCACTATGTATACTGATATGAAAGCAGTGCAAACAAAGTTATGATGTGTGTTTCAACACCCAACAAATATCCCACCGTCAAAACACCATAAGGAAACAAACCATGGATAAAATCTCTGTTTTAAATGGATTGGAAAAGAGTCACAATCTCTGTTTTAAATGCAAGTGAAACTTTGATCAAAGGGAGCGGGCAACTTTCAAAATATTGAACAAATCTTATCAAAGGAGAGCATGGCATCATATGAATGTTTTTGTCCATGAGTAATAACAACAAAAGTGTCAATGGGCGTTTGAAACAAAGTCATGAGAATGTTTTTACATTGGGCAGTGAGACATAATACAACCACAGTCACCATGGAACAAAGGTTTTAAACATGGTATAATAATAGCAATGGTCACAATGGCATAATGGGCATGAGAACAATATGGTTTTGATATTATATGCAAGGTTGGACATATCACTGATATAAGATAAGCAACGAACTCATGCAACCACCCATATCATTTTAAAACCCTGAAAACGATATTGCCATGACTGTGGGGTTTAAATCCTCCATTTGAAGCGTTTGAAACCATCAATGATGCCACCAGCGCATTTAAAAACATTAAGTAATAGAAAAAAACCTGTTTGAAGGCCGATGAATCGATCCCAAGCAAGACTGGGCGCTCAAAATGAATTTTCGAACCTCTGTGTTTGCGTGGGTCGCTCACCTTCTGCGTGGGTCGCTCGGCCCAGGTGGGTCGCTCCCCTTACAACTTCACATGGCGGAAATAACCCACGTGGGTCGCTCTGCCCAGGTGGGTCGCTCGCGCCCAGGTGGGTCGCTCGAGCCCCAAAACTCTGTCCACGCAGTTTTAAAACTTGAAATCGGCCCTCCAATCTCCAAAACACGATTTGGGTGTTGTAGTTTGGTGCAAATGAAACTTGCTTGGCTTTTATATATGATACAAATATCTTCACAATCAGATTTTGTTTCAAATCTATTTGAAAACCCATATTACAATGTTTTTGTAATTTCACATTTGGCTTTTCTGAGCTCGATTTTTTGATGATTTTGCTGTCTTCTTGCAGGGATATGGCTATTTAGCTAAGGAAGAGACCAGAGGTCTACCTTTGACATTTTCTTCTTGGTGAAAAAAGTACAATTTATTACAAAATAATAATGAACAATTTCTAGTTCCAAAACAGAGTTTTGGACTAGAAATGTTTTTTTTTTAAAATGCTAATGATAATAAAATAAAAATCACAATATGCGGAACCTTCCTCACCTTGCAGGCTTTATGACTGGTATACAAATGACTCAAAAACCCTAGACACTAAGACCTAAGACACTTATTGACATTTTAATGACCATATATGAAACGACAATGACTTTGAGTGATTTTTTGAGGAAAATTTTTAAAATAGCGCTGCAGGTGTAAACATGAGGAAACATAAGACGACAGACCCCTTCGTCAGTTCCATGGCATGCTCCTAGTGAAATGCAACGAAGTGGAACAAGCGAGACACCTAATAATGAATATGCAAAAGACGAAATGATCACTGACGGAGGGCTGTAAGGGCCGACTCTAACATTGGCTCCAATGGGGATGGTGGCTCCATGGAGATGCCAAGAACGGCAGATCTCTGGGGGAGTCAAACAGTGCCTCTCACCCATTGGGCGATGGAATCGTTATTTCAACTGACAAAACAAACTTTGGACAATTTTATTAACTGCAGATTTGACTAACGACGGACTGCAATTTGACCAAAACTGACATGACTCAAACTGACATGACTTTAAACAAGAAGACTGATAAAACTTAACTTGACAATTTCAAACCAACCAACCTCTATTTCCAGAATTATAGCCTTCGCTCCGGGCCCCAGACTGAAAATTAGAGATTAGTGCACACTTGCAACGAAACAAAAGTAAAATGATATATACAATGACAATGAGATCAGCAGCAAGTACTCAGAAATAATAGCGCTTCAGCAACCGACCATTGATCGGTCCTCCAGGACAATCATCTCCATTCATTTATTTGAGAAGAAATGAATTCTGACCCCGATACGCTGCAATCTTAAAAGGTCCCTTCCACAAATTTTCAAATTTGCCGTGCTTTCCCTTATCTTCATTCCGAGCATCCCATTTCAAAACTACTTCATCCAACTGAAACTTATCTGCTTTCGCCTTTCTGTCGTAGATCTTCTTTATGTGCTCCTGCAACTTGAAAGTATTTTGAAATACCTCCTCTCGTGTCTGCTGTAAATGAATCATCTCATTAATCCTCCGCTGCATAGGATCTTCTTCACCTCCAGCCTCCTGAAGCAATTTGACCACCGGGACAGCAAGTGAAGTAGGAAAAACTCTATCCGTCCCATACACCAACTCGAAAGGAGACATGCCAATAGACTTCTTCTGACTTACCCTATCAGCCCATAATGCATTCACCAACTTTTTGTGCCAGGCCTTTTTGTTGATTTCCAACAATTTCTTAATGATATTCACCAAGGATTTATTTGAAGATTCCGCCAAGCCATTTCCTTGCGGATGGTAGGCGGTCGAATGTCCCAAGGTAATATTGTACTTAAAGCAAAAATCAACCATTCTCTTAGACTTAAAGGCTGTTGCATTATCTGTAATTATTTTACTAGGACACCCAAAGCGTGACAGAATATTGTTTTCAAGGAAAGAAATAATTACCGCATCAGTGGCCTGTCGAGTGGGAATCGCCTCAATCCACTTCGTGAAGTAGTCTGTAGCTGTCAAGATCCATCTATGCTGTCCGGAAGATGCTGGGTGGATTTCCCCGATAAAATCCAATCCCCACTGCTGGAATGGTGCACTAAATTCGATTGGTTTTAGAGGCAAAGGCTGTAGTTTCTGCTTCCCTTCGAAAATTTGACACTCATGACAATTTTTAACAGCCTTGAACACATCAGAAAACAAAGAAGGCCAATAATACCCTGCCCTTAGAATCTTATTCGCTGTGGTCTTCCAAAACAAATGGCCTCCACAGTCACCTTTGTGAAAATCCTCCAAAACTCTTTGAGCTTCCTCCTCTACCAAACAATTCAACAACATACCTCCAGGGTCTTTCCAATATAATGCAGAATTCAAAATGCAGAATTTAGCAGCTCTTAACTTCAATGTTCTACTCTTATTTCTAGGCATCCCGGGCGGTGTAGACAAATTCTGAAGCACATATAAAATGTCAGCATACCAAGGGGAAGAAACAAAAATATCGGATACCTGAACTGACGTACTTTCCTCATCTTCATCGGACATGGCAGCGATCAAATTTATGTCTAGAGCATGTAGATTTGTTTCAGCCATGAGCTTGGCGAGTCCTTGTCCTTTGATCAGCTTGGTTGGTTTAATCTCCACATCGTATTCTAACAACGCAGCGATCCACTTACCTCTTCTTCCTTCTGGATCTGTCTGTACCAAAACATCCTTAACTGCTGCGTTAGGAACATATGTTGTAATGTGGGAATGCAATATGTACACACGGAAATCCTTCAAGGCCTTTACAAGCGCAAGTGCTTGTTTCTCAATGATATTATACTTCAATGCTCCATCTCTAATGATCCGACTGAAGAAAGCAATGGGCTTCTCAACTCCATCCCTTTTTTGCATCAAAACAGCTGCCAATGTGTGCTCAGAAGCAAAAGAAAATAAAATGAAGTCCTGTGTATAATCTGGGCTGATTAAAATAGGGGCTGAGGAAAGAGCTATCTTTACCAAATTAAATGACTTTACCGCCTCTTCTGTCCACCTTACCTGACTGTCCTTTTTCAGCATGTTCGTGATTTCTATAAGGTGTTCTGCAAGATTTGGAATGAAACGACGCAGAAAATTCATTTTACCATTAAATGACTGTATTTCTTTCTTGTTCCGGGGCTGTTCAATCTGTTGTATGGCTTCAACACGTGCAGGATCAACTCGAATGCCATCTTTCGATATGATGTGGCCAAGGAGCTTTCCTTCATCCATGGCGAAAAGGCTCTTTTTCGGATTCAGCGAAATGCCATATTTTCTGCACTTCTAGAAAACAATTTTCAAATGATATAAATGTTCCTCATCAGAATTGGAAAACACAGTTAGATCATCAAGGTAAACAACCAAAAACACATCTTTCTCATTGGAAAAAGCCATGTCCATTGCACGTTGAAAGGTAGCGCCTGCATTCTTTAAACCGAACGGCATCTTTGCATAATGAAATGTTCCCCAAGGAGTGGTGAACGCAGTCTTGTCACGATCATCTTCCTGCACTAAAATTTGATTATAACCTGAGTATCCGTAGAGTAGTGACATCCTTGATGCTCCAACTACTCGCTGCAATATGTGGTCCATCTTTGGCAGCGGATAATTGTCTTTTAATGATACCTTATTCAGATTTCTGAAGTCAATACATAAACGGATCTCACCTGTCTTCTTTCTCACGGGCACCAAGTTTGATATCCAATCTGAAAATCGAATAGGCACAATGATTCCTGACTTATACAACCTATTTACCTCTTTTTCGATTGATGGTAGCAACTTTGGATTGATCCTCCTCAACTTTTGACGAAAAGGCTTCTGATTTGGTTTGATGGGAATAGTATGCTGAATGATGTTGGTATCATATGTTTTAAGATCTGAATAATCCCATGCAAACACATCAGAAAATGAAGATAACAATTTCACATATTCGGCTCTTACCTTTGGTGACAATGACTTTGACAATTTTACCATCTTGGGATTCTCAGCTATCCCAATATTTACCTCTTCGACACCTTTTTCTGTTGGCCTCAATGTAGGTTTGCGGGCTACATCATCTTGATCAAACAACTCTTCCAAAGGAATCAATCCCTTAGGAATGATGTTATCCTTAAGTTGCAGCACATCCATTTGGTTTATTTGTATGTCATCACTACCATCATCAAATTCTGTATCTATGGAGGTATCTTTAAACTTACCCTTATTCTGCAGAAATTCACTAATCTCCTCATCATCCTCAAAGACTTGCCAACATCGCTGATTGTCTGGAACGGTGGGCCGGTGTTTCACATGTATCTCAAACTTGTTACTGGAATTCATTGGAATCTTAAGATTGCTTGTTGCCTTAGCAAGTCCATCAGCAACACCATTTTGTATGCGGGGCACACATGTCAAAGTATGATCAGAAAATAACTTCAGAATGTCCAAAACTGCATTTCGGTAAGCCCTCATGCGAGGATGCTTAGCCTGAAACTCACCTTTAACTTGCTTTATCACTAATTATGAATCACCATATACTGCAATCCTTTTCGCTTTCAGCTTCTTGAGAATCTTAAGGCCAGCAATAAGAGCCTCGTATTCCGCTTCATTATTAGAACAATCGAATGCAAGCTTGTAAGAACACACTCTCACATTGCTCGGAACTCTATCAGGAGCAAAAAATGGACTACGAATCCACACACCAATCCTAGCACCATCGCTGCCCACTGCACCATCAAAATCCATGGTCCAAAGACCATCTTCATCGTCCTCTAAATGCTGAAACTGTGCCGGCTCTGTTTTTCCTGTTTGCTGCCCATTGTCTTCAGCTGATTGCTCCATAACAGCTTGTTTTTCACTTCTTTCTTTTTGCAAAACTTCTCTAAAATTCTCATTTATTTCTGGTATGTCTTCTTCCTGAACTAATTGACTTTCTACATCATTAAAACTATCAGCAAGCAACACAAACGACTCTAAATCAGTATGTACATAATTCACAGGATGATTGATTGGCTTCTCTTTGCTAGTTATCATGTATTTCATCTTCTGCTCTCGACATAACTTTCTCATTTGACCGAAGACTGGAATTGTAGCATAAGAGAAATCTAACTGAAGTGTACCTTTCAACTTTTCCCCCCAAGATCTTGCAAGGAGCATCCCGAACCGAGGAGGAATGTCGGCAACCACCACATCCTCAAAACATTCTTCGCTGGGATTTGATCTAAACTTACCACCAAATCTTTGATGAGTCCTATACACTTTACCCGGCTGGAATCGAATGAATACAAATCATGATACTCTCTTGTAATGTCTAATCCCAACTTTTCCATGATTGCCTTTGGCATCAAATTGTGCGAAGCACCCGAATCGAGCATAGCATTGTGCAATATATATTCATGCAACCTCAAACTGATGTTAAAAGGAGGAACATTACTGTCAGGAGACTCACCATTTAATGCAGGCCCAAAAATCAATTCCGGCTGATCATCCTCAACATTTACTGTGTCAATCATTGGATCAAAGTTCAGAATTTTGGAGACTTGACTACGGTAGCTGTTGTTCTTCATAATTTCCGTCAAAGGAATAGATATTTTCAGTTTGGAAATTTCATTTTCCAAACTAAATGCTGAAACCTTCTCAACCTCTTTGACTGGAACTTCCTTCTTTTCAGCCTTGTCTTTCACTATGTTTGACTGATTTACCTTCTCAGCTGATGTCACTTTACTTGCTGCGGGGTCAATTGTTTCTTTTCCTCTTTTCTGTGGTATCGGTGAATCTGTCTTCGGTGCTGAAGCTTCTTTTCTTTTCTGAATGGGATTTATGGGCACATCTCGATTTCTCAATGAATATTGTTTCTGCTGAGCAGTCAATGCATTCATATATCCTCTTTGGTATTCATCTGACTCTTCCTCTAAATCAGCATCATTTGTTAGGATGAAATCCTCATCTTTCTGAACAACTAAACTTTCTCCATACTCCTCATCCTCAGTGATATAGATAGGCAAATCATCGGGAGTGAAGAAATGATTTTGCTCACCTGACACATCATCATCATCATCGGAATCATGACTCACAAAATTCTGCAAAAGAGGGGTCTTAATCTGCTGTTGGGCTGCTGGTTCTTGAGCTCTTTGTTCACGCTGCTTAATTCTGAATTGTGGCTGCTGCTGGCCACGGAAATTTGGATTTCGAAACTGTGTTTCTGATTTGTCGAGATTCATTCTTTTCAAAACCTTTTCCAACTCACGAGCCAAGTGCTTTTCTGATATAGATGTGGAAGGCTCTTCCTTTATTGTCACTCTTTTCTCTGCTTTCAACCGTGCTCTTTTATCATTCAGATTTTCCTCAACACTAACAGCGACCTTCTGCATATCTTCTAAAGTAGGTGGATCTCTATCACGAAGGGAATAAGCCATCTCCGGATCAAAGCCATCCGGGAATTTAAGGAGAGCAGACTTTTTAGATGGTCTCAAGTCATCTGGAATAGCATTATACACTGTATTGAATCTAATGATATAATCCTGAACAGACTCACCAAGATTACGTTTGAGGTTCGTATATTCTGAAGTAATCTGCAGCGGATCCTTTTTCATCTCCCATCGATCTAAAAACTGCCTCTGGAGTTCTGCCAATGTAGTGATGCTTCTTTGTGGCAAGGCTCTAAACCATTTTCTTACCTCTCCTCCAAAAGTTTGCACAAAAAGCCTCATACTCACATTCTCTTCATCAATCTCAAAACGATCAAAAAAATCTGCCATATTGTCTACATGCTGTTGTGCAGGAAGACTCTGTGGAGTGCCATCAAATGTTGGGATCTTGCTCTGATAATCTGCGGGCATATCATTCAACTGTTGTGGTAACACAAGAGGTGCAAAACGAGCAGCCATAGCTCTTGGTGGATTGATGACAATCTGTTGTCGAGGAGACACAGGAGGAGTGGGAGCAGTAGGTCTACGAGATGTATTCAATGGAGACGGAGGAGAAATTACTATTGATTGCTGATCAGAAAGCTCAGGCTGAACCGGAATGGTAGGGATAAAGGGAGGCTCAGTAGGAATCCGTGAACTCGATGCAATTTCAGATGGCTCAAGAATTTGTGAAGCAGATTCAGTAAATTCAGGAGTGTTAGTATCCACAATGGAACTTTGCAACTGTCTATCCAGGTAATGTGAAACAAATCTATATTGCAAATCTTCAGTAAACAATGGATCTGGAACTAATCTTGACAATTCGGTTTCGGAAAAATTTACAAACAAGGATGTTTCAAACCGTGCATCAAAAGGAATTTCATCAACATATATGATTTTGACAGGACAGGATGCAGATCGGGTAAGCACTCTGGAACTCCCAAAACTCAATTGGCTTTCTCTTTCAGAACTTTCTTGACTTCCTTGTTTTCTAAGGGTCCTCGGAATCAGATTTGGATTTTCGAATATTGTTGGTGGATCAGGGTCAGGATTCGCCCTAGTATTCCTTCTTGAAGCTAGTGTATTGATCTTCTCGGGAAAAATTTTAAGGAACACAGTCAATTATTTTTAGCCTTTCGACTTCTAGACTCAATCATCCAAGAGGTCTAGAACGAATAAGTATACTGGGGTGATTTACAAATCAAGTACTGCACACACAAGCTTACTGGAGATCGACTGAAGCAGCGTTTATCTACTTCCGCTTATGCATAACAAAAGCGTTTCGAAAGCTACCTGGCGTGACTTCAGACTCCGTCTAAGACTCGTGGGACAAACACATCAACAAGCAAACCATTGAGATCTTCCCCAGTATGGTCGCCACTATGTTAGCACTCAAATCTACCTCAGGCTGAAATGAAGTAAAACTCAAGGCTACATCAAACCACGCTCAACCTCGTAGCTAGCCCTACGAGGACAGGAGAGGGCTCTCTCCGTCAATCTCGAGATAATAAGCAAGTAGGATGCGAGATGACTTACAATAGGAACTGATTTTAGGCTAGTAAAGAGATAGGTATGTTTGTTTTTTGGTTTTTTTTGGGTTTTCGCTGGAGAAATGGGAAAACAATTTTGGGTCCGGGAATAAGGTCAGACCTTTGCAGAGTTCAAGCTGGGGCGAGATAGGTGATGATCTTGATGCTTTAAATTGGATATATGGATAGATTAGACCGACGAGGAGCTGAAGAGGGCAAAGAAGAACTTGGATCCTCTCCAAACAGCTGAAAACATATAGAACTAACTGAATTCAAAGGCCAAGCACTGTAAACGATGGATTCAACCTTATTCACTCATTCAATTTAGTTCAGAAGCATATGAAAGGATGGCATACATTAAACATGAAGAAACTTACAGTAAACAAAGAAGAAACACCATCAAGAACAAAACACCACAAGGATCCCAACAAGTGCCGCAAAACCCCTGATCTTTCCTTAGCCAAAAAATGAAAAGTATGTACAATAGTATCAAAAGTATCCCAAGAGTCCAACCTCTCCAACCTCTGAAAATGATTGAGAAATTACAATATATAGATCACTCTAACACCTTTCCTCACCTCTAGGGGTCTAATTCCCTCTTCAGGGATCAGTTTCAACCAATTCTAATCATGGAACTACAATCTAGGCAGCTAACAACTTGCCTCTAAAAGAGTGGAAACTGATCCATTACATGATTTTTTACTCATTTGAGAGTGAATATTCTAGAAGAGATAAAAATAAGCCAAAGTTACATGCCAAACATGAATTTACATCATAAAAACCCAAAAATTCTATCCACAAGCAAAACTGGTCCATACTAGGCGAAAAACTGAGCTGGCAGCTGAAAATTCAAGAAAAATTTCAAGTGGGTCGCTCCTGAGCCGCGTGGGTCTCTCATGTTCCAGGCTGAATTTGAGGTACTTCCCGGCATCCAAATTGAGCTCATGATAGCTCGTTGGAAAGCCCTGGATGTCTAATTTCCAACCCAAGTGGAATTTCTGAATTTGGAGTTTATTTGACCCTCCAAAACCTCATTCTCCCAGAGGTACTTCCTGCTGGTGCAAAAGGTGGCAGCAAGGTGATTTTCATGGTGTTTTTGAGCTGTTTGACCATCCAGATTTTGTTGAAATGCTAAGTTGACTTCAGAGGATGCATAATTAACCATGAAAAATCCAAAAATGTAAAAATATCTTCCAGCAAGTGTCTCAAAAAAAAGTGAGCGCATGAGCGCGCGACCCACGTAGCTGCAAAACCTGTTTTTAAGACCAAAAATTTGAAAATGACAAAATTTTCTCCGAATTTGCCCAAATTCGGAGCGGAGGTCCTCCATCATGTGTCTTGCCCATTCAATGAAGCCTCGGCCAAAATCCGAAGTGGATTAGGCCTTTTCCGCCGTTGAAGTGCCTTGCGCAACCTCCTCTTCATGATCTTCATCCTCGCTTTGCAAACATGCACGCGAGCCCAGTAATGGCCTTTCATGTGGCGAAGCATGTCTTTGTCTCGGTTGGCCTTCGCCAACAACTTCTCAAGATGTATATTCACCCGCGTGAGTACAGTATCTCTGTCAGCTGGTGTCATGTCACCGGGCCTCTTTCGATTCCACTGCCTATCCTCACGGATTTGGCGCACCTCATAAAATGTGAGCTCATCCTCGAGCTGTTTGTTGCGCTGCTCCAAATAGTTAATCACCCACTGAGCCTTCTGCAATTGGTCTTTCAGCTGGTCATTCTCGGCCCTTTGCTCCTGGATGACTTCCCTCAGCTTCGAGCTAGGAGAGCCCGTATCAACATCAATGACTGTCAAATCTGTGTCCCAGGCTCCTGATGGGCCCTCATCATGCATGGGCCTCTTGCCCCTGTCCTGTACCTGTACCTGCACTGAAGAAGAAGGCGAGACCCTTTCCACATCATGTGGAGATAATACTCGCCGTGTCGATGAAGTCGACAAGACCCCTTCCACCTCACGTGGAGATAGTACTCGCCGTGTCGCTGCAAATAAGGCCCTGTGGCCTCGCTGATATGTCTGAACCAAAGGAGTGATGATATGCTCAACCTCAAGCATGTCCGGCTGGTGTGAGGGCTCTCCTGCATCATGAACTGCCTCGGGAGGCTGCTGTGGCACTCTGAAAAAGTCTCTAGAAATGAAATCCTCCCAAGTGATGCCTTGCTCTGCCAACTGATGTGACACCAAGATTTTGATCAAAGTGAAATGATATATACTCCTGTACTGCTGCACTGGGCTCGTCTTCTTTTGCACAAACATCACCATCCTCTCTATGTTGCGGTGTATGAAATACGGAATATTCATCATACGTACCCTTGTGAAGTGCATCAACAAACGAATATGGTACGCGAAAAGACGAGCATACCTGCCCTCACAACTAAAATACTGAATGATGAGCTTCATCAGCGGTGCATACTCATCTCTCAAGAATCTGAATGGAAAAACTCTACTCAAGTAGCCTATATATCCAGTTTTAATATATGGCTCATAGTGAAATTTCTCTAACTGCTGACCCTTGTTCCATTCCTCGCCCATGTTTGGTATACCAGTGGCTTGAGCAATAGTCAAGGGTGACACAATGAAATCAACCCCAGCAAGACTTACCCGACCATCCCGTAAATGTAGAACAAATAGACGGGCCAATTCACGATGAGGCCGGGTTTGTGCAACCATCTCACAAAATCTGAAACATGACAAGTATCGAAAACAATCCATAGCTAATGGACATGCCTGCAACCGAGCCAAAGAAGTAGGATCCTCTCTGCGATGATTACCACTTCTGTGATCTCTGTGGGACCCCCGTGGCATATTACCTTCAGTCACCGAATCACTGCCTGACCCTAGCTCATATTCTGACTCTGTCTCCGACATGGCTCTGACCAAGCTTTTGGCACTATGTATACTGATATGACAGCAGTGCAAACAAAGTTATGAAGTGTGTTTTAACAGCCAACAAGTATCCCACCGTCAAAACACCATAAGGAAACAAACCATGGATAAAATCTCTGTTTTAAATGGATTGGAAAAGAGGCACAATCTCTGTTTTAAATGCAAGTGAAACTTTTATCAAAGGGAGCGGGCAACTTTCAAAATATTGAACAAATCTTATCAAAGGAGAGCATGGCATCATATGAATGTTTTTGTCCATGAGTAATAACAACAAAAGTGTCAATGGGCAGTTTGAAACAAAGTCATGAGAATGTTTTTACATTGGGCAGTGAGACATAACACAACCACAGTCACCATGAAACAAAGGTTTTAAACATGGTATAATAATAGCAATGGTCACAATGGCATAATGGGCATGAGAACAATATGGTTTTGATATTATATGCAAGGCTGGACATATCACTGATATAAGATAAGCAACGAACTCATGCAACCACCCATATCATTTTAAAACCCTGAAAACGATATTGCCATGACTGTGGGGTTTAAATCCTCCATTTGAAGCGTTTGAAACCATCAATGATGCCACCAGCGCATTTAAAAACATTAAGTAATAGCAAAAAAAAACCTGTTTGAAGGCCGATGAATCGATCCCAAGCAAGACTGGGCGCTCAAAATGAATTTTCGAACCTCTGTGTTTGCGTGGGTCGCTCACCTTCTGCGTGGGTCGCTCGGCCCAGGTGGGTCGCTCCCCTTACAACTTCACACTGCGGAAATAACCCACGTGGGTCGCTCTGCCCAGGTGGGTCGCTCGCGCCCAGGTGGGTCGCTCGAGCCCCAAAACTCTGTCCACGCAGTTTTAAAATTTGAAATCGGCCCTCCAATCTTCAAAACACGATTTGGGTGCTGTAGTTTGGTGCAAATGAAACTTGCTTGGCTTTTATATATGATACAAATATCTTCACAATCAGATTTTGTTTCAAATCTAATTGAAAACCCATATTACAATGTTTTTGTAATTTCACATTTGGCTTTTTAAATACAATCTTCTTTGGCTTTTCTGAGCTCGATTTTTTGATGATTTTGTTGTCTTCTTGCAGGGATATGGCTATTTAGCTAAGGAAAAGACCAGGGGTCTGCTTTTGACATTTTCTTCTTGGTGGAATAAGTACAATTTATTACAAAATAATAATGAACAATTTCTAGTTCCAAAACAGAGTTTTGGACTAGAAATGTTTTTTTTTTTTTTTTTAAATGCTGATGATAATAAAATAAAAATCACAATATGCGGAACCTTCCTCACCTTGCAGGCTTTATGACTGGTATAAAAATGACTCAAAACCCTATATACTAGGACCAAAGACACTTTTTGACAATTTTAATGACCATATATGTAATGACAATTATTTTGAGTGATTTTTTTGAAGAAATTTTAAAAAATAGCACTGCAGGTGTAAACATGAGGAAACATAAGACGACAGACCCCTTCGTCAGTCCATGGCATGCTCCTAGTGGAATGCAACGAAGTGGAACAAGCGAGACACCTAATAATGAATATGCAAAAGACGAAATGATCACTGACGGAGGGTTGTAAGGGCCGACTCTAACACTCTACACAGACCTCGCCTTGGATATTTTTACATAAAAATGATTGTTCTCAATAATTATTTATATAACTTTTCCACATGTTTAGTGTGGTATTCCCATGATTTATTATAAATATGTGTATTATCAAAGAAAACCAACACAAATTTTATAAGATGGGATCAAATAAAATTGTTCTTAAGTCGAGCCCGCCGGACTTCAAATGACGATAAACCATAATTCAAACCAAATTCACGTTCCAAAATAGCCTGCTGACGTCGGCCAATTTTGTGACGTGAATTTCTTATCAACTTCGCCCTAATATTTTACGGGTCTGGATTTCCACTGCGCGAGCGGCCCAAACAAAGATCCGCTCCAATCAATTTCTGCCACGTGTCCTCAATAAAATCTTGCCCTGCTCCCAGCTGCGGGTGCATTCGATGGCGTTTAAGGTGATGGGACATGGATATGGCTATTTCATATCAATTTCATTAACATTTAACGTTGTTTAATTAAGTTTTCACATCAAATCCGCATTAATTAATTTTTAACACTGTTCAAGATCAGACCTCCACTCCTCTTAGCGATTCTGCATGCTCCAATTTGATCCGGCCTTCGGCTCTCATTATTAATGATCAGAGATTAATTATGACGAGCGTCCTATGATTGCATTGCAGATGGGTCGACAAAATGGCATTTAGCCATGGTTTTTCAGACAAGCCGGTTGCTGGATTACACTTCCTGCTAACTGTGACGATAAGGAGAAGTGGCCAGCTGAACTTCTGCCTAGACCTTGCTACATATTTCCATTTCTCTCGGTTCTGTCTCTCTCTGTCTTCCTCTGTTAATTGGAATTCTGCTTCTTCGTCTTCTCTTGTGCCCACTGCGCCTGAGATTGCACCCATGCCTCGCGTGCGTCATAGGATGCGTTGCCGCAGGGGGAGCACTAGAGGTCAAACCCGGCGCGCTCCCTCCAGCCCCTCAACAGAGTCGACTTCCGGCCAGTCTAGTGATTATTACTTAGGTCGATATCCAAATACTAGGAGTGGGCGGGGTCGGCTTGTAGGATCTGGCCACCGTATGGATTTCCCTGCTCCTGGCTTCCCCACCGCTAGTTCACCTTCTCCCACGACGCGTACTACGCAATTTTCCTTTAATTTATTTCTCAACCGCCCGCGAATCATGGCTTTAGTCACTGTGGTCTTCTGCGAGGAGGCCCAAACGGAGGAATAATGCACCCGTCCGGCGGGTCTGAGCTCGAAAAATCCCAGCCAGCATTCGGGCCTTCAGGAGGGGAGCCGTGGCATGCATGTGGAGGTAGCACCTAGCGATCCTGGACCTTCAGAAGGATGGTGCCGAATCGTGGAGGAACCACCAGAGGAATAGTTTGGTTAATTTATTTTTCTTGCTTAGCAGGCCCACTTAATTGGGCTGCTTTTACTTTATTTTACTGTGCTGGACCTTTGTAATATTTTTGAATTCTGTAAATTAAAAGTTCAAGACTGGTTTCCCTGTATGAGGGCAGTCTTCTTAATTTTTTGATTTTTTGATGACAAATTTTCCATGAGTATGGCCAGGCAATGTTTTTGACTTCGGTGTAATTTTATTCGCAATGTTAATAGATTAACTTTACTTTGAATTCTCACATGATTAGCATTTTTCTTGATCTGTTCAAGGATTTTGGGTACTTTAATTTGTATTTGGAACAATCGACGTCGGTACTCTATCTGTTGCTTTAATGTTCTACATACTACTATTTCAATTTCTTATAGATGCCTCGGGCATATTTGAATGCTTTCTCAGATTGTCGATAATCTCCATGTGGACCGTTACTGGATTTTATATCATGTCCCTGTATGTGACATGGGGTATTTTTCTATCATTGTCCGGGGTGGGACTTCCACTTTTCTGGATGGATATTTGGGTTCCAATCTTCAGATGTGAAAATGTAATGACTTCATGGACTGTTTTACTTCATATAATATATTCAAAACATTGTTTTTTCTCTTATGAAAAAAAATGATTAATGTTTATCATTCTGCCTTCAAAACTAGCGATGCTGGTCTATGTTGCTGGTTTATTGATATGGTTTGATGGTATTTTTATATTTTGGACATATCACACTCCTCACATGATTAGCGTTTTTCTCTGTTCAAGGATTTTGGGTAATTTAATTTGTATTTGGAACAATGGACGTCGATACGTACTCTATCTGTTGCTTTACTATTCTACATACTGCTATTTCACTTTCTTATAGATGCCTTGGGCATATTTGGATGCTTTCTCAGATTGTCGATAATCTCCATGTGGACCGTTACTGGGTTTTATATCAAGTCGCCGTATGTGACATGGGGTATTTTTCTATCATTGTCTGGGGTGGGACTTCCACTTTTCTGGATGGATATTTGGGTTCCAATCTTAAGATGTGAAAATGTAATGACTTCATGGACTGTTTTACTTCATACAATATATTCAAAACATCATTTTTTCTCTTGTGAAAAAAATAATAATTGATGTTTATCACTCTGCCTTCAAAACTAGCGATGCTGGTCTATGTTGCTAGTTTATTGATATGGTCTGATGGTCTTTTTATATTTTGGACATATCACACTCCTCACATGATTAGCGTTTTTCTCTGTTGCAGGATTTTGGGTACTTTAATTTGTATTTGGAACAATGGACATCGGTACTCTATCTGTTGCTTTACTATTCTACATACTGCTATTTCACTTTCTTATAGATGCCTCGGGCATATTTGGATGCTTTCTCAGATTGTCGATAATCTCCATGTGGACCGTTACTGGGTTTTATATCAAGTCCCTGTATGTGACATGGGGTATTTTTCTATCACTATCTGGGGTGGGACTTCCACTTTTCTGGATGGATATTTGGGTTCCAATCTTCAGATGTGAAAATTTAATGATTTCATGGACTATTTTACTTCATATAATATATTAAAAACAACGTTTTTTCTCTTGTGAAAAAAAAAATGATTAATGTTTATCACTCTGCCTTCAAAACTAGCGATGCTGGTCTATGTTGCTGGTTTATTGATATGGTCTGATGGTCTTTTTATATTTTTGACATATCACACTCCTCACATGATTATGATTAGCGTTTTTCTCTGTTGCAGGGTTTTGGGTACTTTAATTTGTATTTGGAACAATGGACGTCGGTACTCTATCTGTTGCTTTACTATTCTACATACTGCTATTTCACTTTCTTATAGATGCCTCTGGCATATTTGGATGCTTTCTCAGATTGTCGATAATCTCCATGTGGACCGTTACTGGGTTTTATATCAAGTCCCTGTATGTGACATGGGGTATTTTTCTATCACTGTCCGGGGTGGGACTTCCACTTTTCTGGATGGATATTTGGGTTCCAATCTTCAGATGTGAAAATGTAATGACTTCATGGACTGTTTTACTTCATATAATATATTCAAAACAACGTTTTTTCTATTGTGAAAAAAAAATGATTAATGTTTATCACTCTGCCTTCAAAACTAGCTATGCTAGTCTATGTTGTTGGTTTATTGATATGGTCTGATGGTCTTTTTATATTTTGGACATATCACACTCCTCACATGATTAGCGTTTTTCTCTGTTCAAGGATTTTGGGTACTTTAATATGTATTTGGAACAATGGACGTCGGTACTCTATCTGTTGCTTTACTATTCTACATACTGCTATTTCACTTTCTTATAGATGCCTCGGGCATATTTGGATGCTTTCTCAGATTGTCGATAATCTCCATGTGGACCGTTATTGGGTTTTATATCAAGTCCCCGTATGTGACATGGGGTATTTTTCTATCACTGTTTGGGGTGGGACTTCCACTTTTCTGGATGGATATTTGGGTTCCAATCTTCAGATGTGAAAATGTAATGACTTCATGGACTGTTTTACTTCATATAATATATTCAAAACAACGTTTTTTTCTCTTGTGAAAAAAAAATGATTAATGTTTATCACTCTGCCTTCAAAACTAGCGATGCTGGTCTATGTTGCTGGTTTATTGATATGGTATGATGGTATTTTTATATTTTGGACATATCACACTCCTCACATGATTAGCGTTTTTCTCTGTTCAAGGATTTTGGGTACTTTAATTTGTATTTGGAACAATGGACGTCGGTACTCTATCTGTTGCTTTACTATTCTACATATTTCTATTTCACTTTATTATAGATGCCTCGGGCATATTTGGATGCTTTCTCAGATTGTCGATAATCTCCATGTGGACCGTTACTGGGTTTTATATCAAGTCCCTGTATGTGACATGGGGTATTTTTCTATCATTGTATGGGGTGGGACTTCCACTTTTCTGGATGGATATTTGGGTTCCAATCTTCAGATGTGAAAATGTAATGACTTCATGGACTTTTTTACTTCATATAATATATTCAAAACAACGTTTCTCATCTTTTAAAGTTTCAATTTTTTTTTTTAAATTGAACCCTCTGTCGGTCTACCGACGCCTTGTAGACGTCGGAACTGCGACAACCTAGAAACGTCGAAAGAGAGACAGTATAAAAATGTTGGACCACATTTCGTCGGAATTGCGACAGATTACAAACGTCGGAAGAGCGACGTTCCAAACGTCGGAAGAGCGACGTTCCAAATGTTGGACCACATATCGTCGGCATTGCGACATCTTACAGATGTCGGAAGAGCGACGTCCAAAACGTCGGACCACGTTGGGTCAGAATTGCGACCATTTACAAGCGTCGGAAGAGCGACATTCCAAACGTCGAACCACATTTCATCGGAAGTGCGACAATTTACAAACGTCAGAGGCGCGACGGTTTGTGAGTGTTCGGAAGAGTGACGCTTATTCGGAAGCGACGGAAGAAGTGTCGATAGTGCGACACTTTTTACGTGCGTTGGAACTACGACGGCATGACAAACCACGGTTTGTCCGCCCGCGAACTGTCGCTCTTGCGACGACTATGTGTCGGAATAGCGATGAATTGGCCGTCGGAATTTCCGCCAAATTTTCTAGTGGTAGGTACTAATTTTAATATTACAGTGGGAATTTTGTTCTCTTCTGGAGACTTGCCAATACATCAAAACAATATAAATCAATTAAAACATTTATATTCAAATACAATGAGAACTCCAGCTCAACCCATTTAGCCTTTTGGATCGTTGCACATTTGTCTTTTCTTTGACTGTGTCTTTGTCTCTTTCGGCTCTATTTGTTTTCCTGTTCACTATCGTAGTGTAACTGCCATATGAAATACATATGTAACTGTGCTTTTTATATCATGCTAATTAATTCTTGGCACAATAATAATAAGGTGTTTTAATATGTGCACTGCCGTGGTGTAACTGCTATGTATCTGTAATGACGCCTTTTATATATAACACAATTTCAACTCTTGGCATAACTATAATAAGGCGTTTTTAAATATATGCACTGTCGTGTTATCTAACTTATGTAACTTCCAGCAATATAATGCTAAGAGATCATGTTAATACATAAAATGCCCTTACGGGCCCACTCACCGAACTTTCCAATGCGATGTATCACTCCTCGACTACATCCGATTGCGATTGATCGCAATCGCATTTTCCATTTAAATGAACCGATGCTCTCCTCCTTCTCCGATGTGATAAATTACTGTTCATTTTGAAATTCCGATGCGATGTATCACCTTTCAAATATTTCGGATTGCAATTAATCGCAATCGCGACTTTCATTGAGATGTTCCGATGCTTTACTCCTTCTTCGATGCGATCAACCATTGTTCACGTTGAAATGCCGATGCGATATAACACTGTTTACTTAGATATCGGAACTCAAACATATATGAATCGTTGTTTAAACCATATCAGGTCCAGAACTCAATCGTAATCGCAATTTTTTGTTAACATGTTCCGCTGCCAAGTTTTCTCCGATGCGATTGGTGAGGGTCCCATCGTATAATATTTCACTTGTTTTAAACCCAAAGTATCTTCATTACGCATATATAACTTTATATAAAGCCACATTATGACTCTATGGTCTGGTAACATATATTATATCAGAAATCAGTCTTCGTGTGGGTTAACACTTTAACAGCCCACGATATGATAGTTTTTCACATCCGGGCCCACAGCTCTAATTAAAATATATGTCGTTTAATTCCGCAACCATACATATATATATCGGACCTTTCTCTGTATGCAGAATTCTCTTCCTTTTATATATGATTATGAAATCATATGTTGGAACCCACTTTTTCCAAATTCCACACCTTTAATAGCTCAATAAACCAAAGGTTCTCACCCTAACGGAGTTCGACTCAATTTTTGGACTTTATAAAACCCAATATATATATGCTCCAGGCTGACCCTTCGAATGTTATATTGTAAGTGCAAACCACAATTTTGGTTAGCACATTACATGCGCATATATATATATATATATATATATATATATATATATATATATATATATATATATATATATGCCACCACCACACTATCAACTCATTAAATAAATGATTTTCAACACAAATCAATGGGCCATACCTTGACATATCCAACGTGCAGCTTGTCGCGCGATTACCGTTTGATCTACCAGCTTCCAGATCGGACGGTCCCGTGTTTTTTCCATACCTGAGCTTTAATGCATAAAACTTACGCGATATGAGTGGTATTGGTTAGTCGACATGGCAATATTTCATACGATCGCATTTTTTCTCGGTGGTTTCGCTCCGGACCAAAAGCGGCACGACGGAGGCAGTTTTTGTTTTCCAATCCACTTTTGGTATTTACAAAGTAATTAACTGGGTTCCCACTGTAGTTAACACATTTCTTTGCCGTAACTATTCACATTAACTCTAGGGTTAAGTCTCACAAATCTTACTCTGTCATCTATAAAACAATGCTCCTTTACTCCAACAAACAGAGATTCTAATGAATCTTCGCGTTCTATACAACAGGCATTAGCACTTGGACAGAGGTTCGCACCTTATACAGAGATTCATGATTCTTCCATTAAACAGAGAATCACTAAAACTCCTCCTTACATAGACTTGAGGAGTTATTTCTCTCTTATCTCATCAGTTCAATCTATGTTCGGTAGACACAGAATTACCACTCAAATGTTCATAGAATCTAGACATTCTCGCACACCATTCAGTCAATCCATGCACACAGTTCAGGATCAATTTCTTCTGTATATAGAACAATCAAATACTAAATGGAATCAATGGCCCAGATTTTCAAATTCAATGGCCCTTCTACTACCCGTAGGCTTACAGGACTTCAGTGTTTCTAGGCCTACTCTAACTCTATCCTCTCCAGCATTCCACTCTTCATAACATGTTCAGGCACTTCTAGACTTCAATAAAAATCTGTGCCATACAATAATACATCTTCAAACTGTATAAAACCCCTTCAGTCCCTTTCAACTTCACTGCTCTGTCTCTAATTCCTCTGCTGCTTCTTCTGCTCCTTGACTGATGCTGCTCCTTGATTCTCTTTTTGCTGCCTCTGCTACCTCTCTGCTGCCTCTGTTCCCTGTATTCTACTTTGCCTTATTGTTGGTTCAGGTGTTGCTCCTTTGTGTTCCTTTTCCATCAATGACAACATTTCCAACAGTCTTCCCCTTTGGCATTGATGGAAACACATCCACCGATAATCCAATACTTCCTCCAAGTCTTCCTCTGCCTAGCTTCTTTTAGAAGATCTTTTCTTCTATTACCTGCTTTTCCTCCCCCTTTGACATCAATGGAAAAGGGTTGCAAATTTCTTAGTGTAGATTCTGTCTTTGCATTTCCTCTCTCTAATTTGTGTTTAGACCTTCTTCTTCTGACTTTATACCCTGCTGCTCCAGACTGGTGTAAAAGAGTTGTTGAGAGAACACTTTTGAGGATACTTGAACTTGAATAAACATTCAGTCTCTGTCTGATGTAGTGTGTCAATACATTTCTGTTGAGGAATATTATGGATGGAATATGTCTTCTTATGCAATACTCATCTGCAGTATAGCATTTGTTAAATTGTGATGAAGCCAATATATACTTTATTGTTGCGGTACACCTTTCCTGTCTGTTGGTGGTGATATGAGCTAGGATGTTGATAAGAATATTACCCTTAATAGCTGAAGGTTCTTGTTACAGATGTGATCAACGAATCAACTAGAATTCGATCTAAGAGATCAAATTCCTTTACTGCTTGCATAATTTACTTTCAAAACAAACCCTTGAGACTAGATACATTCAGTGTATTAGTCAGTCTCACTTATCAATCATGCACTTTCCTTTATGACATAAGGAGGTATGTATGTCTATGATCAGTCTCTCTTTCAAAGGTGAATTACCAACAAAATCATTTATTCTGAAGTAGGATTTGGATGAATTAATAAAATACTTTTGGGCTTCAAATGGTAATCACAACTATTCCTTTATGCTTCAGATTCTTTAACTGTTATATCAAGATGATCTTCCACAGAAGCATATTCAAGATGTTTAATTGAGAACTCAACAAACAGTCTTCACACAGTTTTATGATGCTTCAAATCTCAATATAATACTTCAAGTGTAAACAAAATACTAATCCTTTAGATCTGTTATTAACCTTTTCATGCTCAATGCAGATAACTCTGGGACTTTTACCTTGATGCACTTTTTCCATAATCCTTTGATCCTGAGGACCTGTACCATACTGCTGCTACTCCATGATAACACTTGATATTCTGCTGATAGGCATGCTACTTGTACCTAAACACCAATTGATATTACTTTGATAAACCATGCAAAGATTTCACTTTAACTTTCACATGACCCCATAGATTCTACTATTGATCTTTCCACTGTTCACACCAACAGTCATCAATCTCCTAAATTTGATCTTGGCATCATTAAACATTCTCCTATTTCCAGTCATTCTGTTAAAAGAAATATCACTGCATTTTCCTTTCTAAGACTGCTCCAGAGTCATTGTTGTTTTAAAAATAAATTCAATAGTTCTAATACAAAGATCTTTGGGAAGGCATCTTCAATTTCTTTTCTATGAATCTTCATGGGCTGATTACTCAGAGATTTATCACTTACTTAACTGTACTCCTCCAAGGGACATTTTCATAGATGAAAGAATTAATGATACAATGATGATAGGCTCTTTTCTTACTCATATTTCTTAAGGTGAATCATTGTTCATACTAGCAGAATGATGCATAATGTGATCATCTCTTTAATTTGTTGATGTCTTCTTCGATCATCATGGTTGCTTGCTACTTTCTCTCCTTTCATCAACCTGCAGGCTAATGAGTGTTTCAGATAATCTTCTTTCTGACATTTTAACAGTAGCTATTTCATGGAGCTCTTCTTAGATTACTCTCAAGGGGAATAATTATGAACTGCTCTCCCCTTGTGATGTTGCTTCATATTTGTCACTGGATGGATTTTTGCTTTGCTTCCTACAGCATCTCCCCCTGAGACTATGGAGGATTCGTTATGTTATTGAGATAATAGGCTCCCCCTTTCTATTTTCCTTCCATACTTTATTGGGGGTTCTTCATAATGTCTGCACTTCTTTTAGATCCATAGCTTTGTTTGATTTTCTTTGTTTCCATCATCTGTCTAGAGTTCTTTAATATATATGGCAGTTTACAGTCCTTTGCTTTGTGGCCAAGCTTGAGGCATACATAGCATATTATTTTTGTCAAAGTACATTTGAGCTGATGTATAATACTTTTTTCCCCTTCTTGAATACATTTTACAATCAAAAATTTTATGTCCAAAATTATTGCATGCATAACAGTAGCCATGGAAATGATTTGTGTACCTGGTGAGAGATCATCTTTTCCCTTTGCTTGCTTGAGGTGTTCTTCTCATTTGCTGCATCTTTTGCTGGTAATCATTGATTCTCTTTGTCTTACAATGTTCTACACCATGTCCTGGTTTGTGGCAGGCAAAACAAGTGATACTTCTCATAAGTAGAAAGAACCTTCTTTGAATTCTTCCAAATTTATTCCATTCATCCTCATAAGTGTATGGTCCTTTTTCAGCTGACTGTTTCATCCTCTCATTCTCTATCTTTTCATGTTGCTCCTTGATTCTATTTGTTTCTCTACAACTCATGATCCTGTTGGCTTCTGCTTCTATAGGAATTTGCTGGGCTGCTTCACTATCTTTTACAGCGTTTACAAAAATGACATTCCTGTTATCTTCAACCTTGGACTTGCTGATTTCTCCTTCATATCCTATCCCAGCCTTTATGTGAGGTGACCTTTGAGCATTGAGAATCTGGTCCAACTATCCAGAGCCTTTCATTAGAGGTGTAATCATTAATAGTTCTCTTTGGGATTTTTCTAATTTCTTTCTTAGGCTCACTACTTCTTCTTCCAATCTTTCACATTCCTGACTTTTCTCTCTCATTCGTTGCAGCAGAGTGTCTTCTACTTTCTTTTCTTCTTCAAGCTGTGTCTTCAGGCGAATAATTTCTTTCCTATCTTCATATTCTTTCTCATCACATATTTGTACCAAATTCTTAAGGTCTTTGTTTTCATTCTTCAGTCTTTCTATTTCAGTCAAGGCTATGTCAAGTTTGGCTTTTTCTTCAGCTGCAATTTCTTCATGGTTCTTACTACCATTCACACTAGCAGGTACCTCATTTGATTGAATATTTTCCTTTTGACCTAAAGTTTTCTTCTTCTTAATTCTCTTCTCCTTCTTGACAATGCAATCCTCAGTGTCTACTCCATGCATGAAATGCAATCTGTCCCAGATTTCTTTTGCAGAGGTTAAATCCATTATCAACTCAAGGTCCTTGTTATGAAGACTGTTATATATCACACATTTTGCCTTGGCATTCCTATGTTGTTCTTGCACCGTGGGGGAGTCTGTGCTGTAAACATCACATACAAGCTTCCATACCTTAGGTTCATAAGCCAATAATCATGTTTTAACTTTATCTCTCCATTCAGGAAAGTTTATTGTATTTAACCCAGATATATTTTGATAGTCCATGACTCAACCAGATCTCCTTCAAGCTATTAAGCTTACACCAAAGGAACCTGCTCTGATACCAATTGTTGAACCCTTAGTTAAACTAAGAGAGGGGGGGGGGGGGGGTGAATCAGTTTAACACATACATGGACTTTGGAAACTTTTCATTAAACTTTATTAACACCTTCATTTCATGATCAACTTAATATGTGAGAAATCTTAATTTGTGAGTAGCAAGTATCAAGCAGATTTGTTAATGTAACAACAGTCTTAATATGTGAGCAAAAAGTATTAAGTAGATTAGATAAACCACATCAACACATAGACATTCAGAACTCCAGCTCAACCCATTCAAATACAATGAGAACTCCAGCTCAACCCATTCAGCCTTTTGAATCGCTGCGCATTTGTCTTTTCTTTGACTGTGTCTTTGTCTCTTTCAGCTCTATTTTTTTTCCTGTTCACTGTCGCAGTGTAACTACCATATGCCATACATATGTAACTGCGCTTTTTATATCACGCTAACTAATTCTCGGCACAATAATCATAAGGTGTTTTAATATGTGCACTGTCGTGGTGTAACTGCTATGTATCTGTAACAACGCCTTTTATATATAACGCAATTTCAACTCTCAGCATAACTATAATAAGGTGTTTTTAAATAAATGCACTGTCGTGTTATCTAACTTATGTAAATTCCGAAGATATAATGCTAAGAGATCATGTTAATACATAAAATGCCCTTACGGGCCCACTCACCGAACTTTCCGATGCGATGTATCACTCCTTGACTACTTCCGATTGCGATTGATCGCAATCGCAATTTCCATTTAAATGAACCGATGCTCTGCTCCTTCTCCGATGCGATCAATTACTGTTCTTTTTGAAATGCCGATGCGATGTATCACCTTTCAAATATTTCTTATTGCGATTAATCACAATCGCGACTTCCATTGAGATGTTTCGATGCTTTACTCCTTCTCCGATGCGATCAACCATTGTTCACGTTGAAATGTCGATGTGATATAACACTGTTTACTTAGATACTAGAACTCAAACATATATGAATCGTTTTTTAAACCATATCGGGTCCGGAACTCAATCGCAATCGCAATTTTTTGTTAACATGTTCCGTTGCCAAGTTTTCTCCAATGTGATTGGTGAGGGTCCCACCTTATAATATTTCACTTGTTTTAAACCCAAATTATCTTCATTACGCATATATAACTTTATATAAAGCCACATTATGACTCTATGGTCCGGTAACATATATTATATCAGAAATCAGTCTTCGTGTGGGTTAACACTTTAACAGCCCTCCATATGGTAATATTTCACATCCGGGCCCACGGCTCTAATCAAACATATATGTCGTTTAATTCTGCAACCATACATATATATATCGGGCCTTTCTCTGTATGGAGAATTCTCTTCCTTTTATATATAATTATGAAATCATATGTTGGAACCCACTTGTTCCAAAGTCCACACATTTAATAGCTCAATAAACCAAAGGTTCTCACCCTGATGGAGTTCGACTCAATTTTTGGACTTTATAAAACCCAATATATATATGCTCCAGGCTGACCCTTCGAATGTTATATTGTAAGTCCAAACCACAACTTTGGTTAGCACATTACATGCATATATATATATATATATATATATATATATATATATATATATATATATATATATATATATATATATATATATATATATATATATATATATATATATATATATATATATATATATGCCACCACCGCACTATCAACTCATTAAATAAACGATTTTCAACGCAAATCAATGGGCCATACCTTGACATATCCAACGTGCAGCTTGTCGCACGATTACCGTTTGATCTACCAACTTCCAGATTGGACGGTCCTCAGCAATATCGCGTTTTTTCTGGACCTGAGTTTTAATGCATAAAACTTACACGATATGAGTGGTATTGGTTAGTCGACGTGGCAATATTTCATACGATCACATTTTTTCTCGGTGGTTTTGCTCCGAACCAAAAGCGAGGCGATGGAGGCAGTTTTTGTTTTCCAATCCACTTCTGGTATTTGCACAATAATTAACTGGGTTCCCACTGCAATTAACACATTTATTCGCCATAAATCTTTGCATTAACTCTGGGGTTAAGTCTCACAAATATTACTCTGCAGGCTATAAAACAATGCTCCTTTACACCAACAAACAGAGATTCTAACGAATCTTCGCACTCTATACAATAGGGATTAGCACTTGGACAGAGGTTCACGCCTTATACAGAGATTCATGATTCTTCCATTAAACAGAGAATCACTAAAACTCCTCCTTACATAGACTTGAGGAGTTATTTCTCTCTTGTCTCATCATTTCAATCTATGTTTGGTAGACACAAAATTACCACTCAAATGTTCATAGAATCTAGAAATTCTCACACACCATTCAGTCAATCCATGCACACATTTCAGGATCAATTTCTTCTGTATATAGAACAATCAAATACTAAATGGAATCAATGGCCTAGATTTTTAAATTCAATGGCCCTTCTACTACCCGTACGCTTACAGGACTTCAGTGTTTCCAGGCCTACTCTAACTCTATCCTCTCCAACATTCCACTCTTAATAACATGTTCAGGTGCTTCTAGACTTCAATCAAAATCTATGCCATACAATAATTCATTTGCAAACTGTATAAAACCCCTTCAGGCCCTTTCAACTTCACTGCTCTGTCTCTAATTCCTCTGCTGCTTCTTCTGCTCCTTGACTAATGCTGCTCCTTGATTCTCTTTATTCTACCTCTGCTACCTCTCTATTGCCTCTGTTCCCTGTCTTCTACTTTTCCTTATTGCTAGTTCAGGTGCTGCTCCTTTGTGTTCCTTTGCCATCAATGACAAAATTTCCAACACTATTCACGCATTACGAAATTTACTTTAGTACCTTGAGATCCATTAACATCAATGATGGTTCTCTCGTGTTTGCTAATAGATCACATCATTGGTTGGTAATCAAACGGTGTCTTACCATGTTCGACTACAAATCATATTTTCGCATGGCTAGACCTTTACCCAAATGATCGAGTGCACGAGATAATAAGATCCTCAATCTATTTTCAGCCATCTGGGCTGCGATTTCTGGATTGTTGCACACATCATCTGTACGGTGACCTTACATATAGATCATCATCCAAACATGGTCCTATATCTATCGGCATGTCTGTATTGGGAAACATTCTAATGTAGATGAATTTTTGCACTATGTACATGTTATTATATAGTTTATGTGCTGAGCATGGGAATTCCTCCCTCAGCAATTCATGATCAAGATGAAAATATCATGATGTAATGTATTGTAAGATTGATGCAGGTCGCCACTCAGTTCCAGCCTATCACATCGTAAAGCATCTCATTCAAAATATTGTTATTATTCTCACTTCATGCTTTGGGGGGCAGATGTTATAGGTCAATTTGGGCATCATCCCCCATGACTTGGTCAAACTGGACATCATCCCCAGGACCAATAAAATAAGGTCTATCATCCCCTTACATTTCAGTTGGCACATACCCTAAGAGAACACCAAATCATTCATGACTTCTATTGTGAGATTTCCAAGGTTTGAAGTATATGTTATATCACTTATGAGCTCACCAACACTGCCTCTCAAGGGACTAACTGTGTTTCATATGCATCTCCCTCCATTCAACGGTGCACTGCAATTCCCTTCCCGACATTCAAGGCTGCATTTGTCAAATGGGAGCGGAATTATCATTATTCCAGAATCTCCACATGGCCAGTTCCTTCTAGAAGAGTCCATATGTGTCAAAATTTGAATCCAAGTGTCCACCTAACACCTCTGAACTTGGAAACATGTCTTGCTTATGATTAGAAAGTCATTGATTGAGAAACTACCTTTAGTTTCCCTATAAATTGAGCACAGATCCTAGTGTTAGGGGAGGAATAATTTTGGTAAAGATATGTTGTTGGATTCTCAATTGAGAGATTGAAAGAAGTGATATGCTGCTAGTGAGATGTTGAATGTGATGAGGCTGGGATGAACATGGAGTTGGTGACATCAAATTGATCATTAGTTGTAACCTCCCCCTTCTACTCTTTAATAAATATTGTTGTTCATTTTCCAATATATTTATCTATTTATGTTTATATTTATCATGCAATGGACTCTTTAATGATATATATGTTTCATGTTTAATCGATTTAAGTGATTAAGATAAATAGGCATATGTATATTGCAATCTCTTTGATGTTCTTTGTTTATACTTGTAGGAATCAATCTGGTGATCTAAGTTGGATTGGAGACTACAAAAAAAGCGATAGAAGGAGAATAGGAAGCGCTTGGATCACAAGTAGGTTCTTCTATCTTTCTTTGTGTATATTTACTCTTAGATAAAGTGATAGAAAAGTGTTTAATCTGTTGTTCTAAGTGCCTAGCACCACACTCGGAGAATTCGATTTATCTGTAGATCATAATTTTTCATAACAAATAGAAAACCCTTACATATCATACTAGGATTGTTTATCCCAAGAGGAATCATCCTTAACCATCGAGAGATTGAAAGGGAACCTGCACTAGTTGAAAGCTACCTTCAAACTCAAACACAAGTAATCACCCACTTTGATGATGTTTCTAGGCAGATAGAATATGGATGCATTATGGCAGCCAGAGGAGATGGAACAACCTCCTACACAACCTCAAGAATAGGGAGTACCATACTCCACAAATACTGAGGGGTGCATTGGAAAGGGCACCATTATACAAGAGGGCCATGCAGGCCAAAAATAGCCAAAGGTTGGGACTAAAGCTCAACCCACCTTTGCTGCTGGGGCTAGATGATGAAAAGGACACAGATGCACAAGATAGAGAATGGGAGTATGTAGAAAATAATAATGGATTTTTCTCCCTTGGGGAAAATCCCACACTTCTTCCTCAGGAAATCAGGGGGGTTGGGAAAACCTTGAAGGAAATTTAGGAGGAGGATTAGTTTCTCAAAGTATGGGCAACCATTCAGTGGGGGGGTGATGATGAGCTCCATCATTAGACATATTTGGAGGGGTTAATCGTAACATTTTTTACTTCCTAGATCTATTTTTCTTGATTTTTTATTATTATTTGGTTTTAGGATGCTAGTATAGGTGGTGATTAAGGCTACATACTCTGACTGCCTAATATGAGGTTGAGTGCAGAAAATCATGAATTATTAAGAATTTTTATAAGGATTTTATCATAAGGACTTGGAGTCAAGTGGACTCAATCACCCCAAAGATTCTCTCCAACAATTTGGGTTCCAGAGGCAGCCAAGAAACTCCAAGAGGAGTGCACTCAATATTTGTTGATGTGGAGTCAAGTGGACTTAATCACCCCAAATATTCTCTCCAGCAATTTGAGTTCCAGAGGCAGCTAAGCAACTCAAAGAGGAGGGAACTCAATCTATGTTTACTTGGATTCAAGTGGACTCAATCACATTTTCAAGGGAGTTGTTGGTAGCTGCCCTGTAGAATAAATAAAATAGAGCTAGAGCTAGGAAGGGGAGTCGATTCTAGTTGGAACTTTGTTGCAAGCTATTGAGCTTTTTATTACTCAGTGATCAAACTTTCTGAAATGTATGAGGTTATTATTTTTGAAATGAGCAGACTGATTTCATTTTATTTATTTAAGTTTCGGAGAGCTAGGCTCATGGGTTAGGGCCCAATCCATGTGCCTCAGCTTCTCTGATGTATTTTTTCTCTACTTTCAGTCATTCAATTAGTTCTGATTCTGATAGTTTCATTGTTGTTTAGTTTTTCTTTCAGTGTGCCATTGTAGTTTTCATTTGCTTATGAAAGTAATAGAATAGAGGAAAACTAAAAATATGTGGATCAAGACCCCCTTCTCATCTCTGTCAATAGATCTTGAGGAGGGCGAACCTTTCCACCAACCCAAAAACTGATTTCTGTTCATTATCTCTAAGATTAGAATTAGAGTTACATTACCATTTTCTACTCTTCCTTTGCACAGTATTTTCACGCATTTGTCTATTTTTCATGCATATATCAGCAGATTGAATCATTATTGAAACCCTAGAGCAGCTATGTGGCACCTTCCCGCTTCATTTTCCATCTCTGTCTTCATGGCCTAAACATTGTTTTTACACCTCTGTTTCCCTCCTTTTCCTCTTATTTGAAAATGCTACACCCACCTTTTTTTCTCAAAACACTTAAACCTTTCAGCCCGCCTCCTTCCTTTGTTTTTATCATTCACGATTACCTTACCCCTTTCTAACACAAAACGATTGAAAACCATTGGAATCCAACCTTTTTCCCTTGCTCCTTGAAATTCCTGCTACTGTACATCGCATATTGCAGTGTTTAGTTTCTTCCTTTAAAAATTACTACTCCCATTTGTCGATTACGATATTTCAATATCATATATTGAACTTTGCACCTTTTACCTTTTTTATTTAAGACTTACCACTTCCAAACGTTAATTGAAACATTGTGATCGCACTTCGCCACCGGTCCCACCACTACGTCATTCGCCACATCGCATATCGCACTTCGCACCTTTTACCTTTTTCTTTAAGACTTACCGCTTCCAAATGTCAATTGCGATATTGCAATCTCACTCCGCCACGGGTCCCACTGCCACGTCATTCGCTGCATCACATATCAGACTTCACACCTTTTACCTTTTTTCTTTTAAGACTTACTGCTATCCCTCTAAATTTGCGATATTGTGATTGTGATATCGCACTTCGTACTTCGCAACTTTTACCACATTGAAAATCGCTCATCGCAACTTTTTCCCTTTTATTTTAAGACTTACCACTCCTATTTGCGGATTACAATCGCACTCCGCCACCAGTACCACCGCCATGTCACCCGGCACAAATTGCATTTCGTAACCTTTTCCCTTTTATTTTAAGACCTACCACTCTTTTTTCTGATTACGATATTGCGATATCGCATAACGCAGATCACAAATTTTTCCCTTTTTTCATTTTTCATTTCTTAATTCTTTATTTTTCGCATTTTAGATTTCGCAGTTCTTTCCCATCGCATTTTGCACATCGCAGCTTTTATCTCGTCGCACTTTGCAACGTTTGCTCCATTGCATCTCTGCCATCGCACTTTTCAAATTATTTTGATCTGAAGCATTTTTGCACTATAATAAAGTTTTAATCAGGTTTAAACCCCTGCTTTCCACTTCTAAGCCTTGTTTCATGCATTAAGCCCTCCATTAGCCTCTTTAGCCTTTTTTCCCTCCAAGATGCAAATCAACACTTTTTCAATTATAATTAAGCCATGGATAGCTTCGCTGCATAGATAGGAGCATGGTAGATAGACCATAGGATAAGTAGAGTGCATTTAGCCATTTGGCCAAGTTAAGTGTGGTTTAGAATTAGTTTTCCTTCTGCCATTTATTTCCAGCAATTTAGTTTAATTTCCTTCTTGTCATTTATTTTAAAAAATTTAATTTAGTTTCTTTCTGCCATTTCCTTTCTGCACATTAAATTAGTTTCATTTCCGTCATTTCCTTTCTACAAATCAAGTATTTTCCTTTCTATCATTTCCTTTGAGCAATTTAATTTTCAATTTTTATCATAATTTAAGGAATAGCACCCTTTTGTAAAGTAGAAGAGGATGACATGAACAAAATACATCTGATGTGTATATAGCACTGTCCCCTAGAGGTTTGTACGAACCCCAGGTTGATAAAGTAAAGTAGGGCAGCCCCTAGGAGTTTTAGGACTCTTGCGGCAATACCAGGGCTCACCAAATACCACAGGAAAATGGTGTGTCAGAAAGGATGAATAGGACAATCATGGAGGATGCAAGGTGCATGATATTGCATGCAGGATTGCCTTTACAATTTCGAGCAGATGTTGTAGCTATTGCTGTTTATCTAATAAACAGATGGCCTTCAAGTTCCTTAGATGGTGGTATTATGGAGGAGGCATGGAAAGGTAAAATGGTAAACTACTCCTTTTTAAAGCATTTTGGTTGTGAGGCCTTTGTCCATATTAATAAAGAATATAGAACAAAGCTTGCGGAAAAATCAAAGAAATGTACCATGATAGGATATGGTGTTAGCGATTTTGGTTATCACTTATATGATTATGAAAATCACAAAATCATTAGGAGCAGAGATGTAATATTCAATGAAAAGGTCTTGTATAGGGATCAGTTGCAGGAAAAGAAACAGGAAAAAGAAAAAAAAGAATAATTTTTTTTTTATGAGATCATGGAAAAAAAGTAAAGGTGCCTGAAAATAATAATAATAATAATCAACATCAACAACAACAACAACCACCACAACAGCAATAGGCACCTTAAACACCAGAAAGTGGTGTTAGAAGATCTACCAGGATAAGTAGACCCCCTAACAATATTCTCCTTCATTATATTATTTATTGTTGGCTAATTTTGGTGAACCCAAATGTTATGAAGAAGAAATGCAGGTAGAAACGAGGAAGAAGTGGGAACTAGCCATGAAAGAAGAGATGGACTCCTTAATACATAACAGGATTTTTGACTTATTCAGGTTGCCTACAAGTAAAACAACATTGCAAAATAAATGGGTTTACAGGTTGAAGGAAGAAGATGAAGAAAAACAAAGGTACAAAGCTAGACTTGTGCTGAAGGGGGTTGCACAGAAGAAAGGTATTGACTTTGATGAAATATTTTCTCCAGTTGTTAAAATGACTTCAATCAAAACTATTTTAAGTCTTGTAGCAGCAAAAGATTTGCATCTAGAATATTTATATGTAAAGACAGCCTTTCTCCATGGATATTTGGAGGAAGAGATCCATATGCAACAACCACAAGGATATGGGCTCAAAAGGAAAGATAAATTAGTGTGCAAGTTGAATAAGAGCTTGTATGGCTTAAAATAGGCCCCAAGGCAGTGGTATCTAAAATTTGACAGGTTTATGTCTGAACAAGGTTATACTAGATGCCATTCTAATCATTGTGTTTATCTAAAAAAACAAAATAATGACAACTATATTATATTGTCATTGTATGTAGATGACATTCCTGTTGCAAAGTCTAACATGCAGGAAATAAATGTGCTCAATAGAAAATTGGAAAATTCATTTGCAATGAAGGATTTGGGAGCTGCAAAACAAATCCTTGTTATGAGAATACCTAGAGACAAGAAAAATTGCAAATTAACAATGTCTCGGAATGAGTACATACAAAAGGTGTTGAAAAGATTTAATATGTAGAATGAAAAACCAATTGGTACACCTTTGGCTATCCATTTCAAACTTAGTAAGGAGATGTGCCTCAATACCCAAGAAAAAATGGATAATATGTCTAAAGCTCCATATGCATCAATAGTTGGAAGCTTAATGTATGCAATGGTCTCCAAAAGGCCTGATATTGAACATGCAGTGGGAGTTGTAAGTAGGCACATGAATAATCCAGGAAAATAACATTGGATGGTAGTGAAATGGATTCTCATATAATTGAGAGGTACCACAAACAAGCATTATTCTTTGGTGGTTCAAAAATTACACTACAAGGATATGTTGATGCATATATGGTAGGTGATAGAGATAACAAGAGGAGCACTACAGGGTATGCATTTACTGTATGTGGAACAAAAATCAGTTGGGTTTCGAAAATGAAAAGTGTTGTTGCACTTTAAACAACAAAAGCAGAGTATGTTGCTACTACAGATGCTAGTAAATAAATGATTTGGTTACAAATGTTTATGTATGAATTGGGTAAGAAGCAGGATATAGGAAGGTTATACAGTGACAGCTAGAGTGTCATTCATCTTGCAAATAAATCATCATTTCATTCCAAGAATAAACACATACAACTGAAGTACTATTTCATACAGTCAATATTGGAAGATGGAAATTTGAAGCTGGAAAAGATACACTATTATAGGCCAATTTGGGTATCATTTCCAATGACCTAGTTAACTGGGCATCATCTCTAGGACCAATGACTAAGGTCCTATCATTCCCTATCATTTCAAGTTGCTAAATGCCCTAAGGCAAGAACAAGAAAAATCAAACATGACTTTCATCAAGCAAAGGTTTCCAAAGTTTGAAGTTTATTATTTAGCATGTGGGAGCTCACCAACGCTGCCTATAACGAGACTAAGTGTGTTGCATATGCAGATAACCCCATGCAAGGCTGCTCTGTAAAGTACTTCCTGACATTTATGGGTGCGTTGGTCACATTGGGAGCGAAATTCTCATTGTTCCGAAATCTCCACTTGGCTAGTGCCTTATAGAAGAGTTCACACGTGTCAAGCTTCGAATTCAAGTGTCCATTTGACATCTACATGAATAGGAACACGTCTTTCCTATTATTGGAAATTCATTCATTTCAAAAATACCTTCAGTTCATATATAAATTGAACACAGATCTAAGTGTTTGAGAAGGAAGAATTTGAGTAGAGAAATGTTGGAGTATTTTCAATAGAGAGTTAGATTTGTGTAATAGCTACTGGAGAGATTTATATTGTGATGGGGTTGAGGATCATTGCTGGAAGGGTCACTTCAAATCATTCATTTGGTTGTAACCGCTCCTTCTATCATCAATAAAGAATACAGCTTACTTTTCCCTATATGCATCTGTATTGGTTTTTATTTTCCATATTGCAAGATCTTAGTTGATGTATATTGTTTATGCTTTACTAGTTTAGCTAACTAACTTGAATAGACATATGTATTATTGCTATCTTCTGTTGTTTTAGTGTTCTTTCTTGCAGGAAAAATTTCGCACAAACCACTTGAATTTGAAGCTACAATGGAGGCAACAGAAGGATCCATTTAGAAGCACTTGGATTACAAGTAAGCCTATAATCCTTTCTGTGTGTCTGTTATGAGTTAGGAAAGGTAGTCATATAGTCTTTAATCTGTTGTTCTAGATTGTCATGTTTCTAGGGAAGCGTGTTTTATTCGTAATTCACAATTCAGGCCCAACAAATTGGCGACTTTGCTGGGGAGAATTTATCTTATATATAGGTGACTTAGCCTCTAATTTTCTTTGTTTATCCACCCAGTAGTTGTTACACACAAATATTAAACCTTTTCAAAGCCAAATTTGCAAATATAGTGAATTAAACAGTAGTGTTTTTCTGATACATTGCACCCAATGCACCCTTAGACAGGACACAGTGCTTTGCATAGCATTGTCTCCCTTTCAGGCCTGCGTTGCAGAGCACTGTCTCCCCTTGGAGACTACGTTGACTCCTGAAACCACCCAGATTCCTTTAAATTTTCCTTTGCAATTTGCTTCAGTTTTTTTTCTGCTGTGTTTTGAAAAGTTTGATCCTCATATTGACCAATAACTCTATATACTTCTTCCTCCTTTGACTGAAAATTTGTTCAATGTTTGTTTAAAAAAAAAATTCTTTATCATTGAAAAGTTGATTTAAAAGTATTTTCTTATGGTTGCATTAAGAATCATTTGCTTTCGAAATAGGAAATTGTCGTAAAATCTTCATTTCCTTGATAGGAGAAATTGTCCTTGAAATCCTCATTTTTCCTTCAAAAGAGAAATTGTTCTTTGTATTCTTCATTTCTCGAAAGTAAAAAGCATTTGAATTATTGATTTAGTGCACCTAGTTTCTTTTCTGCATTCATAACATTAAGGAAACTGAAAAGAAAAACTTGCATTTGCATGTAGGATTTTGTGTGTTTTGCAAAAAGGAACATTAGGAAATCTGCATTTAGTTTGCGATCATTGATTTGTTTTCTCTCTTCCCTTAATAGCTAAGTTTTTCATTGAAGAAACTAAAAGTGAAAGATTTATTATCATTTTTAGTTCCATTTTAGGAATTTTCCAATACATCATTGCAATGAACCTTTAAAAGGAAAATTGTAAGCAAGATCAACATAAAATTAATCTCAATTTACCTAACAAAGCATTGGAACCATAATGATAACATTTAGAAGGTCTAGGATATAGACATGTTCTGGCATCATAAAACATAGCAGCTGTCGTTAACTTGTCTGCGATACATTCCAAGTGTGATACGTCACTCCACGTACGTAAGTATATCGTAGCTCTTCCACGTACTTTCGAGTATATCGGGTGGTGTTATAGTATGATAAGTATAAAGGGGTGCTCTCACTGTGCAGTTTCACATCAGACAGTGCTAATACGGATTCGGGCCTCCACGTACCTTTGGGTATATTTGGGAGGACAAATTTTAGGTGTTACCCATCCATAGTGAACCGAGTTGGCTGCCTTGTAAGTTGTGATACACTGAACACAGCATTCGGGGAGATTTCCTGCCCATAGTTCTTGGTTCGCCAGGAGGTATTTTGCAGTTCACAGTTTCTTGGTAAACCCTTTTGCCTAGCATTCCCCTTTTATTTTGTTTATTTTTTTTTGGTTAAATTTAATCAGTAGTCGTGGAAGAACAAAATCCATTCCCCCGTCATTCGTGTAGATTAGCTTTAAAACCACCTTTACCACCAGAAGTTATTTCTAGTAAGCAAAGGCAATCATGATTTTCCGAATCAAGTACAATTTGTACCTCTGGTGAAACATAATTTTCCCATAAACTAGAGTTATCTCAAGTTGTTTCTACACATCCTGGTTCGTCTACTGTTATCGAAACGAAGTCTTCACAGCTACCCACGGTCACGATCCATCCAATCAATGAGACCATACCTCCTCGACACGAAGTTGTTCAACCACAAATTGATCCAGATCTTGTCTCTTCTTTGCCAGAACATCTGAATCCTAAAGTCGAACAACTGAAATTTGTTCCTAACTTGGTCATCCCACAAAGTTCTGTAGCTATTGAATCTCCCATATCACATAGTCAACCACCTGAAATATGATTTGGGCCTGACGGTGAAATTCTTCCACCTGGTTTAATTGTGATTGAATAAATCCCACAAGACACTACACCTTTAATTCCAACCCATTTTGGGGAGGACCTTTACCTGTATGAGTCTTTCTCTCAATCGACATCCTCTGCTTTTGTTGATCTTCCTCCTTTCCAAATTCCCATCAATTTGTAATATTCCTAATTAGCCCAAGCTAATGGGAATATTCACTTTTACTTTTCCTTATTTTGATTTTCATGTTGATGAATAAAATGTGAAGGAGGACATGTAAAACTCCTAAAAACATCAAAATAAATCAATGCCTATGTAAACAAAGACATATCTGGGCCATGTAAATAAACTCTTGCAGGTGTGAATGGGTTTGAATCATGAGATTGGGTCAACTTTGACCAGGTCAACAGCGCAGTCTAGATGTAATGAACCTCATGGATAGACAGTGCAGTTTTATATGGAGGCTCCATATGTGAAAGGAGCTAACTCATTGAGGTGGTTTAGTTTTTGGCAAGGCTTTCATCTTATAAAAGAAGGAGGAGGACAAGAGGAAGGGGTTGTTGATGTTATTTTCTGAAGGTATTGTATGCTTAGACATCCCTTGTTGGGCTTTCCTGTTTAGGAATCCCACCTCCTTCCTTGAGCAGCCCTTGGAGGAGTCTTGTTTGCCTAGTCCACTATCCGGCATTTGGCCAAGCCACATCTTGAATCTACAATGCAGTCCTGTTTAGGCTTGAGTTGTCCATGCAAGCTACAGCAAGTGGAACTCTATATCTATTCAGATCTAGCTTTTATTGGAGCCTCTTCTCAGTGAGTTTGTCTTTTAACCTCCTGGAAGATTGCATCCACTGTTTGAGCTTCAGATCTGAGCCTCTTCTCAGTGAGTGTGTATTTTAACCTCCTGGAAGAGTGCATCCACTGTTTGAGCTTCAGATCCACATATTGGTAGCAGGATGAAGCATTCTCAGGGCCTACAATGCAGTCCCTCTTCCATGACTGTGTTATTTGCAAGAGCGGAGTTACTAGGGTACTTGGCATCATTCTAGAGGAGATATATCTGGTGATTAGATATTTCCCTTCACTGTGGTGATCAGTGGATTGGCCAACCAATCCATGTGTTTCAGATCTGATCTGTTACATATGTTATGCTTCAGAATTTTCTGAATACTTCTGCAGATCTGTGACTTAGATCTCATATCTACTCATCGTTGTTCATGTTTTGCTGAGATCCCCAAGGGGAGTGTATAGAGGAGCCTATCTTGTACATAGATCTGAAATAGATATATCATTTTATGTACAGATTTTCTCTATATCTAAGTTGTAATCTATTGCATGCTTCAGCAATGAAAATAATGCTATCAATCTTATTCTTCCATTCCATGTTGTTGTAGCAGCTCATTTTGAGGCTTTGTCCTGTACATTCTTTCTATATATGTTATACATTGTATAAGCTGCATTATAGATATAATTTTCTGATGTATAGCTGAAATATGAACCTCCATGTTGGTCTCACACTTGTAAATTGATAAACTACGTTATTTCTGAAGCAATCCTTTTCATATAGCTGCAGCCCCTCTCTTTGGGTGTTTTCCAGCTAGACTACTTTGTGGGAGATCTGTTTAACCCACCTAGTTTGATTTTTTTTGCTCTCCTTTTGGATTTAGATCTTAGTTGAGCTGATATAAGGGATCCAGCAACTGAAAACTCATTTCTATGCCCATAATTCTCAGGAGTCCGTTATTTCATCAGGATTTTTGTGTTGTTCCAATTTTGGAATATCAGACAATTCAAAAGGGTATACATTTGGTCAAACAACCATGTCTAAACCAACATATTTGGTTGGGCCTGCTGTTCCATTTATGTTAGCTCCTTCCCTCGCTACTTTGTTGATGTTTATCACTTCACCAGAGTCATATTTTCATGGAGGCCCTATGGTCCCATCAGGTTACAAATCATTATCTGGAATTTTCTTTGGTGCATCTTCTAATCCATGGAATTTACCAATGTCATCATCCAATATTTTAACTGGTAATCCTATCGTAAGTACTGAATGACTTGATTCATTATACACATCATCAGGGCAATATCAAGCTGGTCCTTCTGGGTCTATTCCTTCAAGTACCATATCAACTGGACTCCCAGCATTTGGAGAGCAATATTTTCTGTCTTATTATCCTCCTCATGTTGGGGGGGCAACCTTTTCTCACCCAAAATGACAGTACTCCATCACTTTTTGGTCAATCTAATGTTGAAACAAATGTTTGTCAATGGCATCCCACTCTGCCTATCCAACCACAAAGGATTGCACACTCGTATCAACTTGTTCAACCTTTTACACCCACTTCATTACCACTTGTTAATACATATATACCCTTATTACAGAATCAAAATGTATTACATCATCAACCTTATCAAGCGGGTCCTTCAACTCAATATCATCAAATGTTGGGTCCACAAACTCCAAATCCTTTGATTAATTTACAACAACCTATATCAGGAATGATTTATTCACAAGTTGGTTTACCATTTTATAGGATGTCACAACCACAACTGAGTTATACATATCAATCAAATCCAAGTCATGTAAATTTGGGTTATAAGATTGGTGGACAGACCCCTTGGCAGCCACGAGCGCAAATGCCTCAAACTTTATTTCAACAAGTATCATATCCAAGTTTTGGTCAACATAATCCTCAAGCATTTGCTATGCAAAACAATCCCTATCTGGGTTACCAACAGCATATTCCTTATGTTGGTGCTCAAAGGCCTGTTGCTTAAGTAATTCCATCTTACCCTGGCTATGCTCAACCTGACCTTAATAGACAGTTTCCCTTTGTTGCAACATTAGAGTTACCAGATTTAAATCGGTTAACCAATGATCCAATCAACTATGCTCCTTGGTGGTTGGCGACACCTCACAAATTACCCTCCGACATTCCTAAGTTCAATGGAAACCCTGGAGAAGATCCATCGACTCATGTTATGACTTATCATTTATGGTGTTCATCAAATTCCCTAAATGATGATTCTATTCGATTACATCTTTTCCAGCATACACTCACAGGTCCGGCTGCAAAATGATGAATTACCTAGAGCTTATTTTGATAATTTCATAGACCTAGCTATTGTATTTTTGACTCATTTCTAGTTACCCATCAGATATGAAACTGGAACAAAACTCTTGACTAATTTCAAAAAAACTAATGCTACTCACATTTCTAATCATATTCATGAGTGGCGTCGTCGTCGATGAATGGTTAAGACATTTGTTTCGGATCAGCTCCTAGCTGAATGGTTCATTAAGTCCCTGTTACCATCTATAACTGAGGATGTGGCTAAGGGTGGTGTCATCATAGAAGAGCAATTTATCACTTGTGCACAATATTTAGACTTGATTTACACTCAATCTGGCACACTCTATGAAAAAATCCCTAATGCGCCGAGATCTAATTTCAATGTTCCTCCTCAATTAAAGGACTCTCATGCCAGAGATGGCTTGATAGGCACTACAAACACACACCACACTACTGCATCTGATCCTTCTCCTACTTCTGAAATTAATGTCATGTCATTTGAAAAAGGAAAAGGTGACAAGAAACCAAGAAGTAAGAAAAATGGGAAATCAAGAAAAAAGCAAACTTCTAACATGTAGGAAAGATCATCTAATAAACCATCTGGACCTCGGAAACCTCATTATCCATGCATAATCTATAATGAGGAACACTTTTTTATGGATTTTCCTCACCACGCTGAAGTCTCAAAAATCATCAAGACTTCTAATGTGTCAGCTATGTTGACAAACCCATTTCCAAATCCAGAAACAAATATGGTTGCTACGGATCCAGCTCCTAGTTCCAAAGTTTTAATGTTATATGTCACAAAACCTTCAACTAATATTTTGGTGTCAACGCAAAATAAATATTATGGTAGTCCGGCCACTAATCAACCTACTACCTCAACAATGAATCCATCTACAAAATCATTACCGCCTATTGTTATTCCTGAATTGACAATCAAGCTACCAAAGGGAGTAATTCATAAATCGACATATAATCCTCAAGCAAGAGCTCTACAAAATTATAATATAGTTGAATATTTGGCTCAATCCCCTTTATCTATGTCTGTTCTTGAGGTATTACAAAATTGTCCCTCCCAAAAACAGGCTTTATTGTAGGCTATTGGTGGAATTGATCCGACTAATTCTATTCTTGTCGTCTTTAATCATATGGGCTATGTGCCGCAATTACCAGTAGAATTGGCATTCTCCATAGAGGGAAATGTTCTCAATCACCTTGTTCATCACACTATTATTGATGAGGGAGCATCTACATGCATTATGTCTCTAAATTGTTGGAAGTCACTTGGCTTGTCGTGCTTATCACAATCATCAACGATGTTGAAGGCATTCGATGGACGTACATATAAACCTTGTGGTGTTATTAATAACATGCATGTTGAACTAGGGGGGAAAAAAGTGAATATTGATGTTGAGGTTGTTGATGGACCCGTTGACTATAATATTTTACTTGGAAGGCCATGGGTATATGCGATGACTACCATTGTTTCTACATATTTTATAATGATTTCCTTTCCACATAAAGGTACAATTACAGTCATTAATCAACTATCCTTCTTTGCCTCTGCTTCACAGGTAACTGAAGGTGTTCTGTTCGTTCACATACCCCAACTAGAACTTCAGAACATTGATGTAGGACTCTTAAAGGATTCCACTTTAATGGGAACCTTTTCATTACCGTTGCCAGCAACGTTGATTGAAATTGCAAGTATAGAGACCTGCTACATGATCTCTTCCACTCTATCTGGCTTAAGGAAGAGTACAGTTGATTCTGATACTTCTACGTTGGATGAATTTTTGTCACCCAGTTTTATTGAGCTGGCATAGAAATCAATCTATCTGGCTTGGGCAGAAAATCCGAAATTAGTGTCACCGAGTGTTTGGGTTGATCTTTCATTAGATTTTGGTACTCCATCTAATCCATTTTCCTCAACGTTCTTGAAAGATCAGAATATTTTGGAAGCTATGATGTCAGAAGGAGAACCATGGGAATATTATCATCATTGTTCCCATATTCCTAATTATGAAGAAAATGATCTTACTGAACTATAATACCCATCCATCAAAAATTTCTTTTCGAATTCTTTTCCCATTAATGCAATCGATTCTAAGCGACATATTTCAAATATCAAAGAAACGATTTCTATCGATATTTCGACCAAACATGGCGTTGTACAGAATATTCATGTTGATGTATCTTGTTCTCCATTAGAACTTGAATCATATCGCTCTCTTTTTCGTGAATTTCATGACGTATTTTCTTGGTCTTACAAGGAAATTCCAGGCATATATACTAGTATAGTTGAAAACACTATCAATATGTATCCTGATGTCAAATCAGTGCGTCAACAGCTTCATCCTATTCATCCAAAGAAATCCGCTGCCATCAATGCAGAAGTTGAAAAACGTTTTCATGCTGGTTTCATTTACCCTGTGTTGGGAAAAATACTGAGAGGGGGGGGTGAATCAGTATTTAGGGCAAACTGAAACTTTTTACTTTTCCATGCTCTAAAACCCATACGCTACTTTGCTGAAGCCAACTAGCGTATCCACGCGGATATCCTTCATAAAACTTGCGTATACACAGAGATCTAATCATGCCATTAGTTCTTCACTTATATCATTCCATCATTCATTCATTAGATGTTCTATAAATAGTAAACATGTGCAGTAAGAACAGAATAAACCATCACACAAAGCATCACACATGAACACCAGGATTTTTAGGTGGAAACCCAAGTCGGGAGAAAACCACCGCTGCAGTTGCTCGGCCTTCAATATTTTATTATAGAGAAAACATCTTACAACATATGTCTTTGGCGCGAGACTTGACTGACACGCGAGGCACCCTGCGCTCATTTGCAGCCTCTCACGGGAGAGAACTCAACATATGACTCGTTTGACCTCTCCTAGAAGGGAGCTACGACCCCCAGATCCTCGTTTACCGGCCTCACCTGGAATCGAGCTCGACCCCACGATCTCGTTTACCGGCCTCACCTGGAAGGGAGCTACAACCCCACGACTCGTTTACCGGCCTCTCCTAAGGGAGGTACGACCCCACGATCTCGTTTACCGGCCTCTCCACGGAAGGGAACTCACGAACCAGATCTCGTTTACCGGCCCTCACACGGAAGGGAGCACCACAGCCTTTTTATTTGAAGGCCTCTGTTTCCGGCACCACCTTGGACCACGTTTCATCACTTTTCACCTTTGGATCCAACCACTTCAATAGAACACAACTTGCGGTACGTTTCATCATATTTCGTTTGGACCCTTTCCATACTTTTAAGCACAGTCAACCATGAAACAGATACATATAACTCACTGACAGATATCAGTAAACCAGCAGAACAGATCAGACATTTCTTACCATAGACTTCAGCAAGCCCTAGTTTGCATACGCGCTTTCCTTTCACTGATATCGCGTATATACGCGCTTTCGTCCTCATCAACCAGCGTATACCTCAGTACATATTTCATTGCGCATACGCACTTTCTCTTCAGCGGAGCCATGTATATACGTGCTTCCTCTGCGGCGAAGTAGCGTATAGATCTTCAATCATTATAGAGAAGCATACTTCTTCAGATCAGATGTTCAGTTCAGATTTACCCTTTTACTTCAGACAGATGTTCGCCTCAATTCAGATCTAAGCCTTCCATCGGCAGATCTAGTAGATACAAGTGCATTTCAGATCTAGATCCCCTTCTTCATCATTGGTGCATCATACATTCAGATTTATCTTCAAGTGTAACCCTTTCCATTCAGATCTACTTCAGAGAGAAGTATTCATTCAAGCTCAGACATCTTGCACCCACAGTCATCTTTGCATAATGAAATTCATCTCTTTATATAGGTTTTACCTTTTTCAATACCATGAGCCCCTTTTTCAATACCATGAGCCCAAAACTACATTAGACGGGGTCATTTAGACGAATCATTACCCAATACAATGGGTCAATACCATGGTGGTTACCCCTGGTTTTGCACTTTTTGAGCGCTTTTGCCCATACGCGACTTGGAACATTCTTTTCTGCGTGCATACGCGACTTACCTTAGACAGATCCGCGTATGCATAGATACATACTCTTTTCATCATACTTTGAGCACATTCTGAATTCTTTTCTTCATTGCCTTCTGTATACACTGTAGATACATCATATTTTCTTCATCAAGAACATATTCTAGCAAGCACAACTTCATCAAGTAAGTTTCCATCATCTTTATCAAGTGGGTTGCCTTTCAGGGACAACACTCAACATCATAATATCAACAAGCATCATATCACATCAGATTTACATCATTTACCAAGCCCATCAAGTCAATAATAACTTCATCAGGTGGATTGCCATCAAGGACAACATATGTCAACAGTCACATGTCTTCATCTTCATTCAGTGGGTTGCCATCAAGGACAACACTCTGCATCATATTTCCAACAATCTCCCCCTTTGGACTTGATGGCAACCACGATGGTGTTTGGTTACCACAACAGATAAGTACATTGACATCATGTCACTCTCCCAATTCTTTGACACCATTATCTGCATTCAAACACCATGTCACTCTCCCCCTTTGACATCAAGGGAAAAGGGCGGATCAAAACCAGCGGATCAAAACCAACACACTCTCCCCCTTTGACATCAAGGGCAACGGGCGGATCAAAACCAACACACTTACCCCCTTTTCTTCTCCTCATGTGGAAGAAGCGTTCTGCAGATCTGATGTATACTGAAGTGGCCAAGCTCCCCCTGAGTTCATGCTGAATCTTCAAACATAATTTCCAAAGGATTACATGACTCTATGAACTTCCTATCACCAAAGACTCATACTTACATCAAATATCCAACCAAGTGGATTTACATATAAGACTCAAGTACCCAACCAAGTGGGTTTACACATTTCAATTCAGCTACCCAACCAAGTGGGTTTACAAAAATTGACTCAGCTACCCAACCAAGTGGTTTTACAAAATTGACAAGTCCTTACATGACTGAATATTACAAATTTACATCATGGGTCTCAACAAGACCTTTTCAACAAATTACAAAAATGACCATTTAAGACCAACACCAGAAAGTCCTCAAGAAAGAGAACATATTTCAGAACCATCATAATGCCAACAATGCATTATACTCAGCACAGCCAATGCTCCCCCTGAATCTGTGCATCCAAGCATCCTTTCCATATGACTAAGGCTCCCCCTTAGTTTGTGCATTCTGAACACTTTCACCAACAAATCATCAAGGCATCTTTATCAAAACATTAGAGATAGAATTATGAGAACTGTAACACCACCAGAGATACCAAACAGTATTAGAGATACCAAGCAGTACTGCAGCTGTGCTGAAGAGAGCTGACTCCAAGCAAAAAATTTGTCAGCAATCAGACATACGCAGTTTTCTGTGCAGGAACTCGCGTATATACGCGACTGTGTTTCAGGAAAACCGCGTATCCACTACCATCTTCTATATTTTGACCAGATCTGATCCTCTGTGAGGAAAAGACAGTGTTCAGCTTCTTTCTGAGATATTTGACTGCTTCCCTGGACTACAGATAGAACAGAGTAGTTGTGTCTTCAAGCATCATCCAATGGTGGTAGCATAAGCACATTAGTAACCAAATCTTCATAATCCGTGCAGCATCAATACATTCTTTCCAAAAGAGATTATCATACCAGAACAACATCTTCAAATATGTGTCAAGCAATCATCCATTCTTCAAGATTTAACATGAAGTAACATATGTAGGCAAATGATCTCAACCATAGTAACCAACTCTGCATGATCTATTCTTATTTCTGAATCAAACGACATCCAACTCATCCATGTGTGAGCACAAAAGATACTTATCAGCAACCAGGCCTCAAAATCTCATCATAATAATCCATGTACCAAGTCATCATCATTTGAGCATGAGTATCACAAAGACCAAAGAATAAGCAATCATATTGCCAACAATGCAATCATTAGTATTCAACCTGCTACTCCCCCTAAACCAGTGCTCTTCCTTAACTTGTGCAATCTGAAACACCTTCAACAGTAAGTTATTAGCAACAATCTCTGCATGATCTGTCCTCATTTCTGAATTATAAGACTTTCATCTCAACAACAAATGCTCTTCATCATAAAGCAACCAGGCTTCATCCATAATATTCAACACAAGAACCCATGTATCATTTCATTATCATGAGTATAACCAGAATAATGCTAACAGTGCAATCATCAGCAGTCAGACTGATGCTCCCCCTGAACCTCTGCTCCAGATCTTCAGTTATCATATGAATTCTCTTATCCTCAATGCATACGCGATTGTGTCTGTTGTAAATCGCGTGTATACGCGACTTTTGTTCATCTAACCCGCGTATGGAAAGTGAAGCATAGAAATTTTTCACATTCCTTCATCTCCCCTTGAACAGTACTTCCTGTACCTGTCTTCTTCATATCAGATGCTCTGTCAGAAATACATATAACCAGAATAATCAAATCAATCATGAGAGACATCATACATTGTTCCCCTTGTGACGATACATTACTAAATATCATAATGTATCCCACATCATTCCTGCAGTCAATCAGAGAAGTAAGCTTCAGAAGCGGATGACTGCAGTAGGGTCAATATTCCCTACGTTTCTGATTGGTCCTCCTTCTTTTTCCAAATTTGCTTGAGCTTTCCAACTGTAGCCGAAAAATTGTCCACTTTCCCCAGATCTCTGTTTCATCCCGCATTATTTTTCTACATGTCCATACTTGTTACAAGCATAACATCTCATGGGCTGCAGTAGTAGACATAAGAATCATAATGAGTATTTCTATTCTTCCTTTACAATCACCGCTTTTATGTCCATACTTGTTACATGAAAAACAATATCCTCGAATAAACCAGTACCTTTCCGAGTAGAATCGTTTGTTTGAGGCCGAAATGATCTGTTCCTGCTTCCTTGAACATGCCCATACTTACATTATGCACATAGATCTGTTACTATTAAATGATTTCCTTTGAGATTTCATCATTGTTGGTTGATCTTTTGTCTCTTTCAACACTTCAGGTTTTGCATTGACATCCTCTGAATTTTTGGCACTTCCTTGTGAGCTAGATTCTCCTTTAACAGTTTCATGGAAGCCAAGACCAAGTTTGATAGCAGGAGACCTTTGATTACTCAGAATATTTTCCAAGATATTAGTACTATCTTGAAACCTCAAAAGTTTAACCTTTTCTTCTAATTTACCTTTTAGAATGTTTACCTCAACCTCCAAGGCTTGACATTGCTTTGTCATGCTTTCTTCTTTCCTTTTTCCATCTTCTACTTGTTCCTTCAGATTTAGAATCTCTTCTTTCAACCAATCTTCGTTTTCTTCACATGTTTGTTGCAGCTCTTCATTCTTCTTGTTTGATTTTTCCAGAACTTCTTTGAGAGAGATGATTTCTGCCCAAGCTTAAGGAAGCCCCTTTTCAAATGACAGATTCTTCATTCTTCATATTTGATGTTTCAAGATCCTGCTGTAGAAATATGATCGTTAGCCTTTCAAGTCCTTCATTCTTCTTGCTTGATTTTTCGAGATTTGCATTTTGATCGTTGATTTCTGCTTCTAGTTCTTTAATTCGATTGGATGCATAAGTATGAAACCTTTGATACTTGTCCACTTGTCCATTCAGCATTTCTGTTTGATCTTTCATTTGAGAGATCATCTCATTGTAGATAGAATCTTTCTTATCAGTTTCCTTTTGTTGTTCTTCAACTTTTATCTTGATAGCTTCTTCTAGATCCACAACTTTACTTTCACTATCTTCACCATTTTTGCACAAAGAAGAGTATTACAAGTGGCCTTCTTCTTTTCCTTCTTTGCCATGAGTATTTGTAGAGCTTCGTCAGAAACTTCTGGATCCATACTGTGACTTTCACTATCATAATCTTTGCACATGCAATTAAGTAAGAGACAAGAACAACGATTAATACCTGGTTCATCTTCTTCAATTTTTGCTATACATGATTTCTGAGGTATCTCCTTGTTTCGAGTAGGTTTCTTCTTTTGCTTCTTTGCCATGAGCACTTTCAGATCATGGTCAGAATCTTCTTCATCTTCACTGGACACTTCATCATCATCTTCTTTTGCATAATAACTCTTTCTCTTTTTGAATTGTTTCCCTTTACCATGTTTTTCTCTATAAGGACAATTAGCAGCATAGTGACCAACTTTTACACACTCAAAACATTTGAAGGGAATCTTACCTTTGAATCTTCCAGTACCTAGTTGGAGCTTTCTCACGAAATTTGCTTCTTCTTCATCTGATATATAGCTGGATTCTTTGACAGCTTCCTTTTCCTTTCCTTTTGTAGATGCCTTAAAAGCAGCTTCTCTTATTTGAGAAGGACCTCCTTGTCTCATTTGCAGTTAAAGCTAGAGTACCCAAGGGTAATGAATTGTTTTAGGTAAGAGTTTTTGCCTCTCTTCAATAGCCGAAACTTTAGAGTCAAATTTTGCCTACATTCAAGACTTTTCCACCAGAAAGTAGTATCAAGATGGTTTCACCCAAATATCTATTCGATTTACAATATCATCTAGACAAAGAAAGAAACTAGCAACACTTTCATCACTATGCATCTTCAAATTTTCATATTCAATTCTAAGAGTTTGGAGTTTTGCATTTTTTACCTTTGTATCTCCTTCATAGCTCAGAATGATTTTGTCCCATATTTCTTTTGCTGAATGTAGCTGCATCACTTTAGCAAATTCTGATTCAGCCATGCTTCCTAACAAGACATTTACTGCTTTGGCATTGATTTCATACTTCTTCCTTTCTGCTGCATCAGTAGGAATACTTGCTGGGTATTGATAACCTTCTTCCACGATTGCCCATACATCTGCACCAAGACTTTGCAGATAAGCTTTTGTTCGTACCTTCCACAATATCAGATTGCTTCCATTGAATAGAGGTGGCTTTATAGACATCACTCCTTCTTGACTTCCCATTGCGACAGATCTCCTTCAAGCGATCAAGCTTCTGCAGAAGAACCTGCTCTGATACCAATTGTTGGGAAAAATACTGAGAGGGGGGGGGTGAATCAGTATTTAGGGCAAACTGAAACTTTTTACTTTTCCATGCTCTAAAACCCATACGCTACTTTGCTGAAGCAAACTAGCGTATACACGCGGATATCCTTCATAAAACTTGCGTATACACAGAGACCTAATTATGCCATTAGTTCTTTCACTTATATCATTCCATCATTCATTCATTAGATGTTCTATAAACAGTAAACATGTGCAGCAAGAACAGAATAAACCATCACACAAAGCATCACACATGAACACCAGGATTTTTAGGTGGAAACCTAAGTCGAGAGAGAAAACCACCGCTGCAGTTGCTCAGCCTTCAATATTTTATTATAGAAAAAACATCTTACAACATATGTGCTGGCGCAGACTTGACCAGCACGCAGGCACCCACCTGCGCTCATTTACCAGCCTCTCCTGGAAGGGAGCTCCAACCCCTTGACTCGTTTACCAACCTCTCCTGGAAGGGAGCTACGACCCCCCGATCTCGTTTACTAGCCTCACCTGGAAGGGAGCTACGACCCCCTGATCTCATTTACCAGCCTCACCTGGAAGGGAGCTACAACCCCCTGGCTCGTTTACCAGCCTCTCCTGGAAGGGAGCTACGACCCCCCGATCTCGTTTACCAGCCTCTCCTGGAAGGGAGCTACGAACCCCCGATCTCGTTTACCAGCCTCACCTGGAAGGGAGCTACAACCCCCTGACTGAAGGCTACAACCCTCAGCACCACCTTGGACCACGTTTCATCAATTTTCACACTGGATCCAACAACTTCAATAGAACAACACTTGCATGCCACGTTTCATCATATTTTCAGACTGGACCCTTTCCATACTTTTAAGCACAAACATACATCACCAACAGATACTTATCAACACAGATCAGATAGCAGAAACACAACAGAACAGATCAGATATTTCATACCCTTTGCTTCAGCAAACCCTAGTTTGCATACGCGCTTTCCTTTCTCTGATGTCGCGTATATACACGCTTCCTTCCATATAAACCGGCGTATACTTCAGTACAAATTACAAAGCTAATTTTATTGCGCATACGCGCTTTCTCTTCAGCGAAGCCGCGTATATACGCGCTTCCTCTTCGGCGAAGTAGCGTATAGATCTTCAACCATCATGGAGCAGCATACTTCTTCATATCAGACATTTAGTTCAGATTTACCCCTTTACTTCAGACATATGATCACCTCATTTTAGATCTAAGCCTTTCATAAGCAGATCTAGCAGATACAAGTGCATTTCAGATCTAGATCCCCTTCTTCATCATTGGTGCATCATACCTTCAGATTTGTCTTCAAGTGTAACCCTTTCCATTCAGATCTACTTCAGAGAGAAGTATTCATTCAAGCTCAGACATCTTGCACCCACACTCATGATTTGCACAATGAAATTCTTCTCCTTATATAGGTTTTCCCTTTTTCAATACCATGAGCCCCTTTTTCAATACCATGAGCCAGACCAAGACCATGAGCCCAAAACTACATTAGACGGGGTCATTTAGACGAATCATTACCCAATACAATGGGTCAATACCATGGTGGTTACCCCTGGTTTTGCACTTTTTGAGCGCTTTTTCCCATACGCGACTTGGAACGTTCCTTTCCGCGTGCATAAGCGACTTCCCTTAGACAGATCCGCGTATGCATAGAGACATACTCTTTTCATCATACTTTGAGCACATTCTGAATTCCTTTCTTCATTGCCTTCTGTGCACACTGTAGATACATCATATTTTCTTCATCAAGAACATATTCTAGCAAGCACAACTTCATCAAGTAAGTTGCCATCATCTTTATCAAGTGGGTTGCCTTTCAGGGACAACACTCAACATCATAATATCGACAAGCATCATATCACATCAGATTTACATCATTTACCAAGTTCATCAAGACAAGAATAACTTCATCAGGTGGATTGCCATCAAGGACAACACTTGTCAACAGTCGCATGTCTTTATCTTCATTCAGTGGGTTGCCATCAAGGACAACACTCTGCATCATATTTCCAACACCCTGTTCCGCTAACTGAGTGGGTTTCCAATATCGTTCCTGTCATGAAAAAACAAGGAACAATTAGAGTGTGCATCGATTATAGAGATGTTAATCATGCTTGTCCCAAAGACAACTATCCTACTCCCTTTATCAATCAGATTATTGACGATTGTGCTAGATGTGAAATATTTTTGTTCATGGATGGATTTTCCAGCTACAATCAAATCAATATCCACCCAGATGATCAACGTAAGAAAACATTTATCTGTCCCTGGGGCACATTCGCATACAGGAAAATCTTGTTTGGTTTAAAGAACACTGGGGCAACTTTTTAGAGAGTAATGGATTATGCTTTCAATGACATCAAGCACATTGTTCAACCATATCTAGATGATCTACCTTCACATTCACGAAATCAAATTGATCAACCAATGCATTTGAGAGCCATTTTCTTACGCTGCCGACACTACAAAATACGTATCAATCCACATAAATGTGTGTTTTGTGTTGGTTCTGGTTGTTTGCTTGGATTCGTAGTCTCAAAATAAGGGATTCAAATAGACCCTTTAAAGGTTTAGGCCATTCTTGATTTTCCTGCGCCATCAAACTTACTTCAGATAAATAAACTTCAAGGAAAGGCAAACTTCCTAAGGAGGTTCATTCCAAATTATGCCGAAATGGCTAAAGGATTTACTCGACTTTTGAAAAAGGGTGTTCCCTTCCATTGGGACCAAGTTGCGCAAGATTCTTTTGATGCTGTCAAGGACACTCTTGTCCGAGCATCATTAATGTATCCTCCTAATCGTCAAAATTATTATTTCCTATATATCGTTGTGGCCGAAACGACCATTGCTATGGTATTGGTCCAAGTAGAAGAAGGAATTGAACATTCGATCTATTATTTGAGTCATAATCTCAATGATACGGAAGTTAAGTACTAATATGTAGAAAATCTTTCCTTGGCAGTTGTTCAAGCTGTCCAAAGATTTCGCCATTATATCCTACTCCGAAAAATAACAATAGTTTCGGATTGCAACCCCATGACTTACATCTTATCACGTCAATTTCTGGGGGGAAAATATTCAAAATGGATTGTCATTTTGCAGGAATTTGATTTGGAATTTATTAAATCCAAGTCAAAGAAGTCTTTAGTTTTGGCTAAGCTTCTCTTTGAACTTCCCTATGATAGTACTGAAACTACATCAGAACCCTCAATTTCAGACGAGTCTCTATTTCTGATCGGATCATCTGATCCTTGGTATGGGGATTTCATCATTTATATCCAAACCCAAAATTTTCGACCTAATACCTCTCACTCTGAACAACAACGTATTCGATACCAAGCCAAATATTATCTGATCGTCGGTGATACACTTTATCGCCATGGTGTCGATACCATATTAAGGAGGTGCCTCACTAATGAGGAGGCCAAAAAAGTGTTAAATGATTGTCATGTTGGGGCTTGTAGTGAACACTTATCTGGATATGCTACCATGCAGAAGATACTTTGTGCCAGTTACTTTTGGCCTACTATTTTTCGAGACTGCATCCTCGCAGTCAAAAGTTGTCATGCATGCCAGATTTTTTATCGTAAAATCCGCAAACTACTAGCGCCAATGCATCCTGTTGTCTTTTCTAGACCAATTACGAAATGGGGTATTGACTTCATGACCTATAACCCTCCTTCGTCCGAGGGGCATGGTTATATTATTGTCGCAGTCGACTATTTTACCAAATGGGCCGAAGCGATGCCTACATTCAATAACACAGGATAAACAGTTGTATTATTTTTCTTTAACTGCATTATTGCATGGTTTGGGGTCCCACAGGCTATAGTTGCAAATCATGGGAAGCATTCTTGCAACCACATGATGTCTGAATTTACTGCTAAGTTAGTATTGTCACATGATAATTATACTCCTTATTATCCACAATCAAATGGACAAGTTGAGGCTATTAACAAAATTCTTAAACGAATGCTTCAACGAATGAAGGATTTCGTAAAAGAAATTGGAATTTGATCCTATACTCCACCTTGTGGGCGTATCGAACCTTGGTGAGAAACGCCACTGAATTTACTCCTTTTCAATTGGTTTATGGTCTGGAAGCTATCTTACCAATCCAATGCGAAATATCATCGTTAAAACTCGCAATAGACTTGTTACCTGACACCTCAAAAGAATAAGCGTGTCTCCTTAACCTTATCCATCTTGATGAAACTTGTCGTGAAGCCCAATTTTCCAACGAAGTGCATAAGAGACGTATAAAGGCGTAATATGACAAAAACGTCCAGCCTCGCATTTTCTCAGAGGGTGACTTGGTCCTTCTCTATGATCAAGAAGCTGATGTAATAGGTACATGGAAATTTGAGCTGTTATGGCATGGTCCCTATATTGTCAAAAAATTTCTTGCTAAGGGTGCCTATGAGTTAGTTGATTACGATGGAATTCCATTGGCGCAGCCTAGAAATGGGTTGTATTTGAAACGTTACTATGCTTAATCATGAGCGTGGTAATTTTTTGTATTATATTGTATATATGTTGTTGATTTTCATTCACTATCTTAATTTCTTTTTAGAGTTTTATTGACGTTAGTAATCCGCTTTAAATTTCATTGCAGATGTCTGAATCTTCGGAACCATTTTTTGGATATGCTGATGGTGCTAGTCGTAGTACGCAAAATCTATCCTTTGCAGCGTGGGCCATTTTCGCTCCGAACAGCGAGTTAGTGAGTTTTCAAAGGATTTGTATTGGTAGATCGACGAAAAATATCACTGATTATACCACGTTGATCGAACTTCTCTCTGATGCGATTTCATTTGGTATTAACTGCATAATCATAAGGTTAAACTCACAACTTGTGGTATTACAAATTACTAGTGTTTATACTGTTAGATATCCAACACTTCTTATATTGTTCCTAAGAGTTCGAATTTTGGAAAGACATTTTTATTTTATTCAATATCAACACATTTCCATAAATTTTAACACATTGACTGACTCATTAGCTAAATAAGTTTTAGACAGACATTTGCAACATATGTAAAGAAAACATTCATATCATTGAATAGGATTGTGCATTAAACATAGGAAAAACTCTGAAATCATATAGATAGATAGTTATAGGTTTTTACAAGATTTTTGCCCAAGACACATTGGTCATCTGACCTCAAAATGTATGCAAAATTTCATAAGTAAACTAGTGATGCTCGTGGTAAAATGCTATAGATCTAGCTATCCTACGAAGTAACCGCATCCAATGATTAGGAACCCCAATAGTGTGTCGCTGCAGTCGCATAGGAAGCTATTTGATCCGACAATCCAAAATCTCGAAGGTCAAGCCTTCTATGTGTTTTTGAAGCTCAGTCATTGTCTCAGCCAGATCAAGATCCTGAAGGACTGCTTTCCCGACAACCCTCTCTGCTGGCATATCTGCTTCACGCTCCAGTTCCACTACTGGTTGAACGCGGCCAACATCTGCATTACATCAAACATTTAGTTTAATCTTGGAAAGAAACCAAAACACAAAAAAAATTTATAAACCTTAGGAAAATCAAAAAACATGATCAAAACATTCTTACCTATTGCACCCCACTTAGTGCCTTCTGGTAGTGCTAAATCTGGATCTCCTCAAAAATCGATGCCTGCGTATGCATACTCATCAATGGAAACAATATGTCACTGGAACCAAGCAAATAATGCAGTATAGAATACAAAAGTCAATTTTCCAGCATGCCGACCCATCAGTTCTACCCATCTCTGCATCCTAGGATCTCTAGGACTAGCTATATCCAATGTCACATGCTATGGCTGCATCAGTGGAATCCATTCCAAAGCGAAGGATATAAGGATAGAGCCATAACTGAAATTCTTCTTCCTTCCTCCCTTTTCTTTGTTCAGTTTTTCCTTTATCTGATATAGAACAACTTCAGACCAGTTGAATATTGTTGGTTTCATACACTCTAGCGCATATTGCATATATGATCTGTTCGCTACATGTAGTGTAACAGTGCCAGTAAGTTTAGCGATTGTGAAAAGGATAGTTCTCAAAGGCAAATATTTGACATCTCAGATGTTTATTTTTCCATATTTGCTAGGTTCTACCCCTAGATAGAAATACTATAGAATATAATCCCTCACTATCTCTCCTCCAACGGTAGACCCTGAGAGTGAAATGGGAAAAACCTCTCTTTGACAAACCTGTGAGAAAATACACATCCTCAACTATTATAGGAACCACTTGGTTCTTAATATGAAAAGCGTCTATCATTGGATCCCATGCTCAAAATAATAACTCCAAGAGTTATATTTGTTTCCTCATCCTGGACAATTTGAAGTACTTAAGTAGTCCCCAATCTCTTAGGGCTCTTACAGTGCCCGAATCATTCAAGGAAATCATATCTTGTTCTTCATGTTCTCTTTCCCTCCATGTAATTGTCATTATAATCCGATGGAAACCTGAAACACAACCATAAGATCCATTAGATTCCATTTATTTCAAAAAATTTGGTCAATTTTGGGCATAGTAAGAAAATCAAAAACTTAAACTGCGCCCAACGCACTCCCTAACAAGAGACAGTGCATTGCACATGCAACTACACTTCACTGTACTTTCTATGCAATGAAAGTTTCGACATTCAAGGATGTGTTGCCCTCATTTTTGGCAGAATTTACCCTAGGGGCCTTAAAACCCTAAAAATTTGCAAAAATTGGAAATGAAATGAATACCAAAGGGAAGAGGTTCATGGCACTAACCTGGAATGAACGGCGACAAAATCCCTCCACAAAAATGATCGCAATCAGTGGCTGAAGTTCAGGGGCAAAGTCAAGTTCAGAGCTCCAAAATACAAATGGAAATACAACTAATGAACATATTAGTCATGTAGATTTATTTCAAAGAATGACTTGACCACAAATCATACTTTTTCTCCTTATTTTTGGAGCTTTGTTAAAAATAAAAAATGATTTGAAGCGCACTTTTATCTCTTTTTCGAGCTTCTATAATAGCAAAAAAGGAACCCCTAGAGTCTTCTTTCAGCACTTTTCAAACTCTGATAATGTGAAAATATTACCGAGCACTTGTCTTTTTGAGCTCGTAAAAGTAAACGAATTGATATCTACTCAGTATAAGTTTAACCCTTTTCTGGACTGAGATAGATTATTTACGAAAAAAGGAATACCTTGGTTAAACATGACCAAAGAGGTTCTCTCAGATATTATTTTACATATTTTTGGATCTGAGTAACAAATTTACGAAAAAGTACTTATGGAGTTTTCTTTCGTCCACTTTTTCAAAATCTCTAAACATGAAAAAGCACTGGGCTATCACTGTCATTAAGCTCGTTAAAACATAAAATAACGACGGGCTTGTCAAACATGGAAAGAATCGAGTTTCATTCATCAGTAGACTTGTTAAATTATTAAATAGCGATACTTTATTTTCCCGAAGGGTTGAACTATAGATCAAGAAAATTTTACCCTCCTCAAGCTTTTTAAAAAAATAAAGAGGTACTAGTCGACAAATGACAGGGGAAAATTTGGGAAAAGTGAGAAAAAATTCTTTATAGTAGCAAGCCGCTCTTGAACATGACACTTCCTTCACTCCATGTCCGTGACTGTTTGGGTTGGGTAATCATATTGGCGGTTCATTCACACCTATGGTTCATCATACCTTCACTTAGTTTTTGGGTCAATGCTTCCAACTCATCACAATGTCACCAATATGTTCAAGAGAAGTCATCCAGTGAATACACTCATCCTTCTGCAATACTCGTAAACCTTTATTCTCATGACCATCATCCCTGAAAATTGCTATATCAAGTTATACCCTTGTCTCCGAAATTAGTAACTCATGTTTAGCAATAAGGTGACTTCTTGTCGACAACAAATCAATATCCAGGAAGTTCACTTAGAAACATCAAATTCCAGTACCATGAGGCTTGTTACAGGATCGACAAGATCTTCGCTTCCAGACCTTTGACCGAAAGATTTTTTTGGCGTTCGACATCAAATCATCTATTCACGCCTTACGAAATGTACTGTAGTACCTTGAGGGCCATTTTCATTAATGGTGGTTCTCTCGCATTTGTTAACATCTCACATCATTGGCTGGTAATCAAACAATGTATTTCCATGTTCAACGACAAATCATATATTTGCATGGCTAGAATTGTACCTGAATGATCGAGTGAATGAGATAAGAAGACCCTGTATCTAGTTTCAGCCATCTGGGCTGTGATTTCAGGATTGTTGTACACATCATCTGTACAGTGACCTTACATACAGATTTTCATCCAAACATGGACCTATATCTATAGGCATGTCTGCATTGGGAAACATTCCAGTGTCAACGACTTTCTGAATTATGTACATGTTATTAGATTGTTTATGTGCTAAACATGGGAATTCCTATCCTTAAAAATTATGATCAAAGAGGATATATCATGATGTAATGTATTGTAAGATTTATGGAGGTGACCACTCTGCTTCATCTCCAGCCCATCACAGTGTAAAGCATCTCAATCAAATGTTTTTATTATTTTGACCTCATGCTTAAGGGGGAAATTGTTATAGACCAATTTGGGCATCATTCCCAATGACCTGGTTAAATGGGCATCATCTGCAGGACCAATGAATAAGGGTCTATCATTCCCTATCATTTCAAGTTGCTACATGCCCTAAGGCAAGAACAAGACAAATCAAACATGACTTTCATCAAGAAAAGGTTTCCAAAGTTTGAAGTTTATTATATAGCATGTGGGAGCTCACCAACGCTACCTCTAAGGGGACTAAGTGCATTGCATATGCAGGTAGCCCCATTCAAGGCTGCTCTACAAAGCACTTCCCGGCATCTATGGGTGCATTGGTCACATTGGGAGCGAAATTCTCATTGTTCCAGAATCTCCACTTGGCCAGTGCCTTATAGAAGACTTCACATGTTTCAAGTTTCGAATCCAAGTGTCCATTTGACATCTACATGACTGGGAACATGTCTTGCCTATTATTGGAAATTCATTCATTGCAAAACTACCTTCAGTTCATCTATAAATTGAACACAGATCTGAGTGTTTGAGAAGGAAGAATTTGAGTAGATAAATGCTGGAGGATTTTCATTAGAGAGTTAGATTTGTGTAACAGCTTCTAGAGAGATTTATACTATGATGGGACTTAGGATTTTTTTTTGAAGGGTCACTTCAAATAATTCATTTGGTTGTAACCTCTCCTTCTACCATCAATAAAGAATATAGCTTACTTTTCCCTATATGCATATGTATTGGCTTTGATTTTCTATATTGCAAGATCTTAGTTGATGTATATTGTTTATGCTTTACTGATTTAGTTAACTAAATTGAATAGACATCTGTATCATTTCTATCTTCTTCTTTTTTAGTGTTCTTTCTTGCAGGAAGCATTTCGCACAAACCGCTTGAATTTGAAGCTACAATGAAAGCGACAGAAGGAGCCATTTAGAAGCACTTGGATTACAAGTAAGCCTCTAATCCTTTCTGTGTATCTATTCTAAGTTAGGAAAGGTAGTCATATAGTCTTTAATCTGTTGTTATAGATTGTCATCTGTCTAGTAAAGCGTGTTTTATCCGTAATTCAAAATTCTAGCCCAACATACACACTAGCCAAAATCTTGCAGATATGTTAACAAAAGTTGTAACCAGGGAGAAACTGAGATTCTGCTCAGTTTTAATTGGTCTTAAAGTATTATTATGAAGATGATAAACTTCCAGGTCCAAAGTGGAGTCATTATCCAACAAATGAAGTAGTAGTGGAGTTGCTACAATCAGTCTCCAAGTGGGAGATTTTTGGGTGTGGAGCCTGATTATCTTATTTATTTAGATGTATCATCGCGTTGAACCCGTGTTCTTAATGGGGCGGCAGTGGTGCCCATCATTTGATCACCGTCAAGGGATTCCAGGGGATCTGGGGCGACCTTTTGGAGCAACCCCTCCCCCCCCCCCCCCCTTGTGGGGGGTTTCGAGGACAGCGCCCCCGAAGCTAAAAACAGATGTAAATTTTCCTTGTAAAATATTGTAATTTCGTATTCAATCTAGGTCGTTCATTAGGCAGATGATCTGATGGTAGAAATTATGTTTAATTTAGGGTTTTTTACCCTATAAGGAAACCCCTCTATTGTATGAGGGGATTGTATTGCCTCTTTGTATGGGGTGTATACTCTAAGCAAGAAATAGCAAGGGGGACTATGTGAGAGAGTAAAGGATATCACATCGGATCTGTTGTAGGTTGTGTCTCTTAATTTCTTGGATAATAGAAAGGAACGATTGGTTGTTTCTATGGACGTAGCCCAAGTTTGTTGAACCACATATATATGTGTCTCTCTTGTTTTATATGTTATTTATGTGTTTTTGTTTCCGCATATTTTATGTGTTCCATTTCTCTGTAATATATAATTTTCTAACATAGACTTCTGCGAATATTTTCTAGTGGAAAATTGGTTTCAACCATAAACTAATCTCACATCATAAACTTAGTTGTTATCTGATATATGTTGTTGACATCTATGTTGCAGTACTCATCCCGGACAGGCTCTATATATTGCACTCCTTCTAATTGGTCTAAAGGAACAACGACCCTCATATTGTCTTTTTCGAACACCATTTGTCTCTTCTTCAAATTGATTTTTTGCCAAAGTATCGAAAACCCAATCCAATCCAAGAAGCGTCAGATATGGGTTTCTATCATCTACAATTTCAATCACCTCGAAATCTGCAACAGTGCACACTCCTTCAATATCTACTACAATTTCAGGTAACCTTCCCATAGGGAGGATCATCTGTTGGTTGGCCATCCTCAACTAGATCGGTGACCATTGAAACTTTGGTATTCCCATTAACGCCAAATATTTCTTAGGTAACACGTTGGAATCAAATCCTAATTCTAGGATTACTTAATCCATATCATATTCTCTAATCTATGCATCTAGTCTCATTTCCTTCCCTGTTCTCTTATTATGTCGATGTAATTTTTTCACTGTGTGCATATCGCTTTGTGGTACTTCTTTATCAGAGTAAGAATCTATCAAATCCTGGAGTCCTTTGATAGCCCTATAATTCCTTAATAACTTCATGAAAGTCTGTAAGAATGAATTCGAGATACTTGGATCTAATTCTTGATTCGGAGTAGATACTTATGCACAGTCCTTCTTTGGCATTAGCTTCAATTTCACACTAGATGTTGAAGCTAAGGCATCCATGAAGCTTCACTTCACCTCCATGAACATTTATTTTTCCTTTTGAATATTGAACCCAGGGGATTTTTCTGTGGTCTTTCTTACCCATGCATCTTCCATTTTCTTCTTTCCTTCTGCTTTATCATCTCTCGTCGCATCTCCACTCCTTGTTACAATGTTGATGCGCAGTTCATTCTCCCTCCGTTCAACAGTCATCATTTGCAAATTTTGTGCAGGTTTTTGGTTCTTTTCTCCTGCATATTCTTCATAAGGACCAAACATTCTTCTATCACATCATCAAAATATTTGTAGTACTTACAGGTTGTAGTAGTATTATGATAGTCTCTTGTGAAGTGTCATGTATGTCTGTAGTTGTAACAGATAATATGACTCCATACTTGACCAACTCCTTGTCCTCATCCTTAGAAACCTCCTCAACTAGAATGTTATCCTTTATCCTCATGTGCATATCCTTCAGATTGCATTCTATAAGCATCAGCATTGCGTTCCATCATCAAGTCATAACTTCAACAGTTTTTCTCATCATTTCCTACTAATTTACAAAAGTTGCAAAAAAACTGCCTCAAGGTCCGCACATATTTATGTAATAAAAATCACTCTTCATAGTGATGTTTGCCTCTAGTTATACATATCTCACACCATAGTCTTGATCCTAGATTTAATGGATTAGGTGCTCCACTAGCCCAATAATCTCTAAACACAAGGCATTGTTCCTTAGAATGTCCTTCTGCTTTGCACTTTATACACCACACTTCTTGTCTAACTTATTTTCCTTTCTTGAGATATTGCAATTCCAAGGTCAAATTTGCTAGCTGACTCTGAATCTGTTGCACTCCTGCATGAGTATCTCTTATCGGTGAAGCTTCCAACTTCATTGTAATTTACAGAGCTTCGCCTTGAGTTGCTATATTTTTTTTTGTCAAGGGTAACCTGATATGTGGTGGCAACATAGCTATAAACCATTATTTATGTTCATTTTGGAGTATGTTAAATATTACTTGTTCCATTAAAACCTTGAATCTTTGATCCAACTCCCAAACAGATTCATTACTCGTCTGTTTGATTTCCTTTAGCTCATTAATGCAATGTGATTCAAACTACGGCTTCATGAATTATCATACTAACGTTTTATTAATATCATCCAATGAAGTAGCCTAATTATTCAAAGAATACTTCATGTACCATGTCAACGCTCTTTCGAGTTGCGCCTTCTTTACATATTCATCAGTAACATGTCTTGCTTCCATACTACATCATCTAAAAACCAAAATTGATTAGGATCCTCTTAATCTGTTTCCTCTAAAAACAGGTAGCTTAATATCATCGGCCTTATTTTTTCTTGGGGAATTAGGGGGAGGGGGAAGGGGGGTGAGGGGAGTAGAGGGATGGGGAAACCCAAAGATGCCATGATTATTCTTAGCTTCTAGCTTCAACGCACCTTTAGGTTTTTTTTTTTGGGGGGGGGCTATCACGGGGTTACTTCCTTCTTCTTCAATGTCAGATGCTCCTAACAAGGGAATATATTCAGTCTCAATGAAGTTATTTGGTTCGTGATCTATTCTATATCACTTTCCACTTTTCCTAGACCCAATTCCTGGTTCATACATATTCCCTCTTTACCCAAACATTAATATGATTGCACTCGTAGCATGCCCTTTTCACACAAAATCATTTTAATCCATAGCTTCAAAGCATTTAGATACTTACCTCAAGATCCCTTGAAGAATCTTCACTCAGGTTCGCTGTAAGACAAAATTGTGTCTATGGCGAATTCAATGATAAATACTCCTAGGATATTGTCAATCCAAAAATCAACAGCCCTTGAGATGTTGTTGTTGGTATCCTTGACTTGTTGTATCAATTTAGGGCTCCAAGTGGTAGGCTCGTCATTTTTAAGACAAGTCTTGTTCTTGGTCAACCTTGATATTCATTCATATATTTCATTAGCAAAGGACATGAAGAAAATATCATGTTGTTCTCTAAAAATATACCTCTGAAACTAAGCTTCAGTTGTCAACTGAATATTTCTTTCTAAGCTGCGAATTATTGTTCTTTCTGATTTACCCAATCTTATATTTCCTTCTTTTATGGATTCCACATCCACATGTCCCTCAAACACATCTCGGTCCTGGAAATGGAACCATTTGTTGGCTCTTTTGGGATAGAACTAGGTTCGACTTGTACTTCATACCAACAAAAACCTCCGACACCAGCCCTTTTGGAAATGACATGCAAGCATATCACAGTCTCACCCAAGGTGAATATGGGTGGCTGCAGAACCATTTTTATGCAGCCTTGAGGGACTGCACAAGGTGAATTTTACTTCTCTTTTCTGTATCTTAGTCTTCTAACATACATATCACTACTGCATTGTATAACTTAGCTACTTACTTCGTAATATTCAGTTTAACATAAGCATATCAGAGAACAATATAAATGTCACTTGTAGAAATTATACAACAAGCATGTATATCTTGGATTCACCCGATCTAACAATGTACTATAGTCAAATATTGAATCGCTTCTACAAACATTTTGCAGAATTAAAAACACGATCACTAATCACATGAACATGAAGAAAGATCAATCACACACAACACAGATAATTTCCTGGGAAAATATTACAGCTAAAAATCCCATTTTCTCCTATTGTATATTAATCATGGATCATGAAACAATTACATACAAAATTCTTCTCACAAGAGCCCTCCAGTACTCAGCTAATTGTCTCACACTGTCATATGCAAAACTGACCAACACATAGTCAATTCTTAGCCTCCAGATAGCATGCCTTGCTTGTGCAATCGCTAATGGTAAAGATCCCTAAAAGATAGGAATTCTTTCCTGTCTTGACTGCGCAAGTATCATGGGCACTCCAGTGGGTGTTTGTCTGCATGTGTGCAAGCAGATAATCCTACAACTGATAGTCAACCTCCCTTTCACCTAGAACTCAACTGGGTCTCCATTGGATCTTACATGCATGCAACTAATAATAGTAAATCCTTGGTTGCATGTGATATCACTAATTGTGAATTAATTAATATTTAATTCACTATATATCTCACTAGTGTATCTTCAGTTACAACTAGCACAATTGAGTTTAACTCACTTAACTGAGTTAAACTGATTTACAACTTGCACCAAATCATGCACCACTACACCTCAAACTATGTTACAACTAGAATTACTCTACACACCTCACCACCAACCTCTAACTCGAAATCCACTAGCTAGCTGAATTTATCACTTTCAGTTAACTCATTCAAGTCCACATTGAGAATATATTATAGTCTAATTTCCATCTTAATTAAGGGATAAAAAAAATATACATGCACCCCAAAAATAGCACTGTGGGCCCCACCCTAGTCTGGGTGCTTAATGCAACCAAGCGTTGAATGCAACCAGGTGCTTAATGCACTAGGAATGGGTGATGAATCTTATTTTTGAATCTCAACAACACTACCATAACATTTACTAGTAATCAGTACTTCACATCCACAGATAGAAAGAAAAAATGACAATGCACATAAATACAAAATATTGCCCAAATATTCTTCTTCTTTATTAATATGAATCTTTTTAGTACATTCAACTTCTCTACCTGCACACACAACTGTGGGTGATACGCGCACTAAGCTGCAGACTCTTCCAAGGTCTCTGTTCACTTAGCTACGGAGCCTTTCCTCAAGGCACAAAAATAGAAAAAAAGACTCAATGACTTGTGCTCATCAATATCTCTCTTTTCCTGATGATCTCTTTGACAAAGAATTACCTTTATTTATAGACATTACATAGCTACAAAACCATGGTCCAATACTATTGGATTTGACAAACAATTAAATAAAACCCCAATACCCATTACAAAATGAGGGGCTTCAACCCACCCCGAAGCCCCAAGAACATCACGTGGTAAATATAACTTCGCAATACTATGCACTCTGCTCCTCAATCTGCAGAGTCTTTGACCAAAATTGGACCAAGTTTGGTTGCACCCAACAATGTAATATTCTTAATTAGCTTTTAGCTAATTATAATATTAATTTTTGTTTTTGTCAACAAGATAGACGAATAAGAGGGTAGAGGGACCTGTAAATCCCTTTAGTAGGAATAAAATCACTTCTAATACGAATATGGATTAGTGCATCTAGATAGAGTCAAGATGAATAAACCACTCCTTGGTGTGAATGGGGGTCAGTGCATGTGGATGGGGTCAATTTGACCAAATCAATAGTGCAGTCATGGAGGTAGTGAGAACAATGGAGGACAACATAGTCATAATGGAGGTTAGTGGCCATGGGAGTAGCATCATTATTGTGTGGGGCCAAGGGGGTGAGCACTCACAAGCATATAAGGAAGGGGATGGCAACCATAGAGATCATTATGAATATTGTTTATATATTGTCTTTATTACTTTCTACACGCTTTAGCTGTTTAGATAATTTTGTTGTGTTGTTTAGCACACGGGTGTTTCCAAGCAGAAATCCCACACTTATCCTCAGGGGACTTCAAGTGCCCACTCAAGAAATTTTCTTGAGCTACATTTCATCATCAGGCATCAGGCCAATTTTCAGCCCCTATCAGCAGCGCAATCTCCTTCAGGAATTGCACAATCCAAGAGGAAAGATCTATTGGAGGAGAAATAACCCAAGTTTCTGAGCTTGGAATCTAGTGAGGGGAGAAGCCCTTCATTCGTGAAGTTGATTGGGAGGAGAAGCAACAGGTTTCTCATCAGTTCATCCACCTCCCAACAATCTCCCAGCTGCAGTGCGTAAATCAGCCCTAGGGCTACATTTTTCATTATTGTCATTTCCGGAAACCCTTTTTGGGTTATCTTGGAATAGTTCTAGAAAGCCCAGATCTCTGATCCCAGAAATTTCTGAGCACCCATTCAGCAGATCTATGCATTTCTAGTTTCCAGCAATTTTATTATCCAATAGGAATATGCAGTGGTAGTATTCCAACAGTTGTTACAGCAACATCATATCATGTTTTTAGTTTTAGAGCCATTTTAGGATTTTCTGTCTAGATTGAGTGTATTTCCTTCAAGCACTTGTACTTTATCTCTACTATTTCATATAATAAAATGGCTCAGTTGATCTTCTCATATATTTTATGTATTGATGTTTACTTCACTTTCCAGTTTTATGTTCTATATTTCTATTTTTCCTATTTTGGAATATTACAATGGTATCAGAGCATAATCTTGGCTCAACATTTGGGGCACTTACATCTATGTGATTTAAAGAAGAATAACCTCTTACAGACCAGGAGAAGTGGTATATTAATAGAGGTCACAAATTTGATTCTACAACCAGAAAATAAGACCACATCTCAGGAGAAATTGAAGGAAAATCTCCAATATCGGGAGAAATGGATGAGAAAGAGTTTCTGAAACTTCTTCTCCAAACTATGCAGGATATTGCCAAAGAAATCAAGGAGATGAGAATGGAAAGACAAAGGGAAACCCCAAGAGGGTTGAAAAATGGATAAATTTCTATTACTTCACATCGTTGGTGTGATCAACCAGTAGTGCATCCAGCCTCACAACGCTCTAATATGCCTACCTTCCTAGCAGTGGGAAATGGGGTTGGAGGACCACAAGAGCAGGAGGCTCTCAATGATTATTTTCTGGAATATGAATCTCAGTCTCAAAGATACAAAGAACATTTAAACTTCCAATAGTTTTTCTAGATCAAAGATAACAGAAGACCCCGTAACAAGAATAGAGGTGGAGGGTACATGCAAAACAATGATCTACAACGTACTATGGGTCGATTCTTTATACCTACTTTTTATGAGTCATCTAAATGCACGGAAAAGGCTTGGGCGGAGAAATTAGACATTTATTTCCAGTAAAACCAAGTATCATAGATTGAATCTATTAAGATAGCAGTGCTTCACCTTGAAGGTGAAGCACATGAATGGTGGTTCCACAGACTGTCTACATTGGGACATGTATGTGTGACTTCATATGCAGATTTCACCTAGATATTGGTAGAGATATTTGACCGAAGAGATAAATAGGAACACTTTATTGAGCTAGCTAAGCTCAAGTAGTTGGGAAACCCATAGAATTATATATCTGAGTTCCTGAAACTTCCCGTCATGGTTCCATATATGTCCGCAACTAGAAGGGTATACATGTTCATTGATTGACTGGTGGAACCATTGCATGGGTTAGTAAATTCCACTAGACCAACTACAATCCAAGATGCCATTGAGTGGGCTAGGGACTTACAAGATGCTTTGTCAAGGGCAAGAGCTACATTCCAGCAAAAACCCACATTCCAGTCAAAGGGGAAAGATATGGAGGTTCCACCCCTAAAAGGGAACCAAGGAAAAGGACCTCTTAGTGATGATATCCAAAGATATTTGAGGATGAGGAATCTTTGATTTAGTTTCCAAGAACCATGGGCACCAGGGAATCGATGTGTTGTTGGAAAGGCACAATATATTGAAGTGTTATCCGATAGTGAAGAGGAAGAAGAAGATGATTTGGAAGGGGACACCAGCATTTTAGAACTAGGAGAGGATCCACCACCACCGAGAGGTGGAAATGGAGAATTTTCTCCAACTAGAGGGGCTCTTGCAACTTTACGGGGAGCACCCAATTATCTGACATTGAGATTCTGAGGCATAGTTTAGGGGCAGTGGGTGTTAGTATTCATAGAAAATGGGGCTACCCACAATTTTATTGATACCCAACTAGTGCAGAGGAGAGGCATACCCACATATGGTTTTGAAGGATTCTCAATTTTGGTTCCAAGAGCTAGAATCATGCAGTGTGTGAAGTATGTTCCGGCATTGACTGTAAATTTAGGGACATACACATTGAAAAATCACTTCTTTTTGGTCGATATTCCTAACACCAATGTGATATTGGGTATGCAGTGGTTGATCACACTGGGAAAGGTCACCATAGATTGGGAGACCTCGAAGATGGAATGGACAGATAAGAAGAGCTGTAAGAACCAAATAATCAGGGGCATGCACACCTATCCACCTTAGGTAGTCTCAACACATAGGATGGAGGTTTATTTGTGTAGAGGAGACATAGCATGGGTAGTAGAACTGTGTATGTTGGAGGCAGGAGGCAAGGAAAAATCAGTCCACTCTTATGGGAAGTCTATTCTAGACCACTATTCTACAATATTTGGGGACATTCCACCGAGAAGGCCACCGGACCAGAAATTTGTCAAAGGGTTCTCCCAACTAGCAGCTCCACTCACGGATATGACCAAGAAGGAAGATTTTGGTTGGAAAAAAAATGCATAGAGGGCCTTTGATAGGCTCAAGGAGGTGATGAAAAGTTGTCCGGTGTTGGTATTTCCATATTTCACTCATCCCTTTGTGTTGGAATGTGATGCTTCAAGGGAGAGTATTGGCGTAGTCTTGATGTAGGGGGGCCATCCCATAGCCTTTGAGAGTCAGAATTTGATCCCACATGAGAGTTTGTATCCCATATATGGAAAGTATATGTTGGCCATTATGCATGCATTGGCCAAATTTAGATAGTATCTGATAGGTAAAAGATTCTAAGTAAACACTAATCACAACAGTCTTCGGTATTTTCTTGAGCAGAAGCAGCTACAAGAGAAGAAGAAAAAATGGGTTAGAAAAATCCAGGCATATGACTTTGACATTGAATATGTCAAATGGAAGAGAAATGCGGTAGTCGATGCCTTATCACAGAGACAAGCAACGATGTCCTTGATGGGTGTGGATTCAGATTGGAAGGCTCAACTGTTGGTGGAGTATTCCAAATACCGCTTCACATGTGAGATACTAGATGGGCAGGTGACCGATGAGAGGTATATATTAATGGATGAGGTCATCAACTACCAAGACTGGATCTTCTTCACTAGATATTCTAAGCTCAAGGAGAATATTTTTCATGTATCACATGATTCACTACTCTCGAGCCACCAAGGTTTCACAAAGACATACTGAGTCATCAGAGAGAGATTCTCATGGAAGGGTCTCAAGGAGGATGTGCTCCAGCATATCAAGGAGTGCGTATTTTTCCAAAGGAAGAAAGGGGAGAACATCCATCCTACAAGGTTGTTAAAATCACTTTCTATTCCGGAGGGGAAATGGGAGAGAATTTATATGGACTTCATTACCGGTTTGCCAGTAGTGCAAGGCAAGGATTGTATCTTTGTGGTTGTTGATCGACTAACAAATTATTCACATTTGTTTTCCATCTCCTTGTGGTGCACTGCTTCACAAGTGGCTGAGAGTTTCTTTAGATATTTTTTTAGACTTCATGGTCTTCCTAAGACCATAGTTAGTGATAGAGATAACCACTTCATGGGTGGATTTTGGAAAGATATTTTTTATTTTCTGGGTACCGAGTTGACATTGAGTACCATTTATCACACCCAAAAATATGGGCAGATAGAGATAGTAAACAACTGGCTGGAAGGGTACTTTTAAAACTATGTTTTAGGGTAGTAGAGAGCATGGCTACGCTAGCTCCACTTTGGAGAATATTGCAACAATATGAAATTTCATATGTCGATCAGTATGTCTCCATTTCGAGCTCTATATGGTTATGATGATTTATCATTTGTTGATGTGATGTTTGGAGCAAGAAAGGATCCTAGAGCCAAAGAGTGGATCCAAGAGATTCAGGATATACTCCGTGCTCTTAAGGACAACATTTCTATAGCCCAAAATCAATAGAAGTTATATGCATATCGAGGTTGGGTGGAGAGAAAGTTTGAGGTGCATGATTTGGTCTATATTCATCTTCATCCTTACAAGTAGTCTACGCTGAATAATAAGGGGGTTGAGAATCTTAAGCCCTGTTTCTATGGGCCATACATGGTGATTCATCGTGTTGGCGAAGTAGCATATGAGTTGGAGATCCCCATTGGGAGTAAGATCCATAACATTTTTCATTTCTAGTGCCTCAAGAATACCATTGGACATCATGAAGTTTCTGCTATGGAGCTCCCACCTATTGCTGATGGGGGCCATCTAGTTTTACAACCAGAAGCTATCTTAGTTACTCGGGAGAGGCAGCTAAGAAACAGGGTGATCAAAGAATATCTGGTTCGATGGAGGAACCTTCTGGATGAGGATGCCACTTAGGAAGGAGAGAAGATTTTGCAGCATCCATCCTTGTAGTTGCTTGAGGACAAACAACATTTGAGAGGGGAGGATTGTAATATTCCTAATTAGCTTTTAGTGAATTAGCATATAATTTTTATTTTTGTCAACAAGATAGATGAATAAGAGGGTAAAGAAACCCATAAATCTCTGTAGTAGGAATAAAATCACTTCTAATATGAATGTGGATCAATGCATATAGATAGGGTCAAGATGAATAAACCACTCCTTGGTGTGAATGGGGATCAGTGCATGTGGGTGGGGTCAATTTGACCAAATCAACAGCGCGGTCATGGAGGTGGTGGAGACAATGGAGGATAGAGTAGTCATAATGGAGGTTAGTGGCCATGGGAGTAGCATCATCATTGTGTGGGGCCAATAGGGTGAGTGCTCAAAAGCATATAAGGAAGGGGATGGCAGCATAGAGAGCATTATGAATATTGTTTATGTGTTGTCTTTATGAATTTTTGCACGCTTCAATTGTTTAGTTAATTCTGATATGTTTTTTAGCATACAGGTGTTTCCAAGAGGAAATCCCACCCTTATCCTCTGGGGAATTCGAGTTCCCACTTAGGAAAGGTTCTTGAGCTGAATTTCATCATCAGGCGTCAAGCCAATTTTCATCCCCTATCAATGGCACAGTCTCTTTCATGAATTGCGCAATCCAAGAGGACAGATCTATTGGAGGAGAAATAACCAAGTTTCTGAGCTTGGCATCCAGTGAGGGGAGCATCCCTTCATCTAGGAAGTTGATTGGGAGGATTAACAGAAGGTTTCTCATCATTGTAGCCACCTCCCAGTAGTTTCCCAACTGTAGTGCATAATTCAGCTTAGGGCTACATTTTTCATTATTTTCATTTTCGAAAACCCTTTATGGGTTATCTTGGAATAATGCTAGAAAGACCAGATATCTGATCCTGACAATTTTTTAGTGCCCAATCAGCAGATCTACGCATTTATAGTTTCTAGAAGTTGTATTTCCTAGCAATACTACGCAATGGCAGCATTCCAACAGTTGTTTCAGCAGCAACATATCATGTGTTGAGGTTTAGGGCCATTTCAGGCTTTTCTGTCTAGCTTGAGTGTCTTTCCTTCAAGCACGTGTACTTTATCTCTGCTATTGCATATAATAAAATGGCTCAGCTGATCTTCTCATATATATGATGTATTGATGTTTACTGCATTTTCCAGTTTTATGTTCTATATTTCTGTTTTTCCTATTTTGGAATATTACGAGCAATCTCGAGTGGATGGGATGGTATTTTACCATCCCATCCACCTAGGTTCAAGTCTCCTGTGACATGGCTCGTCATAGTAAGACTGGAAGACTAGGCATCCCATTAGACTCTGGGATACCAACCCCGGTTTTTAGTGGTATCCAAACATCTCAGTCCTAGGATGAACTATGAGTTTCTTATATATGTGGCTTGCAGCCTATTGCACATAGCTGGGAAGTTATTAGTTCCCTTGTCTAAGAAAAATATTGAATCTTGATTCATCTCCACATTTTATTTTCAATATTTTTTTTGGCATTTGTTGATGCCATCATGGTAAGAATAAAATAATTAATATGTAAAGGAAGACAAGTTTTCAGGGCCATTAGTTTTGCTACAAACTTTGGCAATTTATGAGGAATTCTAAAGGCAAAATTTCACTCCTTAGCAAATGTTGCAATTAGAAATAGGAAATCCTCATACATGTAGAAATTTGGAATAACTATTTTCCAATCGAAACTTTGAAAGGTCAACAGTTTTTGCAAACAATAGTTCATGGGATTATGTTGTTTATATGATTTCATAGAAATAGAAGAAATCTAAGGTTAAGACTTTCAAATTTCACTAAATTTATTTTATATCTTGCAAGAAGAGTGTATTGGACAAATCTCAATACAAAAAAGAGTAGAATAAATAAAAACTAAGCTTCAACAATAAAATAATCTCACATCATTTTAATGCAAGCCACTAATGATGAATTTAAAATTGAAATTTTGTAATTTTTTACTTATAGGCTTATGTAAATTTTTACTTTTAAGTTTCGTATTACATTGCTTATAAAAACAACATTGTTCATTACTCACTAAAAGAAGCTAGGAAAAACCTGTCAATTGGCCCAGACATTTTATAGTTCACATATTAATCAATTTATTTCTATAGATCATAACATGTTAAAGAGAATTTTAGGTCCATATATTACTAGTGTAGTCCCTTATTGTTGTTAGTATAACCCCCTTATTGTTATTGTTGTACCCCTGTAACCCCCATATTGTTATTATTGTGCCCTTACATTATTATTGTTAGGTTGGCTAGGATTATATTTTGACCCCATGGACTCCTATATATAGAAGGAGGTTTCTTCATTTGTATCATCCAAGAATTGTTCATTTATGTAACATAAAGGAGGTTTCCCCCTCAAAGTGGCTTATTTATAATGTGTTGATCTCTCTTTTCTTCTTTTTTGAAGTTGGTTTCATAACATTTGGTATCAGAGCTTTGGATTCTAGGGTTTCGTTGCTCCAAACACGTCATCGTGGAATTTTCGCTATAAATTTTCTTCTACGAAGGTTTAGAAGCTGAAATTTTTAGCATGTGAAGCCGAAATCCTGAGGAACGTTGTGTAAAAATTTCAAATCTTGGTTTGCAATATTTTCAGAGGTATGATTTGTGGAAATTAGGGTTTTTGGAGGCTCTCGAATTTCATCTAAAATAGGTGACCTTAGGAAAATCGCCATAACTCTCTCTCTAAGCATCGGATTGGAATTCTATAAAAATATTTGAAATTACATGGAATGTAGTTTCTGTGTATCAATTTAAGAGATGAAAGAGGAAACAGGGACACGTTGAACATCGTACAAATTTGCTCTACTGAACCAGTCTATAATTAGGTCATTTTGGGATATTGGGCATAACTTTGTCTTGAAGCATCCAACTCAAGTCGGACCTGTGGCATTCAAAAGATGTTGCAAAGGGATACTATAGGATTGAATTTCATATATTGAAGATCCAAAATCACAGATATAATTCAGTTTCAATATCGAGCTCCTCAGAAGCAAGAAAAAGGTGTGTATTTTTTTCAAACTGCATAAGTCTTGTTTGAAAAATCAGTTTAAAGTGATTCCAAGGGCATATTGAAGCATAGATATCATTATTGGGTTCTAAAATTCCCCCTAAAAATAATTCAACACCCATTAAGCCCTCAAAATACTCTACTATGACTCATGAAGATGAAGAAGTGCAACATGATATATCAAAATTACAAGAGCAAGTGCACCAAATTTCCCTCTTGCGAAGAGGAACTAAAAATGAAATGGAAGTTTTGAAGAAAGGTGTGGAAGTGAATATGGATGGTTTGAAGAAAGGCGTGGAATCTGATATGGAGGGTTTGAATAAAGGTGTGGAAGCTAAGATGGATGGTTTGAATAATGGCATGGAAGACATGGAAGAAAAAATGGAAGGTTTGAAGGAATACATGGAAAGTTTGAAGAAAGGTTTGTCAAAGTTGATACAAGAAATGACTGCTAATGGTGAAAATATATTAGAGGAAACTCATGATGAGAACAAAATAAATGTTAATCGTGATTTCATAAACTCAAATGTTGGATGGAAGACCCACTATATTCTAAAGATCGATATGAGGAAGTTGGATGGCAAGGATCCTGTAACATGGATACTACAAATGGAGAAATATTTTGATCTCAATAATGTGAAAAACACACAAAAGGTATGCATTGCAACTTTATATTTATAAAAAAATACTTTTTTATGGTATCGATGGCTTTGCTCCTATAAAAAAATTGTCACTTGGTCAATTTTTACGAAGGAAATGATAGCACATTATGAGGATACAAAGAGAAACACCTTCCTTAGCCAATTGATAAATCTCAAATAAAAGGGTTCAGTGGTGGAGCACATTGAGAACTTCCAAAAATTGAATATAAGGGTAACTGATATTCCAGAGGAACACAGGATTGATGTCTTCATAGGGACTTTAAAGGATAACATCCAACATGAGGTTTGCTTTTGGGAACCCGATTCATTGGAGAAGCCAGTGAGGTTGGAAAGAAAAATTGAATGTAAAATTATCGCGATAAGGAAGCCTACCACTCACATCTATAAATATGGAAGTGTTGTTACTCCTAGACTACCCTAACCTACAAGTTTTACACCACAAAAATTGGAGGAAAAAAGAGCAAAATAAATTTGCTACAGTTGTGATAGAAAATACACTAAAGGTCATAAGTGTGTTGAAAAGAAATTATTTTACATAGATTGTAAAGAGGAGGAAGAAAATGAACAAGAAACTTTAAAAGAATAGGATATACACCATGAATTACCTCTCCTCAAACTCTCAAGATAGAAGGGTAGATCAAGAATAAAAATGTAATAGTGTTGACTGATTCGGGTAGTACCCATAATTTTATTCATTGTAAGGTAGCCAAGGAATTGAATTGCTTCCTATACCCAGCACTAGAATGTCAAGTGATGGTTGCAAATGGAGGAACTATAAATTGCTTTGGAAAATTCCATAATATAAGTCTAACCATGGGGTAATATGTACTGAATAGTCCAATGCTTTCCATTACAATGGGAGGTGTTGATGTTGTAATAGGAGTACAGTGGTTACAATATTTGGGGATGGTAGCTTTTAATTTTCAAGAATTTTTCAAGAATTTTTTTTCAGAAAGAAAGGAAGTCGAATTATGAGGTATCGCAAGGAAGTCGAGAAACATAATAATCTCTAATGCCATGACAAAGCTTATGAAGAAATAACAACGAGGCGTAATTGCACAATTATGCTCACTAGAAGTTCCAACATCAAAATCATCTATTTCTCCAAATCTCCAAAAAGTCTTGGACAATCATTGCAAGGTGTTTGAAACTCCCAAAGGACTCCCACCTATTTGTGATTATGATCATGCTATTCATTTGATTCCAGGAATTTTTCCTCCAAACATTAGGCCCTACAGATATCCTTATGTCCAAAAGAGTGAAATTGAATGTATGAATGCAGAAATGTAAGAGGCTGGTATAATTCAACCTAGTCAAAGTTCTTTCTCTTCTCCAGTAGGATTGGTGCACAAGAAGGATGGATCATGGTGCATGTGTCCATATTATAGGGAGATAAATAAGCTCACTATTAAAGATAAATTTCCCATTCCTGTGATTGATGAATTATTGGATGAATTACATGGAGATTTTTATTTTACCAAGTTGGATCTTCGTTCAAGATATCATCAAATTAGAATGAATATTGAACATGCTCTGAAAAAATCATTTCGAACTCATGAGGGTCATTGTGAATTTTTTGTCATGCCTTTTGGCCTTAACAATGCACCTTCTACATTTCAAGGGTTGATGAATTCCATTTTCAAACCATTCCTTAGAAAAATTGTGTTAGTATTTTTTGATGATATACTAATCTACAGCAGGTCTTGGAAGGATCATGTTCAACATGTTGATGGGGTGCTCAAACTATTGGAGGAGAAACAATTATATTAAAAAACCTCCAAATGTTATTTTGGAGTACAAGAGGTGGAATATTTGTGTCATATTGTAGCTCACGAGGGTGTTAAGGTAGACCCTAAAAAAATTAAATCCATTAAGGATTGGAAAGTCCCCACAACCATAAAGCAGTTGTGAGGATTTCTCAGGTTAACAAGGTATTATCACAAGTTTGTTAAGGATTATGAGAGAATAGAAGCACCTCTAACAACATTATTGAAGAAATATGCATTTTCATGGACTCATGAAGCAACTAAGGCCTGTGAACATCTTAAAGAGGCAATGTGCTTAGCACCAGTCTTAGCTATGCCAGAATTCACAAAAACCTTTATTGTGGAATGTGATGCCTAAGGAAATGGAATTGGTGATGTTTTAATGCAAGAAGGAAGACCCATTTCTTTTGAAATTCATCCAATCAAAGGAAAGTATTTATAGAAAGCTATTTATGAGAAGGAAATGTTGGCAATACTACATGCACTGAAGAAACAGAGACCTTACCTAATGGGAAGACACTTCAAGGTAAAAATTGATCATGATAGTCTTAAACATTTTTTCGAACAAAGACTATCTTTAGAAGAGCATCAAAAATGGGTCACAAAGATGTTGGGTTATGACTTTGAAATCATATACAAAAAAGGGAAGTTAAATGTTGTTGCAGATGCACTCTCATGAAAGGATGAAGAAGTGGATGTGTTTCTTTGTTCCATTTCTATTATCCAACCAAATTGGATAACCGAAGCAAGGGATGAATGGAAGAAGGACAAAGAAGTGTGGATACTCATTCAAAAGTTGCAGCAAGATCCTAGTACATTTGATACATTTAGTTGAAAAAATGATTCCATATGGTAAAAATATCGCTTATATCTTTGTAAGAATTCCCAACTAAAACAAAATATTCTTTTGTAATTACACATTTCTCCTTTAGGAGGACACTCAAGATTTTTAAAAACTTACCATAGGGTGAAGAAAGATTTTTTTTGGGAAGGCCTTAAATCTAATATTCAAAATTTCGTGGCAGAATTTTTGGTTTGCCGGCAAAATAAATTTGAGACAATTAAGACCCAGGGTCTTCTACAGCCTTTATCCATTCCAAGTCAACGTTGCGAGGTGATTTCAATGGAGTTTATCACAATTTTACCTAAGTCCGAAGGAAAGAGTGTCATCATGGTGGTAGTTGATAGAATTACCAAGTATGCACACATTTGTGCATTATCTCATCCATTTAAAGTAGGTACAATTACTATTTCATTTATGGAAAAAATTCAAAATTTACATGGAAACCCAAAGATTATTGTAAGCAACAGAGATCCCATTTTTACAGCAAATTTTTGGACGGAAATATTTTATTGTTTGGATAATCAACTAGCTCATAGCTCATCTTATCATCCTCAATCTGATGGTAAAACTGAGATAGTGAACAAATGTTTGGAAGGATATCTTCGTTTTTTCGTATCTGATAAACAAATATAATGGGTCTAGTGGTTACCTATGGCTGAATGGTGGTATAACACTTCCTTCCATAATGCAGCAAAAATTACCCCATTTATCGCACTTTATGGATATCATCCACCGTCCATCACATCATCTTTAAGAGAAAATTCTAAGGTTCACGGAGTGTAAGATCACTTCGAGCATCAACAAAAATTTCTCCAACTCTTAAAGGATAACCCAAATTTGGCACAAAATCAAATGAATCAACAGGAAGATCAACATCACAGTGAGAGAATTTTTTATGTAGGAGCCTAGGTATTTTTATGGTTACAACCATACAAATAAATGTCCCTCAAGCAAGCTAAGAAGGATAATAAATTATCGCCAAAGTACTATGGTCCTTACAAGGTATTGCAAAATATTGCTATTATGGCATACAAATTGGAGCTTCATGCTTCTTCGTGAGTGCATCCAGTTTTCCATGTTTCATGCTTAAAGAAGGTTATAGGTGACAAACTTCTAGTTCAAACAATATTTCCAGAACTTGATGAGGAAGGAAAAATCATATTGGAACCTAAAGTAGTCACGAAAACAAGAACTCGACAGCTACGAAATCGATCAATTTTAGAGTATCTCATCAAGTGGAAGAACTTACCCTATGAAGATTCTACATGGGAGGATGAGAATTTTATACACAAGCATCCAAAGCTACTCAAGCGTTGAGGACAACACTTTTTTGAAGGAGAGGGGCATGTTAGGTCCCTGTATTACTAGTGTAGTCCCTTATTGTTGTTAGTATAACCCCCTTATTGTTATTGTTGTACCCATGTAACCACCATATTATTATTATTGTGCCCTTAGATTATTATTGTTAGGTCTGCTAGGATTATACTGTGACCCCATGGACTCCTATATATAGAAGGAGGTTTTTTCATTTGTATCATCCAAGAATTGTTCGTCTATGTAATGTAAAGGAGGTTGTCCCCTCGAAGTGGCTTATTTCTAAGGCGTTGATCTCTCTTTTCTTCTATTTTTGGAGTTGGTTTCATAACAGAGAAAACCATTTCATGTAGTTTAAATGACAATGCATTTCTATAAATATCTATAGGTAAGTGTTGTACATACCTTATGCACTTGTAGTTGAGATAAAATTTTGGTTAAATTAGCATAAATACTATTTTTAATTTTCCTATCATTTTTTTAATGTTTCATGTTTTTCTTGATTAATTTGTGACTTTTGATTATTATCATATTCATACTGACAAGGATGCTTATACTCTTAATGTTGGGATAGATGGGTTAAAATAGTGCCCCTATGTATGTTTCAATATTTTGTAACTTTTCATGGATAATTAGGTTGTTTTGTAGATGGAATTCGACAACCATATATCGAAATCAGTTGTTCAAGAGAATGTTGCTATAGAGACGTGCAATTTTGTATATCATTTTTTATCATTTTAGTCATCACTTTGAAATATATTTTGTCTTCACCACTTATTGCTAAAAATTGGAACATTTTCCTTTTATTTTTTCATCTTGGATGTTTAAGAAACCTGAACATGCAACTCTAAAAAATGGATCTTGGTATCAAATATATTTACTCTTGAAAAGTGAAACCATTCAAGTTTAATGCACATTATCTCTTGCTTCATTGGTTGTAGTTTTTGTTTCTTCTAGAAATTTGTATATATTGACTCCTAAAAAATGGTTGGATGGCATTAGCATATGAAAGAGTTAGTTTTATCTTTCTTATAAATGATTTTGAAACCATATAGAATTTGATATCTACCAGTTGTTTTCCAGGTCAATCATGTCTATAGAAAATTGGGTTGTTATCTTCCTCCTTTCACATTTATCCATTGTAAGGAGTTCATGGGTCATTAGAAAGGATGCAAGAAATTTTTTTTTTCTTATTGCAGGAATTTTCATAAAATAGGATAGAAGTTTTTTTTTTTGTTGATATCCCTTCATCATAGAAGTAGCTTCAAATTAATACTAGAAGCATGTTTTCAGTTTTTTGGATGAAACATGCTCCCCTATGGAATATTGTAGAAAATCCAAGTTTTCTATTAGGTTTTGTGTTCATGTAGTGCTCCTATACAGTGAAGTGGAGTTTTAATTAGTGGTTAGGCAAAATCTTTCCATCTACAAAAAAATAGTCTTTGTTGAATGTAGAGGATATTTCAAATATGTATACATAAGAAAGTAATATTGAGATGGTTTTAATATCGAAAATTACATATTTTTTGTATAAGTTTAAGAGCATCTCAATATGTGTGTGGTTTTCTTATTGGTTATTATGTATTTACACACTGTAAACCAATTGTTGTTGAAGATGAGGTGTGTGTTTCTAGTTAATTGGTGAAACAGTATGTTAAATCTAACATATGAACTAAGGCAATTGACTAATATATGTCAAGATCCTATGTATATTAATTTAATGTAAGCTAATGCAGCAGTAATTGTATATCAACTAGGCTAAACTTTGTTGCATTGTGTTGTTGGTGCCTGGTGGGATGTCTCTTCTATCTTGTGTAGAGGCTCTTTTATATATTGTACATGTAACACAATTTTCCAATGTTACTATCAAGTAGATGGATAGTATTTTACCAATGATTTAGAAAATTACCAATGTTATTGTTAAATAAATAGAGAGAGGAATTTTTTGTTTATTGTCAACTCTCTTTCAAATGTAAATTGTTTCAAAGACTTAGGCTCTAGTTTCCCCTTCAAGGAGAAGAGTTTATTTGGGTTTTCTCTCTAGTTCCCTTACACATATTTATATGTTTCTCTCAAGGTTGTAAACTATGTATGTATACCATGTTAATATAATGTAAACTTGCTTGCTTACCAAAAAAATGATAGAGAGAGGACTTGCAATGGTAAGAACCACAGTTTGGTGAGATAAAAAAATATTCTCTAAATAAACTATTACATCCCTATTTAATCTATGTTGAAGTGTAATTAGAAATTACTTTGCAAAATAATCCCTAATTAAGCTTAACAAAACTTGAATGTTTAATATTATTTTGGAGTTTTATACTTTAAAATCTTTAAAAAAGTATTTCATAGTAACAATGAAAACAATAGTTCATTGAATTGGATGTATAAGTGAATTCATGATTGCTTGAAAAGAGGAAAATCCCACAGTGATAATGAAATATAGCTTCTTGGTCTTGTTTTATTTTATTTTTTCATTCTTGAGACCAACTTTGGAACAAGAAAAATTTTATGAAGTTGACTATCATGTTTGTATATTTATTTTTTTCTATTGTTGGTTTCAAACCACAACAACTTCTTAGTGATGAGTATTGCTTTTGGACAAGCCAGATAAAATGAGGACTTGTACTCTTGTCAATTTTCTTTATAATGTTGGTTATTAATTTGATGTGTTAGGTGTTTATGGAAGTCTACTTCAATGATTTAGGCCCCTTGCCATCATCAAAAGAATGATTCCACCACACTGAACCCATGGCCAAAAGTTGTTGGACCAGTTTTGGAATTCAAATTTTCCAATGATGTTTACTAATGGTAATCCATTCATATGTTATAATACATATATATATCATAAGTAACCAACAATAAAACTAATATAGTAGCGAGAATATCGTATCATGTTGGTGACACCTTTCCTTCTATTTACCTTTTGAGAAAGATCTACTTTTATTACAAGTATCATCATTTTTTGAAAGTTGAATGGTGAGATTTGGATCATCTCTTGGGACCTTCTTGATTTCAGTGTCTATGTGGCCCATTCAAGAATTTTATGCTAGTTTAGACATCAGTTCTAAAGTGAAAGAGTGTTGTTTTAAGATAGTACTTATCATTTGTCAATGATTTTTCTTGAGTATATGGAAACCTATTGTTTATTTGTTCCAAGATATTTGGAGTGAGTGGAAATCGTCCTCTATTTTGAGGTATGATGAGTCTGAATTCCAATAATGAAATGATTTTAATCAAATGAGCACATGGATTTACATTTGAGAGTATTCCAAATTCAAACTTCATAAACGTTTTGAGACTTGAATAGATAAATATTCATTTTCCCATTGTAATGATGTGATACATATTTTTATCCATTCAAGGAAGGAGGAAATGAACAAATAAACCGAGTAACAGAGTAATAAACTGTTGGAAATACTAGGAGGGGGTGAATCAATATTTCTTTTAAAATTTTTATTTTATTCCAATTAATATCATTTAGTAAAAATATGATACAAGATGTATAACAAAATGATAATTTTATTAATGAGAATAATGAGGAATCCAATCCTATTTTACAATAATTCAAGTAAATTAACACTTTAGTGCTCCAACCTTAGATGAAGACTCCAACTTGGTCTACTTGAGTCTCTAATCCTCCAACAAGGCTCCAACTTGGTCTACTTGAGGACTCTAATCCTCTCAAAAATTCAAGCTCCATCCTGGTTTTCAACAAGATGCCAACCTTGTGTGAGAACCCCAATCCTAAAGACTCCAATCCTCTACTTCATTTTTTCAATATGGTTTTAGTGATGATTCAGGAATTCCAATATCTTCTTCAACAATTCCTGATAATAACTCCAAGATATTCTTCAACAAATGCCTCAAATAGTCTTGAAAATACTTCAAGGGATATATCATCAAAGTCAATTATAATAAGCTTAGTATGTGTCTCCAATACTCTTCATGTCTTCATAAAAAATATTCTCCAAAATTACTACATCGTAGCTTCAATAATGTCGCTCCAAGGAATGGATTCAATGGTTCTCCAAGGTCTACTACACAAGTCCTCAAGTCAACACAAAGTCTTTTCAATGAGTTTGCTCCAAGGTAGCCTTCAAGGGCTGGTCCAAAGGATGTCCACAATAGATATGCACAATGTTCTTCAATATTTCCTGCTCCAAAATATAGCTTCAATAATGAATCATTTAGGTTTCTTTCAAATCTACTTAACAATTATACTTCAAGATAATCAAATTTTGCACTTTTGTTCCAAATATTACACAATAGGTTTCTCATAAGCATAAGGATGTTCAATTAATACTCCAAAATATACCAAGAATTGGCACAAAAGGGTTGGTTTAGATATCCCTTGAAACTTTTCAAGTATCGATTGAAATTTACTTCAAAAAAAATGGAGCATAAGACTTGTTTCCAAAGGTTGCTTCAACCAAGCGTAAAGTTTGAAACTTGTCATAGGATAGAAATACATAAAGAGGGTATAGCTCTATACATGGCCAAAATTCATGTGATTTCAGGGCTGAAATTCAAGTGATTGTAGTACCATAGAGGCCGAGAATTATAGTACCACAAAGGCTGAGAATTGTGATAGATTGTGGCTCCACAAGGCCAAAAAAACGAGTATAAGCCTCAAGTATTGATTTTTATAGGTGCCACATGACCAAGCTAATATAGTTCACTAGTATTCAACTCCTAATCCTATATTTTCTGCTCCATCAAAGGTCTACAATTTCTAGGTCAAGATCTACTTCTTCAACTAAGTTTTCTGCTCCAATGTATTACAAAATGACCACATAAATGTTTACTTTGTGAGCCAAAAAAATATCCAGAAATTTCTACTTCATGAATATATTAAAGTGTTATTAAAATTATAAGAGTATAGCCAGAATCAAGCCCAAAATCATTCAGAAGATAACCACCAAAAATGTTCTAGGTGTGTTCATTTTATTTTCCTCAGATCATCACATTGTTATATTTTTTCTTGACCGAAATGGATAACACATTGGTTCTATTTATACTTGTTTCACTATGTTGAATAGACACGTCCTTTTGAGGGGAGTTGACATGTAGCTTTTGGATTCAACCTGTGTTTTTTAGAGTAGAATTTACTTACGCAATTCAAATAATTAATCCTCTATTCAGAATTACGTTCAAGGTTATAGACTGAAACCCATTTGTATTTCTTCCATAAAATATTGTATCACCATTCAGATAATACTCATATTGGGCTCATTAGGTGCTTGCAAAATTGATGGAGAAGTTGACTCTCCATTTTTTAAGAGACAATTTTATCATTTACTACAGTTCTTTTTCTTTGAGAGTTCTTTTTCTCCCAGAGTTAAGGTCTTGGGCAAAAATTGTGCTAAAGTCTTGTGCAACAAATTTTTGATGATATCCTTGCCCCACAAACACATTGCTCCAAAACCACTGATAACACAAATCCATGATTTAAAATGTTGAATATTGTATTGTCCTATGATGCAACTCAGTAGTTCATTTTTGAAATGGTTTCAGTGGAATTGTTCCTTGAAACTTTCAAGACTACAATCCATTCCAATCTCCTTCTAGTGTTTCATCAACTCTTTACATTCTAGTCACAAAAGAGCTCATTAGTTTCCTTTATCAACTCTATCATTTTATGGATTTGGAGGTTGCATTTGAACTAAATTTTAAAAAACAAAGCCATCCATAATTTCAATTTCCAGTTGTCTATTTTTTTAGTATTTTTATTGATCCGTGACTACTAATTTCCACACAAGGAAAAAGTGTTTCGGGACCCTAGTGGAGAACAAATGGGAAATTCCATGAAATATTGTATAAGTATTTAGGTTTATCAAGTCATAGAATAGATCCCTTTGTCATTAATGATAAATACTTCAACAATCTCTCCATTTTCTAGTGATGGAAATACTTTTCTTCTCCTTTCAGTATTTTATCCCCCTTTTGCATCAATGGAAAATGGGGTGTTCACCCTATCGTCATGCTACTCCCCGTCATCATGCTACTCCTTTATCTTCATGATCCCCCTGGCATAGTGCTTCCCATGTAAGCTTATCCTTTATTCAAGATCAAGTTTTGTTCATGCTCCCTTGCCCTCTTTTCTTAATATTCTAATAGTCTTCAAGGCCTCCTACTACCCATTTTCTTCAATTTTGTATCTTCCTCTAGTCATATCTACTTAAAATGACCCTGGGAAAACATTGTTGAGTGACTATTAGAAGATTCATCTCACACATGTAGCTTTGTTGAATGGTTTCATATGCAAACCCTTGATCATATTCTACAAAAGAAATTTTCATACCATCATGAACATCTACCATAAATGTTGCTTATTTCTCAGTATTCAATGGGTGTTGCCTCAAATAATAAATCCATTCAGGAAAACTAGAAAGTTTTTGTAGACTAGATATTTCAAATAGTGCATCTCCACCAAGATCCTACAAACAATATTAAGATTTTTATCACTGTACAAATTACATTAACACACTTGATTCCTTCCAATAAAATTATTGTTACCACTGGTGCCCAATTTTTCACCCTTTTTTCCTCATCATGAACCTGCATGCTTCCCTTATCTATATTATTTCATTTATTTTATTCATCGTGGTCCTTTTGAAATCCCTCTGCCCTTATACTATGACCATCATTATTATCTTTAAAATGGATGGCATGTTCAATGCTCATATTCTTAGTAGCCACTTTCGTATTCTTCTAGATGAACAACCTTAGTATCGTATGTATAATTTACTTAAAGTATGTATTTGTAAATGGATTGGGTTGAAATGATGAAATTATTGTAAATGGATTGGGTTGAACTGATACAATTAGAGACTCTATTAAAAATCTATTGTTGTCCTCATACACTACATTTATTTGCATCATATTTTTTGTTTTATTATCTAATTTCACATCCTCGCTTATAAGTATATTATAATTCAATTCACTTGAGGTATGCTACAACTAATCAATTTTTTCTTGCAACCACTTTTTAAAGCCATGAACTTGATGATAAGTTTTTGATAAACATGTAATTCATTGAGATATATCCCTTTTATGGTTGTTAGCTAAAGTATGTAAATAATCAGATAACTCTTTCAGTTGTTTTCTACAAATTCATAGGTCAATTTTTTTTAATTATTCGAACATGTCCTTAGAAAATAATTTTGGTCACTGAAGAGGTCTAAATCATGTTTGTTTCTCCTTCATTTCATTCATCGCCACCATTTTCAAGGTCATCACAACCATCAGTTTCAAGGTCACCGTATCCATCATCATCATTCCATAGGTCTAGGGTTATGTCATTTCATTTCATTTAGGTCAAGTCTAGGTTCAACCCTGCCTTTGGAAAAATCTTCAAATTTACACTGAAAATGAGGCAGAAACCCTCCATTTCATCCATGAAACCCTGATTAAGGGGAAAGAAAGATTACGCAGTTCAAATAAGGCCATTTTTTTCTTTCATATGGCTCAAATATCAAGAAAAATTTTCAAACCTCTCATCTCTGTCTTGTTGTTTCATTAAAATTGAAGAACTTTGTCTCATTGTTTCATGAAAATTAAATAAATTTGTCTCATTGTCTCTTTTAAAGGATGAAAAAGTCATCATACACTATCAGAGCTCCAAGGGAGGTAATTTTGACTTTCTATCCTAGTCAAATGCAAAAGATAAGTCATTTTAAGCTTCAAAGACGTCTTATCTTTTTTGAAGAGTCACTATCCAATGTAAAAGTTCAAAAGTGTTCAAAAGCAATCTCATTGTTTCATGAAAGGAGAAGTTCTGTCTCATAAAAAGGGAAAATTGTGTCCTCATTTTTCATTCAAAAATCCCATCAAGTCACTTCAAATGTCATAAAAAAACCTTAAGTGTCATAGCTTTAAAGGAGTTCAATCTGCTTTCTCGTCTCATTTGAAGGGGTAACATGTTGTTTTCAAAGTGCAAAAGGGTTAAAAATTCATGGTAAATGTCATATGAAAAGGTAAGAGTCATAAATGTTTATAAAAGGTGAGTGAACTTCATGTTTATTCATTATTACCCTTTCCACATATAAGATATTAACCCTTCACTCTTTTAAACTCCAAATCCAAGCATTAAAAATTCATTTGTTACCCTCAATTAGGGGAATTTTGAGGTCTAAAATGGGCCTCCTAAGGAAATTATAAAATAATACTAGAAATAATAAAATAAGATTTGATGACATCATTAAATTTTAGGGGGGGGAATGAAAAAACTACTTTTCCAACTCATATTTTCAACTTATCTCCCAAATTTTTTACTCACATTTCGAGTGGGAGTACTCATTGGATGAAAAATTTAATTCCTCGTCCAACGAGTACCCATGTTGCATACTTTCGATTGGTCCTACTATACGAAAAAACAAAAATACATGAAAAACGTGACTGTAATCACGTTTTTTTATGTATTTCTCATTTTTTGTATAGCAGGGTCCATCGGAAGTATGCAACATGGGTACTCCTTGGATGAGGAATTAAATTTTTCATCCAACCAGTACTCCCACTCGAAATTTGAGTAAAAACTTTGGGAGATAAGTTGAAAATACGAGTTGAAAAAGTAGTTTCATTATTTTATTATTTTTTAATCTTTTGACCCCTTTACTTAAAAAATAGTGAATCATCCCCCATGGTTGACATCATCATCTTGAATCCTATTAGTTCTTATAAATTTTATTTTTGTTGTACATTTTTCTTAGGAGGCCCATTTTAGACCTCAAAATTCCCCTAATAGTTTGAGGCTTGTTTTCTGATTTATTGAGTTGCATTGTTATGCTTGTGTGGGAGTGAAAACCTATTTTTATGCTTCTATGGGAGTGAAAACCTCTTCTTACGCTCCTGTGGGTGAGAAGAAGTTGCATTGTTACACTTCTGTGGGAGTGAAAACCTATTGTTACGCTCTTGTGGGTGAGAAGAAGCAGTAGTGTTACGCTTTTGGGTAGTGTAAAATCCTTTTGTTACGCTCCTGGGTAGTGTAAAAAATGTTGTTACGCTCCTATCTGTGAAGAAAATTGTTGTTACGCTTCTGAATATTGGAGAGGGACACTGTTATGCTCCTGTAGGTGGTCAGTTCAGGTGTTTTGGAAGCCTGAAACCCTACAAACCCTCCATCCTTCGAGCTCATTCCTTGGTGTTGGCTATTTCACAAGGTAAGTCTCCATCTTTTGCTTGTTTTGGATCAAATTTACATTGTTTTTGTATGTTTTTATGCTTTCTCCATCTCTCCATTGTATACATAAAAATAAATAAAAAATAAAAATAAAAATAAAATAAAAAAACTTTTGTCAAAACTCTACCCTATTCAACCTAAACCCTAACCTATTTAAAGCTAAACCCTAACCTATCACACAAACTACATTCATACACACCCATGTCCATCTACATTCCTATCACATTACCTTCCATAACATGTCAAGAACAATAAAATCCTAATCTAAGGCTATTTTACACAGTGAGAGGAGTGAAAATAGTGAAAACATAAATGACAATGTTTTAGGGTTTTGAAGGACTTAGACTTATCCATTTTCACTCATTCAACTTGCATTGTGAAGATAAGGCGTCAGCATACCCTCTGAAACACTTATTCACTAGTTTTTCCCACATCAAAAATTGGGAAATGACTGTTTTTTGGATTTTTCATCATCCTAAACTCCTCCATTTGCCTTCATTCCAACTTCATTGTGAAGACAAGACACCATCCTATTCACTGAATTTTTTTTAGAATTTTTTCTCAACACCATCATTCCTATTTCACCTCACAAAGCTACCCCACTATTACACAATCTATTATCATAGTCAAATTTGGGAATTTCCTGTGTTTTATAATTTTTGATACCTTTCACAAATCTATTTTCTCTCATTCCACCTACACCTTGAAAATGGCACACAACACTACCCACTCAAATTTTTCTAGATTTTTTCTTAGCTTCAAGACCCTCCATTTCATCCACCAAAATCACACCTTCATACACTCTATTTTCTAGATTTCAATTCTCGTCCACTCATTTCATTGACATCCTAGGGTTTTCATCATTCCAGTGACCAACACCATAGAAAGTGACAAGAACAGCTTCAAAGGATGGTGCCATCTCAGACTTGAGCCATTCACCATGCACGAGATTAATGCTTCGCCATTGGCCAGAAGATGATTTCAAAGAACTCGGTGCTTAACATTTTGTGAAAGGCTTATGGAAGGAGAGTATCATCTTTAGTTGTCCAGACCTTTTGCAACCAGCTAAAATATGGGAAAGGTCACTCTTGCAGGTATGGAGATCAGTTTATCATCTGAACTAATTTCTTCAGCTACAAGTATCCCTTCTCATGGAGAGCAGTGGTTCAAGGGTATGGACCTTCACATTGAAAAATACAAGCAGTTCCTAAAGCCTCATGCTAGAGATGATCCAAAATTTCTTTTTCCTTTTAGAAATCTCAGAAACAAGTATGCTCCTCTGATGATGTTTATAATGAAGTACTTTACATGCAAAGGAAGATTATCCAGGTTATACAGCTATCACATCAGGATTTTGATGCATTTTACCAAAGTAAAAACACTTTATTTGCCTCATTATTTATATAGGAGCTTGATTAAGATGGCTAATAAGGTTCAGAGAAGAAGAGAATATCATCATACTATTCTCTTTAATCATGGGCTTATCAAGCTCATTGTGTTGCATCACTTTTCCTCCATAAACATGACATGGGAATATTTCTTGGAGAGGTTGTCAGCAACACTTTCTATCTTACTTATTACATCATCACCACAGCCAATGGAGATTGAAACTTCCGGCACACCTTTTAAGATTTCATATGTCCCTAGGGTTGTGGTATTTTCTCACACATATAAGAGAGGGAGAAGACAAGTTTTTGTGCCTAATTCTACCAGGGGATATCTTACACTTGGCACCCATGATTAGCAATGTCAGATAGAGGAGCAGCCTCCTTTGCATTAGCATGATGAATTAGTTCCAATGGAGCATGAGGTATCAAAACATGAGGAGTTCATATCAATTGAAGACATCATCAAAGAGAAGGATAAAGATATTGCAAAGTTCAATGATGCCTTCTCCATTGTCCAATTGCGAATTACTTTACTTGAGCGGGAAAATTTTCAATTGCAAGTGAATCGACTCCTCCAAAGTAAATACAAATAAAAAATGGAGGAAAACATAGGTAAAGGAAATAATATTGTTATCATTAACCAAGTGGAGGAGATGGCACTACAGGGAAAAGACCCTCTCACAGATGTTTTTTAGGAACCCCACAAAAAAATACCCCATACATCCATTTCTAGTGGAGGTTACTAGAGGAGGTTGGCGGGCGGAGGCTTTTGTGGATGGTTTCCTCCCAGTGTGCTTATCATTACAAGTCGCCCTGGTGCACTCTAACCACGAAAGCACCGGTGCAGACTAAAACATTGGCACACCGAACAATGCGCTCTCCGTACACAACCGCTTGGTGTGTCTTATTATTATATAGCACCAGTGCATCACAAATATTCCACGTCGGTGCATTATAAAACACGGCACCAAAACCGAGATGGTCCAGTGCAGTAGAAAGAAACCGCACTGGTCCATCATAACACATCGCACCAAAACACAAAATAACCAGTGCATTTGTAAGAAACAGACCCGGTGCACCTATAAACAACGCACACTGGTAAAGGGTTATATGAAGAAAAAACATTACGGCAAAATAACCCGGATTTACCAGTTTTCTAGTGCTTCTGAGCTCCAAATTACCAGTGCGCGCCCTACCATAGAACACACCAGTGCGTATGAGACATTGGCACACCAGACAGCTTGCACGATGTACACACACATTCGAGGCCTCCTATTTCTGTAACGCACCAGTGATTCACCACTATTCTGTGCCGATGCACCATAAAACGTCGTACCAAAACAAAAACGTGTCGATGCGTTCTTATCAAAGAGCACCGGTGCGCTTATAAAAAAACGTGCATCTGTAAAGGGTTATATTAGAAAATTACAGAAAAATAACCTGGATTTTTCGGTTTTCTAGTGTTTCTGAGCTCTCAATTACCGATGGGCGACATCCCATAGAACACACTGGTGCACACGAAACATTGGCACACCGGAAAACTTACGTGACGTACACACAGATCCGAGGCTTCCTATTACCGTAATGCACCAATGCTTCACCACTCTTCCACACTGGTGCATCATAAAACACCGTGCCAAAACAGAAATGCGCCGGTGTGTTCTTACCCAAGAACACTGGTGTGTCGATAAACCGCACACACCGGAATAGGTTACATAAAAAAAAAAAAAATTAAGGCAAAAAAACCGGTGCTTTACGACTATTCCGTAAAGTGCTTTACAAATTTGTTGCCCCGGTGCCTCATCAAAATTTCGCCGAAACTGAAACATCTCGATGCGGTGTTATTGAACCGCCCCGGTGCATTATAAACAACGTGCCAAATTTGACACAACCTAGTGTGGTTGTAGGTAAGCGTGCTGTTGTGCCTATAAAACCCTATGCACCAGAACAGGGTTAAATAAAAAAAAAATTACGGCCAAAAAACTTCATTTTTCACTTTCCTCAGTGCTCCAGAGCTGTCAAGCGCCTGTGCCATTTCCCTTTGTCTGAGCTGCCCTGACATCGGTGCTCTCATTGCACCCATTGCACACACTGCTGCTCTGCATTGGCCACCAATCTCCAACTTGCATTTTGAAAACAGTGGCCAGATTTTCTTTTGAAAATTTTACAGCCAATATGCCTCCTCGATGGTGAAATGTACAAGTATTTTTCTATTTTTTCCATAATTAAGCCTTTTAGCGGATTAGAAATTGAAATAACCATTAAAAAAAAAAAAATATTGTCGCGCGGTGCGCCAGATCTGTTTGGTTCGCACCAGATAGCGGTGTTGCCTATAAAATTTTTAGGTCGCACTGCCACCGGTGCTAATGATATCCGCAGCATTTTTGGGGTGGTACCGAAAGGTGCCCCGAATAGTTTTAAAATTAAAATAAAAAATAAAAAAATAAAAGGCAGTGCGCTCATTTATCCAAGCGCACCGTTGACCACGGAAATCACAGTGCGGTGCGTTGACGGAATTATCCACCCCAGTTTATGTTAGCGCACCGCGTTCTGTATTCTGAGAGGGTCAACGGTGCGGCCGGATAAAATACCGCACCGTCAGCTATGTAATTTTCATGAAGTTGGTGCGCTGACATGACTATACGTGTCGATGCGTATATTTTAGTCAGCGCACCGCTATTCTAAACTCTGATAAAGTTAACGGTGCTTGAAAAATAGACAGCTACATCGAGGCCGGTGTGTTGTATTTCATTATGGGAACCGGGACCAGTGCTCTATGTTCTTAAGACATACCACGACCCGTGCGTGACTGTTTTTATGGCGCACCGACTTGTGTTGTGTAGATTAATCCATCTTGCGGACAAGACCGATCTCTCTAGTACTAAAGGTAACTAGCAACAAACAGCCAGTTATACTAATCTCTCTCTAAGCATATAAGATTCATAAAACACTATATAGGTGTAAGGCCTACCTTATGTCCAACGCTTGCTTGATTTCGTTGAAGTCCTTCCCGTGCACTGAAAGAACGTTCCTCGTGAATCTGCAGTCACAAACAAGCAAAAAGATTAAGCAGCACCTGTATAGACATTATTACAAACCATACTTATCATAATGATCAAGGAATTTATGAAATAAACCATGAATAGACAGTTTAATGAGAGAAATGAGTATATTTGTATTAACTTCAAATAAAAAAACCTTTACAACCTGTGCCTTGATGTTGTGCAGGTCCTACTGGGGTCCGAAGTAGGAATCTCTTCTAATTTGACAAGCATTGCACTCTTTGAACCAAGACAAATAGAGATGAGTGATTTAACCTCACAGAAAGTCTTAGTTAACTAAGTCTAAATTTCAACAGCATTTAACTTCAAATATCTTAAGCTTGAACTCCCATTGAGGCTACCCAAGGCCTCTTTTTATAGTGGAAAAAAGGAGGTTTCTTGTTCCAAATATGAAGGGATATAATCCTCCTTCAAAGGGATTAGCTCCTTCCATCAAGGGGTTAGCTCCATCAAGTGAGGGATGCATGAACCTTCTCAAGCGTATCCATTCCCGAAAATTCCCATCTAGAATCTTCTAGAATTCATCTGGAATTCACTTTTAATCTTTAATTTCTCGCCGTTTTATGTTTTACAGAGGTCCACACCCATTACACAAAGAACGTGCGGTATGGTTCCGCATGCAGGCTGAACTTTAGGTGCGGGACCGCAGGGAATGCATAGAGAAAGTGCGATACCAATTCTTAGGGGATTTTAGGGACTTTTCTCTGATTTTGAAGCTTGACATGAGAAGCTGATATGTTGGACTTGCAAAAGGAGGAAGTATGAGTAATAATGAGCTCATACTCATGGTAAAATGTCAGGATGACAGATTTTAGTGTAACAAATTTCCCCCTAAAGTGCAAAGTTTGGAATAGATGAAGCTATGGTCTGTCATATATGAAGAGTGCAGTACTTTATCATTTCAAAGATCATCATGTGGACACCCCAGTCGGAACCTGTAAAAACATTCAATGCAAAATATATACATGTATATGTCATCACTGAGGTAGGCATTCCCATACTCAGATAAAAACTAACTATAAACTAACTGAAATTGTTCTGATACAGGAATGATTTTGAATACATCATAGTACAGATATATGTAGACACAGTATGGACGCAACCATCTGTTTATCAATAGTCTACTGTATAGATGACAACAAAATTCCTCGTAGCCTGAATGGTGGAAACTAGATCCAGGGTCTTGATTTCCGCACCTCGAACCAGTACGATTCTATCCATGTGAATGAATGTGTCGAAGTCGAACATGGTAGAAACCACTTGATTACCAGTCAATGATGTGAACTGTTAACAAGTGTGAGAGAAACCACCAGTAATGTCAATGGCTCTCAAAGTACTCAGTACAATTCATGAAATGTGAATGAATGAGCTGAAGTCGAACATCTCACGAAATCATTCGATCGAAGGTCAATGATGCAACCTGTCGTCGAAGGTGAGAAACCTGCCATTGAGGCATGCAGATTTCAAGGTACTGACGATTTCTGGATCAACTTCCTAGATAATGTGCTGATGTCGATAGAAAGCGATTTTTCGTAGGCAAGCCCACAACACGAAATCATAGATCAAGTTTTGAAAATATATTGGCAAGGACTAACTCAGGGATGGTAAAAAATGGATGACAGATATTTTGCAGATGAATGGTTTATTTGAATTGTTCTCTTGGACACATAACGACACTGCAGATGGCTTGGTAACAATTGACCCAAAGCTAATACCCAGAAACCGGCTGAAAACTTTCAATGTGGTTTGATTAACTATTAGGTAAAGGATTTCCCAACCCAGGTGAATATAAGTGTCGTGTCCAAGAGTGGTTGACTGAGTTTTCGAAGATTTAAAATACAACAAACATGCCCATTTTTCTCTCTTTTCCCCCACCATTTCTGGCAAGTACCTCTTTATTTTTTAACAAGCTTGAGGAGGATAACATTTGCTTGATTATAAGCTCATCCTTCGGATGAGTCCAACTTAGTTTAAAATTCGAACCCTAAGAAGGAGTGGTTCGTTCCCGTTGAAAATTAAACAGGTCCTTTACTGTTAAGTTTTAACGAGTCCAGTATAGGAGAAACTCAGTGTTTTTCAGTTTTAGGGAGTCAGAAGAAAGACTTAAGAAAACTCCATGGGTGTACTTTTTCGTAAATTTAGTCTCTCGAGCCCGAAAAAGGATAAAATAATGCGGGAGAGAACTCTATTGACCGTATTTTAGTCAATGTATACCTTTTTCGTAAATAGTCCATTTCAGTCCATAAAAGGGGTAAAGTTATACTAAAGGGACGACTGTTCATTTACTTTAATGAGTTCGAACAGTCAAGTACTCGGCAATATTTTCATATTTAGAGAGTCTGAAAAGGGCTTAAAAGAGGACTCCAAGGTTTCACTTTTTCGTAAAATTTTTGAAAGAGTCCGAAAAAGTGATAAAAGTATGCTCTTTGTTGAAAAACGATCAGTTCACCTGAAAAATCCTGTTTCTGCACAAAAACTCAAAACATTACACATACCTGTTTAAGATAAGTAAAAATTCTTTCAAAGATACCCTTTTAAAGTGAAAAATAAATAAATTAAAAATTCATTCATTCGAAAAAACTTATAAAAAGGACTTTTTCTATTTCATTTTTACCGTTCAGTTCCAGAGTGAAAAGTAAAAAGCTTTTGGATAAAAAAGTTCCCGTGAAGATTCTGGAAAATTCAACCGTTGGAATCGAAAATCGTCAGCCCCAGGTAATCCACGACCTCCTTATCTTGTTTTTCATCCGTTTGAAATTCATTTTTAGGCTTTAGTTTGATTTTTTAAGGCAAAAAATGGTTCAAAAATGCGCCCGCGGGGTCCACAGGTGGGACACAGGTTACCTGCGGACCTCGATTTTTTCATAAAGGGAAAAAATCGTGGGTACCGCACCCAGAACACAGTCCGCGTGCGGAGCTACGCTCTATTTACAAAGCGAATAAGTGCCATGTGATCAAATTCAAAAGCATGGTTTTCTCAGTTTATACTTTGAGTACTAAACATGATCATTCTAACTTGCCTTATTTTGTATTGCAGGATTAACAAGATGCTTATCTGGCGAGAAAGAGAGCATGAGGAAGTGGATGAACCTGTAATGCTTCATTTTCCCACACAAAGGGCATTGAAAGCATGTGGCTTATACAAATTCTGGGCCATCTCTGGCATGAGGGCACAAGTGGAACTCTTAACATGGTTGGTAGACAGATGGCATGTAGAGGACCAGTGCTTCTTCATTGGTGGCCACCGGCTCGAAATTGAGTTGGAGGATATATACTTTTTGACTGGTTTGTCCAAGAGGGGCGAACAAGTATCCTTGTTTGGGACTAGGCCAGGTGGCCAGACTGTTGCTAGTCTTCAACTAGAATTTTGCAATGATTTGGCAAATCCTCGGGACAAACGGATTGACATAAAACATATCATCCATCCTGAGTTGAAATTTATAGCTTTTACTATTACCAAACTGTGTGGGAGCGCCGCGCTTCATGTAGCTACTGGTTCCCAAATGTGTGTTGCTATGGACTGTTTTCGCGGAACCATCTTTAACTGGTGTGAAGCTGTGTTGGCCAATGTGAAAGGCCAACTAACCAGAGCAAAAACTGGGAAACTGAAAAACTTTGGATACGGATCCATCATCGTTTCTTTTGCTTTGGAGAGGATCCCCTTATTAGCTCCACAGAGTATTGCTGTTGATGTCGGTCGACCTCGAGAACCGAGAATGGTTCGTTGGTCCACGCTGATGGCCCGTCATGCTATTGAGGGCACTGAGATTGTACGATTCCCTTCTTCATATTTTCCTTGGCTGGATCGCCAACTTTTTGTTATAGAGGATTTTCCGTATGCCGGGATAGATTTCCATGGTGACAGAGAGATGTCTCTCCCTGCAGGGGAACAGTGGGATGATTCAGGTAAAATTATTTTTCAACGTTTGCTAAGTTCTAATTTTTTTAATTTTTTATCGTCTTAGAAAACTAATAACCAAAATTTTTTTTGAATACAGACGTGGGTCCACATCGACCAGTGCATCTCCAACCTTTCGAGAGGAAACAGCCAGTTGCGCCCGCACCAGCCCCAGCAGGACAATCAGTAGAGATTTTGATTGATTTGGAGCATCATCTAGAGCGCTTGACTCTAGATATACCAGAGACCAGCATAGATGACATCCCTCTCAGGCTACAGAGATATGTGATTGGAGTCCCAGGACCTTTCAGGAGGTTCCTATGTAGGGTGGCCCGGGCAGTTGTTTCTTATCGAGATCACCATCAGTGATGGGATGATCGTGTAGACTGATTTTTTTTTTACTTTTGTATTATCATTTTTGCCGATCATAAGGTGTTTCCAACCTATGATCGAAGACGATGTATATTTTTTGAACACACTCCTATACTATGATATATCACCATTTTGCCGGCTATCTGTGTACATATATGAATGTTGTTTGTTTTACTGTTTTTATTTATTGCAAATGTCTATTTATCATACTAGAAGCAATTGAATCTGCTAATGTATTTAAATGTCTTGGAATATGCTGATATTCAATGTAATCAAACTCATGTTCCAAGAGACGAACTCTTAAAAACAACCTTAATAACACTGGATTTCTAATGGTATAAACCCTGTTAAGCTATAATACAACAAGTTCAGAATCCAACCTTACAATCAAACTCCGAATTCCAAATGATATGGACTCAGATAATAACTCAATCACTGCACTATACTCGGCAATCTTATTTGTTGTTTGACCAAAGCTTACCCCATGCATGGATACTAACTCGTCAGAGGGTGAATAGATAACCCAAGCTGCGGAAGAAATGTTCCGTGTACTACGACAAGCACCATCAGCAAAACCAATGTAGGTTTGAAGAGACGTCGACATTTGCAATATCAAGAGTAAAACTCAGATAAGCAGTAATAGTGACAAAACACATTTCTAAACTAGGCACACTTTTCTAATCTAAAACACACCAGCAGTAAAGAAATCTAAACTAACAAAAATATCCACACCTCGTTTAAGCATAATATCGCTTTAGATAAAGCCCATTTCTGGGTTTATCCAAAGGGACACCGTCAAAATCTATCAACTCATAGGCCCCTTTTGCTAACTTTCATTTAACAATGTAAGGACCATGCCACATAGGCACGAATTTCCCAGCTCCTAGCTTGTCGTTAACTTGATCATAAAGTAAAACTAGGTCTCCTTCTGAAAAATTTCGAGGGGTCACATTTCTATCATACTGAGCTTTTATCCTTTTAACATGAGCCTCGTTTGCTATTGCAGCATTTCATCGATTCTCATCTAATTGGGCTAAGTACAAGAAACGTTTCTCCTCTTCAGACGTAGCTGGAAGTAATTCTACGGCTAATTTTAGTGACGGTATTTCGCATTCAATCGGCAACACAACTTCCAAACTGTAAACCAGTTGAAAAGGAGTGAAACCCGTTGATGTTTTGACTGAGGTTCGATATGCCCAAAGCGCTGAAAATAACATGGAATGCCAATTCGTCTTGTGAATACCAATGATTCGTTTAATCATGGTGACTAAAACTTTGTTAATGGCTTCAACCAGACCATTTGCTTGTGGATAGTACGGAGTGGAACTATCGTGGCGTAGGCCAAGTTGTTCTGTTAGTTCAGTCATCATGATGTTCCGAAAATGACTTCCATGATCTGTAATAATAGCTTGAGGAACACCGAACCTAGCAATTATGTGATTAAATACGAATGTTGCAGCAGTCTTGCCGTCAGCTGAATATGTAGGCATCGCCTCGGCCCATTTTGTAAAATAATCTACTACGAGAATAATATAGGCATGCCCCCCGGCCGAGTGAGGGTTACATGTGATAAAATCGATACCCCATTTTGCGAAAGGACCAACAACAATTATAGGGTGAAGAGGAGCGGGTGGCGCGCGCATTTTTCGATCAAAAATTTGACAGTTGTGGAATTTCCGAACCGCATAAATGCAATCTTTGAACAACGTTGGCCAGAAATAACCTGCACGCAATATCTTTTGGGTGGTGGCATACCCAGACATATGACCGCCACATGCTCCAGAATGACAGTCATTTAGAACCTTCTCAGCTTCTTCATGAGTTAGACAACGTCGGAAAACAGAATCCGCTCCCCGTCGATAAAGTGTATCACCAATGATATTATATTGTTGGGATTGGAAGCGTATTTTCCGTCACTGAGTTCGTGAAATGTCAGGCCAAAAAGATTGGGTTTGGAGATACATAATAATATCCCCATACCATGGATCAAGTGTACTGATAAGAAACAAAAATTCGTCCGCAATGGACTCTTCTGCCACTGTTTCAATATCAGTAGAGGGGAAATCACACATCAGTTCCGCAAATACCAAAGATTTCTTTGCCTTGGATTTTTCAAATTCCAAGTCAAATTCCTGCAGGATAACTATCCATTTGGAATATTTTCCCCCTAGCAATTGTTTGGTCAAGATATACATCATAGGGTTGCAATTAGAAATTACTGTGGTTTTACGTAACAAGATGTAATGTCTAAAACGTTGGACAGCTTGAACAGCTGCCAAGGCCAATTTCTCCACATGTGTGTATTTGATTTCAGTCGGATGCAGATTTCGACTAAGGTAATAAATCACATGTTCATTGTGAGATTCATCATCCTGAACTAGCACCATCCCAATAGTAGAATGAGAAGCAGCGAGATACAAAATGTAATCTTGGTTGTAGTTGGGAGGATGCAATAATGGTGCATGGGTCAACGCGTGTTTAAGTGCATCAAAAGATCGATCAGCGATCTCATCCCAAAAGAACGGAATGTCCTATTTCAACAACCGGGTAAAACCCTTTGTAAGCTCGGCATAGTTAGGAATAAATCTACGTAAAAAGTTTTCTTTCCCCTGCAAACTTTGGAGTTGGCGCAAAGTCGAAGGAGGAGGCAATTTAACGATAGCTTCGACCTTCTATGGATCGACGCGAATGCCTGCTTTCGAGACAACAAATCCCAGTAATCGACCCGATTCTACGCAGAAAACACATTTATGCGGATTCAGCCTTATCCGATAATGCCTACATCTCATAAAAATTGCTCGTAAATGAGTGGGATGATCGGCCCTACGTAATGAAGGGTCACAAAAACCTTGAGAAGCCAAAGCAGATCCAGGAGGCGGATACCCAGGATAACTAGGAATCGGATTAGCATTAGGTATTGTATAACCTCCTGGATAACCAGGATGAATCGGACCATACTGAGGTTGTTGATAAGTATAACCAGGGTATGGTTGATAGCTCGGATTCTGAACATAGGGACTGAATTGCGGTTGTCCTTGGTACGGTTGATAAGTAAATTGAGGTTGACTTGTAACAACTGTACTTGTACCGGTTTGTCCTGCAGGCATCTGAACTGTAGTCTGAACTGAAGGTCCTGATTGAGGTATAGAGACTTGAGGAATTTGCACGGATATAGGGATAGCCGAACTCGAGGCTACAGATACTCCAGAAACAGGTGTGACAGGTTGAACAGACGTTGCAGCAGTTTGGGGCGGAGTCTGAGGTGTACTAGGCCCTGCCTGCTGAACTGAACTAGGTGCAGAAGTTTGAATAGTTTGAATAGCTGGTTGAACAGGTTGCTGAGTAGAACCAGAAACCAATGGCTGACCAGGTTGATAAGGTAACTGCACATTAGGCTGCAAAGGTTGTTGATATTGGGACGGATCCCACACCATCATTCTGGGATATTGTCCCGTAGAAGGTTGAACGTAAGGACCAAAACCTGGTTGAACGTAGGGTTGATAATAAGGTAAAGTTCCGGCTCCTTGAACAGATGGTTGACCAGAAGGCTGTTGGTAACCTTGCATTGGGTACTTCCCTTGAGGTTGATAACCTTGAGGCATGTACTGAAGCTGGGGTTGTTGAGGACCCTGAGGAGCATATTGAGTTTGGGGTTGACCTTGAGGAATGTACTATCCTTGAGGTTGGTAACCCTGAGGTATGTACTGTCCTTGGGGTTGCCCCCCAAAATAATATGGATCCACAGTTTGTCCTGGGAAAAATCTACCTTGAGGTTGTGCCCCGGGTGGTAACTGACTACCTTGAGGTTGCCCCCCAGGCGGTAATTGACTACCCTGAGGTTTCCCCCCAGGCAGTAACTGAGTTCCCTGAGGTTGGCCCCCAGAAGGAAACTGACTGCCTTGAACTTGAGGATTGGGAATATTACCAGACATCATAAAAACTTGCTCCGCGTTCGACGTTTCAATTTTAAGTCTATCAAGACTAGTTGATAACACATTTTTGATGGGTTGAGAAGCTGCTCCTGAGAAAGTACCAGACAAAGACTGATATCCCGCAGGAACGAAAGGACCACCATGTAAAAATGATTTAGGCGTTTGAGAAAACATGGATGATTCACCAGCCATAATAGATGACGGATAATAACCTCTGGGTGTAGGATGAAATTGAACTCGAGGTGGATAAAAAGAAAGACCCGGATTCTCTAAAAAGTCTGTTAAAGAGAGATACCAAGGATTAGTTTGAATGGGGCTGTAGAAAATAGATTCACGCTCCCTAAGATTTAATGATTGAGGGGAGTTGGGAAGAGATATGTCTTCGTCTGGATTAGTAAGTTCTTCAATAGAAATAAGTCCAGAGGGAAGATTGTCTGTAATGATATTTCTTACCCTAGGTGAACCTGGATCGCTAGAAGTTGGTGTAATAAATCCTGAGGATGTTTCTAACACAGAAGATTCAGTTTCAGGTTCAGAGATTTTAGGTTCGTCAGATAATTCACCAGAAGGAGAAATATTTTCAGTAACTTCAGAAACTGAAATCGGTTCTTGAATGTATTCTGTTGTAGGTATTTGATGATCAGGATGTATAACAATAGCAAAGCTTTCAACTTCTGTTGACCTAAGTCTACGGCTACTGTGTGGTACCAGAGCTCGAAGCCCTTCAAGTTGACCTGGTGAATATTCGGGAGGTTTCCCTTGTATTCTCCGGGATTGTCTCGGCAATTCCGCCACGATTAAAAACTATCTAATCACACGCAAACAAAGAAAAATTTCAATGAAAACACCTAAAGTCTCTAAGAAACAAACAATTGAATCATTCTCTTAAAAAATCTAAGAGTTCAAACCACACACAAACAGGTAACTTTCCGTACTAAAATCACTAGTTGGTGATGAAATCCAACTTAGTAGAATTTTAACACGAAAAGGGCGGTTGGAACAGTTACCCCGACAACCTGCTTAATGAAACATACTGGCACAAGTTTCTTCACATAACCATCTCGAGTGAAGAGAACCCCCCAGAGAGTCCAAGTGAGTCTAGTTGACGTCTGTTCCAGGTACAGTGGGATCTTCCCTCCACCATCACCTTAGGAAAGAATCCTAAAGATTATGGCCTCTAAGGTTACCAAGTGAAACAAATATACCTGGGGGAACAATCTACGATCCGACACACACGCAAGGGCAGAGTAACAAAGCTCAATCCCCTTGAAGGCTCCTTGAAATAATCCAAGGTTTACCGACAAGTGACCCCTGGCTCGTCGACAATGGTCTATCCGAGGTTTACCATTTTTAATACGTGTATATCTTCTATCGTTCCCAATGAGGAAGGATTGATTACCCCACTGGTTCAGATATGATCTCGTGCTTAACTCCTTTAAGAGGAGCTTCCCAGAGCATACATGGAACAACTGGAATTCTTCCTACCGCAAGATTTGTCTACTTGTTTGTTTTAGCTATCTTGGAGAGTTAATTACTCCCTACTCCAAGATACTAGCCTAAGCTATGTTGGTGATAAGAGCCCTAAAAAAAAATATTACTAGATGAATTTTATTTAAGCGTTATTTTTAAGAGTTGTTTCTTAAGTCAATGGGTGCGGAAATGAAACTTTGGATGATGTGAAGACTCAACTTCCAAAAAACACTAAAATGCACCTATGATGATATTCAATTCTTTTTTCTTTCAATGAACTTTCTATCTAAAGAAAGAGTTAGAGAATGCAATCCTTTAAATTCCTTCTTTAAACATGAAAAATAATTGAAAGAAACTATTTTGTCTTTTCAATAAACTATCAAAGTTCACAAGAAAAATCCTTTTCTTTTCCAAACTAGAAGCTACAAAACAATTTTCCTTCGAAAGAAAACTACAAAACTAAAACTACTCAGAACTACAAAATCTAATCTTGAGAACTATAATCTAAATTGAGTAAAAGCTTTTTAGATTTTTTTTTTATGAATGTTTTCCTTAGTTGTTCAGCAAACTAAGAATCTGTTCGTTCAGATAACAAACAGATCAAAAACACTCAAAATATGTTTTTACAAAAAAAAATGAAATTCAAAATTTTGAACCAAGTTTTTTTCGAAGATTTGCAAAGAAACAAAAGGCTTAATTTCTCAATATAGGATGTTTTCACAATCAGGTCAGATTCAAAAGACAAAAAGAGATCAATGTAATCTGAGATACTGCAAATTGTCAAAAGTTCGAATCACTACAAAGACCAAGCAGGAAAAACAATCCAATCGGAAAAATCTTCTAGAAAATCATCAAAACATTAACACTGTTGGAGTTCATTCACAATAAATTCTTGATAGACACAATAACCAGTCTGGGCAAAAAAACAAAGATTTAAAAATAGACTAGAAAAAGAAACCTAAAGATTTTCTAAAATTTTACAGGGTCCGCAGGTAACCAGTTTTGACAGGTGCGGTCCCGCATTGTATTCTCTAGAGAAAGTGCGAACCTGCCCGCACTGTCAAAGTATAGCAAAGTGCGGTCCTAGCAAAAATTATAGAAAAACCCAAAATACTTCAAAATTTTCAAAAACAGGAAAAATATAAAGTACCCAGACAGATGTGTATCAATCAAAAACCAGGAAAAAATGTTTCCTCAAATCAAAAATAAAAGAGAACCAAAAACAACAAGTTCTTTCCCCAGTGGAGTCGCCATTTTGTTGTGTAGATTAATTCGTCTTGCGGACAAGACCGATCTCTCTAGTACTAAAGGTAACTAGCAACAAACAGCCAATTATACTAATCTCTCTCGAAGCATATAAGATTCATAAAAACACTATATAGGTGTAAGGCCTACCTTATGTCCAACGCTTGCTTGATTTCGTTGAAGTCCTTCCCGTGCACTGAAAGAACGTTTCTCGTGAATCTGCAGTCACAAACAAGAAAAAAGATTAAGCAGCACCTGTATAGACATTATTATAAACCATACTTATCATAATGATCAAGGAATTTATGAAATAAACCATGAATAGACAGTTTAATGAGAGAAATGAGTATATTTGTATTAACTTCAAATAAATAAAACCTTTACAACCTGTGCCTTGATGTTGTGCAGGTCCTCCTGGGGTCCGAAGCAGGAATCTCTTCTAATTTGACAAGCATTGCACTCTTTGAACCAAGAAAAATAGAGATGAGTGATTTAACCTCACTGAAAGTCTTAGTTAACTAAGTCTGAATTTCAACAGCATTTAACTTCAAATATCTTAAGCTTGAACTCCCTTTGAGGCTACCCAAGGCCTCTTTTTATAGTGGAAAAGAGGAGGTTTCTTGTTCCAAATATGAAGGGATATAATCCTCCTTCAAAGGGATTAGCTCCTTCCATCAAGGGGTTAGCTCCATCAAGTGAGGGATGCATGAACCTTCTCAAAGCGTATCCATTCCCGAAAATTCCAATCTAGAATCTTCTAGAATTCACCTGGAATTCACTTTTTACATTTTCTCGCCTTTTTATGTTTTACAGAGGTCCGCACCCATTACACAAAGAACGTGCGGTATGGTTCCGCAGGCAGGCTGAGATTTAGGTGCGGGACCGCAAGGAATGCATAGAGAAAGTGCGATACCAATTCTTAGGGGATTTTAGGGATTTTTCTCTGATTTTGAAGCTTGACATGAGGAGCTGATATATTGGACTTGCAAAAGGAGGAAGTATGAGTAATGATAAGCTCATACTCATGGTAAAATGTCAAGGTGACAGTTTTCAGTGTAACAAATTGCCCCCTAAAGTGCAAAGTCTGGAATAAATGAAGCTGTAGTCTGTCATATATGAAGAGTGCAGTACTTTATCATTTCAAAGATCATCATGTGGACACCCCAGTCGGTACCTGTAAAAACATTCAATGCAAAATATATACATGTATATGTCATCACTGAGGTAGGCATTCCCATACTCAGATAAAAACTAACTATAAACTAACTGAAATCGTTCTGATATAGGAATGATTTTGAATACATCATAGTACAGATATATGTAGACACAGTATGGACGCAGCCATCTGTTTATCAATAGTCTACTATATAGATGACAACAAAATTCCTCGCAGCCTGGATGGTGGAAACTAGATCCAGGGTCTTGATTTCCGCACCTCGAACCAGTACGATTCTATCCATGTGAATGAATGTGTCGAAGTCGAACATGGTAGAAACCACTTGATTACCAGTCAATGATGTGAACTGTTAACAAGTGTGAGAGAAACCACCAGTAATGTCAATGGCTCTCAAAGTACTCAGTAAAATTCATGAAATGTGAATGAATAAGCTAAAGTCGAACATCTCACGAAATCATTCGATCGAAGGTCAATGATGCAACCTGTCGTCGAAGGCGAGAAACCTGGCATTGAGGTATGCAGATTTCAAGGTACTGACGATTTCTGGATCAACTTCCTAGATAATGTGCTGATGTCGATAGAAAGCGATCTGTCGTAGGCAAGCCCACAACACGAAATCATAGATCAAGTTTTGAAAATATATTGGCAAGGACTGACTCAGGGATGGTCAAAAATGGATGACAGATATTTTGCAGATGAATGGTTTTATTTGAACTGTTCTCTTGGACACATAAACAGGTGGCTTGGCTATTATTGATGACTAAAACAATACTTTCCAAACAGCTGAAAACTTTCAGTATTGGTACAGTATTTTATTTAGGCAAAGTTTTAACAGAATGAATAAAAGTGCTAAATTGATAAAATTGGTTGACTGAGTTTTCGGAAAATTTAAAATACAACAAACACGCCCATTTTCTCTCTTTTCCCCCACCATTTCTGGCAAGTACCTCTTTATTTTTGACAAGCTTGAGGAGGATAACATTTGCTTGATTATAAGCTCATCCTTCGGATGAGTCCAACTTAGTTTAAAATTCGAACCCTAAGAAGGAGTGGTTCGTTCCTGTTGAAAATTAAACAGGTCCTTTATTGTTAAGTTTTAACGAGTCCAGTATAGGAGAAACTCGGTGTTTTTCAGTTTTAGGGAGTCAGAAGAAAAACTTAAGAAAACTCCGTGGGTGTACTTTTTCGTAAATTTAGTCTCTCGAGCCTGAAAAAGGATAAAATAATGTGGGAGAGAACTCTTTTGACCGTATTTAGTCAACGTATACCTTTTTCGTAAATAGTTCATTTCAGTCCGTAAAACGGGTAAACTTATACTGAAGGGACGACTGTTTATTTACTTTAACGAGTTCGAATAGTCAAGTACTCAGCAATATTTTCATATTTAGAGAGTCTGAAAAGGGCTTAACAGAGGATTCCAAGGTTTCGCTTTTTCGTAAAATTTTTGAAAGAGTCCGAAAAAGTGATAAAAGTATGCTCTTTGTTGAAAAACGATCAGTTCACCTGAAAAATCCTGTTTCTGCACAAAAACTCAAAAAATTACACATACCTGTTTAAGATAAGTAAAAATGCTTTCAAAGATACCCTTTTAAAGTGAAAAATAAATAAATTAAAAATTCATTCATTCGAAAAAACTTATAAAAAGGACTTTTTCTATTTCATTTTTACCGTTCAGTTCCAGAGTGAAAAGTAAAAAGCTTTTGGATAAAAAAGTTCCCTTGAAGATTCTGGAAAAATTAAACGAATTTAGATAGAAAATCGTCGACTGGGTAATCACGAAGCCTCCTTCTCTTGTTTTTCATCGTTTGAAATTCATTTTTTGAAGCTTTAATTTGATTTTTAAGGCAAAAAATGGTTCAAAAATGCGCCCGGCAGGGTACCTGTGAGTGGGACACGGGTTACTGCTTACCTGATTTTCATAAAGGGAAAAAAATCGTGGTCACAACACCAGTACGATCGCGTGCGGAAACTCGCTCTATTTCAGGCAGTCTGGTACCGTAGCAGTCCAATTTTAAAGCATGGTTTTCTCATTTTTCTGCCAAAAATTTTCAAATAATATCATTCTAACTTGCCTTATTTTGTATTGCAGGATTAACAAGATGCTTATCTGGCGAGAAAGAGAGCATGAGGAAGTGGATGAAGCTGTAATGCTTCATTTTCCCACACAAAGGGCATTAAAAGCATGTGGCTTATACAAATTCTGGGCCATCTCTGGCATGAGGGCACAAGTGGAACTCTTAACATGGTTGGTAGAAATTGTGTAATGAAATTGTCTAATTATTATTGTGTACTTGTATATATTTTGCAAACATTAGCTCTTTTGATGGCGAGGAGATGCCAGGTCCACCACATGATCCAAGTGTGGATCTTGATGATGACGATTAGGATATGGCTAATGTCGAGCATGATAATGATGAGGATGAGGCCAGTGCAGCAGAGAGGCATGCTCCTGCTCATCATGGTGCACTATTGCCCCCTTTTGACAGGTGTGGACGACCTGAGACCAGATATAGGATGGAGTTGACCAACCAACTATGTGCATTGATTGTTGATGCGGGCATCAGGCCCGCTCATTACAGAGACATACATGCCGACGATAAGCTATTATGGATGTAGAGAGGCATGCCGCGTGACATGTACGGCCTGATGCGGCATGTCGTAGGAGCTACAACAGTAGTTACGTGACTCAGGAGGATTGTCCGTAGCTATAGGCGTAGTCAAGCCATGACACATGATGGACATTAGTCTGCGAGAAGCGACTCACATGCATCTCATGATCGTTCACCTCACGGAATGCCTGATGAGCATGACGCTCCACTAGCAGCATCTGACAGTCATCACGGAGATGAAGCTGGACCATCGACCACGTCCAGTCAGCAGCCTGCAGCTACATCCATCAATACTAGTCATGATGATCATGAGCAGGCTAGACCATCGACTGTCGAGGCTGCACTATTCACTGAGAAAGCCTCCACTACTACTGCTCATATTGATGTTGTACTACCACCAGCGGATGCATCCATCAGTACTAGTGATCATGATCATGAGCAGACTCGACCATCGACTGTCGAGGCTACACCCAGCTTTTTCAAGCAGGCATCCACTTGAGGTACTACTATTGATATTGTTATACTACCACCAGCGCCTGATCCATGACATTTATATTACAGTTGTATATTTTTAACATTATTCAGTTGTGTGTGTATATATATATATATATATATGGTCCATATATTTTATGTTCATGTTGCAGTTGTACTTAATTTTCATGTTGGTGATCATCATGATGCGGCGCATATCGTTAGGTCATGTTAGATATGTTCATTTAATGTTTATCTTGCAGATAGATGTGTATATGTGATAGCATGAGTTATTTGAAATATTGAGATGTATATTTAATGTTTGTGTTGTGATGATCTTAATATATAATGTTAATTTGATGTTTGAATGTGTTTATTAGTCGAATATGATGTTTGTACGATGGTTATCATGATTGTGATGATGTTTATTAATTAATTTTATATTAAATGACCATGATATTTATTAAATATTATGTCATGATTGTAATTGTAATTTAAATTTTAATTGTATGTAAAATTGTAAAATTGTATTTGTATTTGTACTTATTGTAATTTAGACTGTAATTGTATGTAAAATATTTATTAATGTAAAATTTTAATTGTAATTGTAATATTTAATTTATTCTAAAATGATTGTAATTGTATATATGAAAAATTGTAAATGTAATTGTATTTAAAATTCTAAAATTGTAATTGTAATTTTAATTGAATTGTATGTAAAATATTTATAAAATTTTAATTGTAATTGTAAATGTAATTCTATGTAAAATTGTAAATGTAATTTTATGTAAAATTCTAAAATTGTAATTATATTTGTAATTGTAATTTTAATTGAATTGTATGTAAAATATTTGTAAAATTGTAATTGTAATTTTAAATGTAATTCTATGTAAAATTGTAAATGTAATTGTATGTAAAATTAAAATTCTAATTCTAATTCTAATCGTAATTCATGTATGTGAAATTAATGTAAAATTGTAATTTTAATTTTAATTCTAATTGTAATTATTGTACTTTTAATTGTAATTGTATGTAAAATATTTGTAAAATTTTAATTCTATTAATGTGAAAATTTTAATTGTATTAATGTGAAATGATTTTATTAAAATTTTTAAATTTCCAAATTTGCAAATAATTGTAAAATAACAAATCTATAATAATATGAATTTTTGTAACATAATAAAGTTTCGAAAATAATGAAAATAAATTCATGTACTTTATAATTATCATTATTTTATTATGATCTTACATACAAAAAAAAAAAACTTTATATAGTTCGGTGCACTTATCATCCTAACACACACTGGTGCGTCGTATAAATAAGACGCACCGGTGCGTCACAATTCTTCCACATCGGTAACGAATAAACGCAAATTACAAAAACGCAACTCTATTTTATTTAAGTGAAAAAAAAATGGCAATTTGAAAAATGGGCGGCAAAATATTTTTGAAAATATAATTTCATAAAATAATTCTTTAAATACTAAACACTTTTCATTATTTCACTATTTTTGCTAAACTTTTCAGCCAGATATTTGCAGGAGACAACCTGGAGCAAGAGAGCAGGAGGACACTGTGGAGCAGCGAAATACATTCAAACAGAAGCATTCAGACAATCAAAAACCAAACCTCTGGTGATTCAAACCCTGTATCATAGAATTTGAAACCATCTCGTGATTAAATTTGATTATTTTTTTTACTTTGTTTCTACAGATTTTTACTTTTTTCTGCAGTTTATCCATTTTTACCCTAAACCCTTAATTTTTTTTGTTTTTTCCCTTTCTTCTCCCTATTTCTATGATTTCAGAATTAGGGTTTTTCATTTTAGATTGACGTCCAACCCACACGACGACTTGCATATTTGTATCCCAATCCATTCGGCCATTGCGTGAATTTTTGAAAAAATGGATTTTTCTTTATCGGTGCACCCTGCGTAGTATACCGCACCAGTGCTTTGTATTATACAGCGCATCACGAAAGTACTGTAGTAAAAAAAATTGAAAACATTTTTTCTAAATCCGTGTGCCAAATCTAAAATAGGGCACTGGTGCTCCATTTAACTAAGAAAGCACCGTACGGTGTATTGGTGCATTTATAATATCCCACGCACCGTTAAGTCTATTAGACTACTTTTTGCGGTTTGTTTACAATACCCAATGCACCGTACGATGTATTATATTGTTTTTCGGTGCGTTGTTAATATCCCCACGCACTGGCGGCAGTGCGGACCTCGTGAAAGGCGCACCGGTACCTTGAGATTTATTTTATACCTGAAAAGTTGAGAATTTATTTATAAATATATTAATGAATGATATGGTACAGGTTTCAGATTGATAAAGAAATGTCTGACAAGAGATCAAGTAACAAAAATACTATTAACACATCAAGAAAAGAAAAAAAGACAAATTCTTTGTAAATTATTTATAAAAAATATTATTTTTGAACTATATGTAAGTTTAACTAATATGTATTGTTTATTGTGTATCATGCAGAGCCACAAGATGACGAAGCTCAATATGATTATTTCTGGTCTAGGACTAGAAGAGCGCAAAAGTTTAATGGAAAAATTACAAAAGGATGAATCAAGTGAATGAAAAAATACTATCAATCCAATATGAGTTTCTTTTTTTAATTATCATTAATAATATGCTTAAAATTATTAGATAACATGTGTCAAACAATCTACTAATTCACATATGTTTAATGTTGTACAAGGACCAACAACTCAGAAAAGGAATGTTGTTCTAAGAAAAGAAAAAAAATAGAACATGCAAATGAAAATCAATTGCTCCTTAGCTCATCTGGAGTGGTGCTGGAAGTTAACGAAAGGTGAAAAACTTTTACAAAAGTTTGAGGGATCTAGTGGAATGAATGTATAGATGTTCTTTCCAACAACAACAATGTGCTTCAAATATAATATGTAATCATTGAATTTTTCGATCATTAGGTACAATAAATAAACAATCTAGCATTAAATATTAATTTCAAAAATTTTATTGCAGAAAAGAAAAGAAAATGGAACCCATTCAGCACATAAAATAGGACAACAAGGAAGAAAATGGTTGATCTCTAAGTTTGTGAGTAATTGTTACTTCCTTATAACAACTTAACTAGATTTCATTTTTGTATTTTTTAAGTTGTTTTACAAAAATCATCATTGTCGAATGTCTTCAAACAGGTGCTAACATACAAAGAAGAACCATCAGACGAATTGATTGAAATTGGGTTAAATATGGGTTGTGAGTATATGTTGGCATATCAAAATTTAATTGTGAAATTTGTAAGCATCTATCGATCTTGTTTTACTTAGCTCCGTCTATAATTAATAGAAAAAAAAAATTATATTAAATATATGATTTGTTATGGGGGTATAAAACTTTCAAAAACAAAGTATGGAACTGCGCCAACAAATGAAATTTTGAAAGATGGCATGGTACATGGTTTTGAAAGAATGTGTATAATTTATGAATCAATTGTTGCTATGGTATGTCATTTTCTTTTCAATTTACATTAATGAATATTATTTAATATTGCAATTTTCATTATTCTCACCAATGTAGATACATTCATTTCAATTTATTTTTATGTTTGTAGATGGAAGGTGAAGAAGAAGAAAACAATCAATGCCATGAACAAAACATTCCTGAAAATAACCCATGTCATCGAAGTAGCTCTAGCAATGATAGCAGTTCAAGCGAAGAATGATGATCACTATGTTTGGATATCAAAGCAAGGCGTTTTATTTTTTGAAATATATATCTCTATGAAATTAGACATTTTCTTTAATTTAATGGACATAGTGTCCCAATTGAAAGACAAAGGGATACCAATAATTGTCCCATTTTGTATGATAAAGATTGTCTTATTCATTCATATATATATGTGTGTGTGTGTGTGTGTGTGTGTGTGTGTTAATTTATTCTATTGCATTCTCCATTGTCATTCTCAAATGCACTAATAAAAATTTAATTCATATGAATATTTTTATAAGATATATATGTGTCGACTTTTGATGAATAATGAATTTTAAAAAACCACAATAATTATGATATGATATAACAAATTAATCTAAACATCACACTCAAATGCATTAATAAAAATGTAATTAATATGAATATTGTTATAAGATGTGTCGACTTTTGATGAATAATGAATTTTAAACAATCGCAATAATTGGACTGTCACAAGTCAATGTTTCTAAAAAATACAACATGAAAATTGGTGTGTGTCAGTAACTGTACATCGGTGCGTTTATGTGTCTATACACACCGGTGATGTTATATGATCTATGGGCACCGTACAAATACCGATACCAGTTATAAATATCAGTGTGTTCATGTGATACTGCGCACCGGGGCGTTTACGTATCTACACTAGTACATTTGGCGGAAATTCCGACAATTTTGTCGTATTTTCGGAAATTTCCCCAAATTTTATCAATTTTTCAAATCCCGCCAACAAACGTCACTATATCGACATTTAGGTACATCGTCGCTTTTGCAACGTTCACAAATGTCATCGGTCTTGCGAAGTTTGGCACAAAATGTCAGAAGAGCAACGTTTGTGGGACATAACGTCGGAAATGCGATGTTGCTAACATATTCATCGGTCTTGCGACGTTTGGCACAAAACGTCGGAAATACGACATTGTTTACATTTTCGTTGGTCTTGCGATGTTTGGCACAAAACGTCGGAAATGCGACGGTGCTAACATTTTCGTCGGTCTTGCGATGTTTGGCACAAAACGTCGGAAATGCGACAGTGCTAACATATACATCGGTCTTGCGACGTTGGGCACAAAACGTCGGAAATGCGACGTTGCTAACATATACGAACCCATGAAAATTATAGGTTGTATTAAATTTTATTATTTTTATTATTTAATTTTATTATTATAAGTTGTTAGACATCATTATTATTATTTTTATAATTAAAATTTATTATTATAAGTTGTTAGATATAATTATTATTATTTTTATTATTTAATTTTTTATGATTATTTTTATTATTTAATTTTATAAGTTTAATCTTTTATGATTATTTTTATTATTTAATATTTTATGATTATTTTTATTAAACTTTATTATTTAATTTTATATAGATTGTATTATCATTTTCTACACATGAAAATTATAGGTTGTATTAAATTTTATTATTTTTATTATTTAATTTTATTATTATAAGTTGTTAGACATTATTATTATTATTATTATAATTAAATTTTATTATAACACCACCATTGTAATGTTTTTCCACCATATGGTATACTTTGGAATATGATTTGCCGCCATAATTAAACATTGGAACTTTGGGTTAATATATATAATGTGTGGAATTATATAATAAGGTTTGGATTATATATATATATATATATATATATATATATATATATATATTCTGCATCGGTTTGGAGGAAATGTCGTTAATGCATTAATATTTCATTCAAACATTTTTGTATATGGTTTTAAATTATTTCTATGTAAAAATATATATAACAAATTACGTATCTAAAAATACTCCATATTGTTTAAACTATAATTCAAACACATACATATAATTAGCTCAAATTTTAATTTAAAATGCAAATTATTTTAATATAATTTCACATTTAAATATATTTTTTCTCATTAAAATATAAATATAAATTTATTTTTACATATAATGTTATAATATAGTTTCAAAATAAACATCACATTAATAATTTCACATTCAAATATATTTATAGATTTTTGGCTTCTGTGATCCATCGATAAATTATGAAGAAATATTTCGGTAATAACCACATTACAATGAACAAAGTCGACGTGTTTCAAACCAACCAGTGTGGTTCATCTAATAATTATGAAGAAATCTTTCGGCAATAATCACATTACAATGAACAAAGTCGACGTGTTTCAAACCAACCAGTGTGGTTCATCTAATGATGAACCACACTGGTTGGTTTGAAACACGTCGACTTTGTTCATTGTAATGTGATTATTGCCGAAAGATTTCTTCATAATTCAAATATATTTCTTAAATAGAGTTTTAACTTACTTTTATATATAAATATAAAATAGAATAAAAATTTTGAAAAATAAATATCTAAAATTATTATAGAATTCACACTGCATTTCAAATATATTAACAATTATATTTTAAATATATTTTTTTATATAGTTTTGAAATAAGTTATTAGATTGGTGAATAAAATTAATTACATTAGAATTTTGTCTAATTTATTTTTTGGTAAATTAATTTCATGAGGTTCACATGAAATCTCAAGTCAAATTTAAACCAGCTAAACAAAAACTCTAATAATTTCATGAAAATCATCTAAAAAATTATTGAAATATCAAACTTGACAGTAAACCAATATGGGCTAAGTTAGCTTTATGAGGATCATGTTGGAAGTTATGTTGTTAATTTTCAAAATCAAACTAGCCGTTATCCTAACGACTAGTTTAGCCAATTCTATATATATATATATATATATATATATACAAAATTAATTAAATAATTAATGAATTACTTAATTAAATAAAACTAGCCATTATTATTCGATTTTAATTTTCAAAGTCAAACTAGCCGTTATCCTAACAGCTAGTTTAGCAATAAAATATTCCAAGCTATTATAAGATCTAGATCTTGGTTAATAATATTTTATTATGCAATAATAAGAATATATATATATATATATATATTATCACAATTAATTAAATACTTAATTAAATAAAACTAGCCATTATTATTCGATTATAATTTTCAAAGTCAAACTAGCCATTATCCTAACAGCTAGTTTAGCCATAAAATATTCCAAGCTATTATAAGATCTAGATCTTGGTTAATAATATTTTATTATGCACCATTATCAAGGATAACTCAATATTTTGTTATAAATAAGATGAGGGTTTTCCATTCATTTTTTTATCTTTGATCCTTTTATCATGGTCGAACTTTGATCACTTTTATTTTCTTTTTGCTTATTGAGCTCTCATTGAGTTCAACACGTCTTGGGTTTTCTACACCATTGAGAGAGATAATTGTTAAATATAATTATTATTTTCTTTATAGGATAATTTGCATCAATGGAAGAAAACATTAGAGGTGGAAAAAAAATTCAAAAGGGTGAAAGGGGTGATGGTATAGTTTATTGCCCTTGCAAAAAATGTTGTATGAGAAATAATGTTATAGTTTTAATAGCAACAGCAACAATGCATTGTAGGAAATATGGGCACATTGATGGTGGATCGAATGACTATCGTCCCGTGGTAATTAATTATCTATCTTCATTTTGATTATATCGTAAAATTTATATTATTTTAATACTTTTTATATTCACACTAATGTTTAATGATTAATGTTTGTAATTTTCATAAAAGCACAATTGCCCCCCAATTTTTTGCAGATGATCAATCAGCTTCTACCACTAAATAGTAGTAGATTAGATGATGTTGCACCAGTACAAGAGAATATTGCAGAAAAGATTAGTATTGGAAATGATGTTGTACAAGGTGAAGAACATGAAGCGAATGATGAAGATAATTTTAATGATCCCATGGAGGTAGATCATGATGACAATAATGAGACAATTCACATTAATGATGGGACAAATCAAATGCTCCAAGACTTGTATGGTGAGTCAGATGATGATGGTGGAGATAGTGACGGTATTTATGATGTACCTCTGATTAAAAGGTCAAGTGAACAACTTTTTGAACACTCAAATGCAACTCTTCTCTCTGCTACATTGTTGCTGGTGAACTTAAAGGTTATGAATAATTTGTTGAACAGATGTATGACACAACTCCTAAGGTATGCAATATGTATATATGATCACATATATGTAAATGTTGATTATTTTCCCTTTTTTTAGTTGTAATAAATGTGTAAAATAAAAATTCAATACTTATATATATATATATATATATATATATATATATATATATGATTAATAATCTTTACATTAACTAGTTTTTGTTTATGTTGTAGATTGTTGGGTGAATATTTGTTACCATCACCAAATACTTTACCTCGAACATATCGAGATCTACGTGCTATTATGAAACACTTTGGAATGGAATATAACACTATAGATGCATGTCCTAAAGATCATATTATATATTACGGAGAACATGCGTCGAAAACAGAATGTCCGAAATGTGGTACTAGTAGATATCGAACAGATCAACTAACCAAAAAGGTGCCTCAAAAGGTTCTTCGTCATATTCCCATAATTCCACGTTTGCAGCGAATGTTCAGGTGTAACAGCATAGCAAAGTTTATGGATTACCATTCAAAGAATAGAAGTGGAGATGGTGTTCTTCGAATGCTTGCAGATGGTTCTGCATTTAGAGAAATCGAGGAAAAATATGTAGATTTTAAAAATGAACCTCGTAATGTCAGGCTTTCATTGGCAGCTGATGGTGTTAATCCATTCGGAGAGCTTAGATCTACTTACTCAGTGTGGCCTATTTTTGTTATCAACAATAACATTCCTCCTTGGATGTCAATAAAGAGGGAGCACATAATGTTGACTATGATTATTCCAGGTATTTGATACATTATTTTTTCAAATGTAACATTTTCATTTCTCTCGTTGTTTGCATAAATATATATTTTATTTATTTACTTACTTATATATACATATATCATGGTAGTAATTATTATGTATCATAATTTTGAACAATTAGGTAAGTACCAAGTCAAATATATGAATGTATATATTGAGCCTCTTATTGATGAGCTAATAAAGTTATGGCATGGCATCACTATGTATGACATCACTAAACCAATCAAGCAGAAGAGATTTCAATGTCGTGGAATGCTTGTATGGACAATTCATGATGCTCCAGGACTAACACATGTTTGTGGTATGTAATATTTAGTTGCACTTTAATATAATACATAATTATCTAAATTAGATATACCATATTGCATGTTTTAAAAATGATCTCATAGTATAATTGTTATTGATCCATCTATTGCAGGTATTCAAACAAAGGGTAGATTTGCATGTCCAGTTTGTGACACTAAGATGAAGTATCATGATTCGCCAGACTCAGGAAAGATGGTGTTTGATGAGTTTAGGCACTTCCTCTCTAGGAACCATAAGTATCGTACTACTGAAAAACATCTTTTCAATGATAAAGAAGAAACTAGATTAAAACCACGAAGAATGACACCTCGGTTGTGGAAGTTGGAATATAACAGAATTAATAATCGTCAAGAAGCTGGTACGTAATTTGTCTATATATATATATATATATATATATTAATTGTTTATGTAATGTTTGGAATTTTTGTTTTAACTAATGAATTTATTTTATTGTATTTTATAATTATTGTTCTAATTTATTTTATTCTTTGATTTCAAGGTTGTTGTTGTGGTGAAGGTACTAATATTGTACTTCCACCTGGAATGAAATGTTATCCTTCTCAATTCGCGAGGTTTCCCTACTATGAGGACCTAAAAATAGCTCATTTTTTTATACAATGCATGTCGGGAAGAATGTGACAGAAACGTTATGGCGAATCATAGATGGTGCACATGATAGAGATAAAATTGACAAAATTTGTGCTGACATTGAGAAATCAAATCATGCAATGAAAAGTGTGATCGACAGATCAAATAACAATGGAGGTCGAAACTATAATAATATTCCATGGTTATTAACAGAAAAAAAAAAAAGCAATGATGTAAAAGAGGTCATTAGAAGAATTAAATTTCAAACAAGTTTTGCTTCAAACATAAATAATATCTTAACAAAGAAAGGTGACTTCAGTGGGGTGAAAACACATGATTGGCATACCTTTGTTAAGGTAATTTTTTTGGTATACGTTTTTGTATGTTATTGCTTGAATACATCATTTAAATTTTCCTTTTTTCTGTTTAATTTGGAAACCAATAACGATTCATTTTTTATTGTTATAGTATGTTCTACCTGTATCTATCCCAAACAACTTCGACAACAATGTCAAACAAGTTATATATGGTCTTAGTAAATACATGAGGTAAGTAGTTTTGATTTATACGCAAAATCTTGCTACAATTTCTTTTTGTACTTAATGGCATGATGTGTTAATTTACTTGTAATGAAATATATATTATGTTTCATTGAAATAACCTTACGTAATGATTTGTAGATGATTGTCATTGAAATAAATCCATCAAGATGAAATAAAGTATTGGAAGAGAGAAATTCCTCGGCTAATGTGTGAAATTCAAAAGCATCTACCTCCAACATTTTTCAATGCACAAGAACACTACTTGATACACCAAGTTGAGGAGATTGAAATGTGTGGACCAGTACACACAAGGTTAATGTGGATGGTTGAGAGGCACCTGAAATCCTTGAAGGCTTTGGTTTGACAAAGAGCATGACCTGAGGGTTCTATGGTGGAGGGATATGTGGTATATGAATCCATGGTGTATATTAGTCATTATCTTCCTATATTAGTTGTGCCAGCTATGAAGGCGGTGGATTGCATTTGGGATGTGAACTCCATCAAAAAATTTGAAGTGGAGCACCTGTTGGGAAAAGGTAGAATGAAGAAAGTGAGAGGTAAAAGATTTATTATGTATAATACATATAATGTTTCATTTTTTTACATCATGTATATGATAATATTCATATAGGTCTTATTCTTTCATACTTTATTAATTAATATAATTTACCATGGTTATAAGTTATATTTAATATTGGTGAATTATTGTTTTTTATTCAGGTGCTCAAGATTATGAGGCACTACTTTTATACATTGAAAACAATCTTGAGTGGATGAGTGAATGGATTGAAAATTTAAAGCACGTAACGACGATAGGTTATCATGGCAACTACTGTCTGAATTGGTTAGAAAAGAGTATCGCAGTAGAGATGAAAACGTTACAGACAGGGAAATTGATTTAGCATATGGTTTGAAAGATAGAAAGGTAAGCAATTAATTCACCTATTTTATTCATTACTTATTTTATATTATATTTATAATGTGACAACAAGTTTGATTTTTCAGATAATTTTCAAGCTGTGTAAATTATATGATTAATTATTAATTGAGAATGCATCTTTTTCATGTTTGGCATATTGCAGTTGAAACACCACAAGGCTATGTGGTGCAATGGTCGTAAATTTTGCATTAAACAGTTGGATGATAACAGGAAAAATTCTGATAGTGGGATAACTGCAGTATTCCAGGTCACTAATGTTTCCTCCAGGAGTGATAGACATTCTCGAGAATCTGAAAATAGATATTATGGGTTTTTAGATGATATAGTTGAGAGTGACTTTAATTCCTTCAAAATAGTTTTGTTCAACGTCAAATGGAATATGCTACGAATGAATGTACATGATGATGATAGAACACTTATTCAACATGAAAATGGATTTCCAATGGTTAAAACATCGTAGTTTGAAGTAGGAAAAGATTGATATGTTTTTCCAAGCCAATGCGAACAAGTCTTTTACTCAGAGGTTTTATGTGAGAACAAATGGTCATTTGCTATTAGATATGATCCAAGAGGAAGGCCAGTAGAGTATACTGTAGAGGAAGAAGATGATATTGATCAAGAAGAAGATGATGCAGTGGCAGATTAGTAGGAAGATGCATTGACAGACGAAGAAGATATATTAGAACATGAACCAGGCATAGGAGATGAGGCAACAAATATTGATGATGATGTCGATGAGGATATTATTGAAAATGACATAATTGATGATGATGATGACATAATCGATCATTTCAACACCGTTTCTGAATCAGATGTTGATATAGATGTCGATCAATTGGATGAAGATCAAGAAGATACAGAAGAAGAATATTGATACAAATGTTATGTTCAAGTATGAGCTGGTATGTTATAACTTTATATTTTAATATGTAGGAATTATTTTCTTTAAATAATTTACTAATTATGTGGGTTTATTGCATGTTGTTTATTATTTCAAACCAATAAATAATGGCCTTACTATTGTACAGGCTAAACTAAAATTATGTATTTATACAAACACATATTGAAAATTGTGTTTACGACCTTAATTAATTTTAGGTTTGTTCGTATTCTATTTCATAGATTGGGTATTGGGAAAATGAGAGTGATGTGAGGGGGATGGGAGGGGCCATATGAGCTTCCACCTTCACGTGGTTGGCCCTGTTCAATACAGAATAAATTATTCTTGAAACCAAGAGAAGCTCATTCATATTTATTTAATTTGCATTATTGTAAATGTCATCATTGTTGTCTGATTATTGCAGCGCCAAAATTGCTGAAATTGTTAGAAAACATTAAAAGTGCATTTATTTTAGGAATTTTCCAATGAGGCCATAATAATTTTGTCCAGATGACCATTTTCTTGCAGTCGTGTCATTTTGTTTTAGGGCACCCGCCCAAATGCGTTTGGTTCGGGTCGTTTCGTTTGAGGGCACCCGCCCAAACCCGTTCGTGTCGAGTCATTCTGTTTGAGGGCGGTCGTATCAAATTTGCTAAGTTGTGATTGCACGAGTGCCTTGTGCACGTTCGTGCATCCCATTTTTCATTTTCTCATTTGTGCCTTTCTTCGGTCGGGCGCGTCGTGTCATTTCATTTGAGGGCGCCCGCCCAAACCCATTCGGGTCGAGTCGTTTCGTTTGAGGGTGGCTGTATCAAATTTGCTAAGTTGTGACCACATGGGTGCCTTGTGCATGTTTGTGTGGCCTGTTCACCATTTTGTTTTAGGGTGCCTGCCCAAATCCATTTGGGTTGGGTCGTTTCGGTTGAGGGCGCCTGCTCAAACACGTTCGAGTCTGGTCGTTTCGATTGAGGGTGCCCGCCCAAACGCGTTTGGGTCGAGTTGTTTCGATTGAGGGTGGGCATATCAAATCTGCTAAGTTGTGACTGCATTGGTGCCTTCATGTGCATGTTTGTGCAGCCCATTTTTTGTTTTCTCTATTGTGCCTTAGTTCAGTTGGGTGCGCCGTGTGATCAGGGCACCCACCCAAACGCGTTAGGGTCGGGTCGGGTCGTTTCGTTTGAGGGCGGCCGTATCAAATTTTCTAAGTTGTGACCGCGCGACTGCCTTGTGCACATTTGTGTGGCCCGTTTTTCGTTTTCTCGCTTGTGCCTTCAATGTTCGATCGGGCACGCCGTGTCGTTTAGTTTGAGGGCGCCTGCCCAAACCTGTTCGGGTCAGGTCGTTTTGTTTGAGGGCTGCCGTATCAAATTTGCTAAGTTGTGACCGCATGGGTTTCTTGTGCACATTCGTGTGGCCCATTTTCTATTTTGTTTGAGGGTGCCCACCCAAACCCATTTGGGTCGGGTCGTTTCGGTTGAGGGCACCTGCCCAAATGCGTTCGGGTCAGGTCATTTCATTTCAGGGCACCCGCCCAAACGCGTTTGGATTAGGTTGTTTCGGTTGAGGGTGGTCGTATCAAATTTGCTAAGTTGTGACCGCATTGGTGCCTTGTGCACATTCGTGCAGCCCGTTTTCCATTTTCTCTCTTGTACCTTCGTTTGGTCGGGCGTGCTGTGTGATCAGGGTGCCCGCCCAAACGCGTTTGGGTCGGGTCGGGTCATTTTGTTTGAGGGCGGTGATTTCAAATTTGCTAAGTTGTGACCGCATCAGTGCCTTGTGCATGTTCGTGTGGCCCGTTTTTCATTTTCTCGCTTGTGCCTTCGTTCGGTCGGGCGCGCCCGCGTGTCGTTTCGTTTGAGGGCGCCTGCCCAAACCCATTCGGGTCGGGTCATTTCGTTTGAGGGCGGTCGTATCAAATTTGCTAAGTTGTGACCGCATGGGTGCCTTGTGCATGTTCATGCGGCCCATTTTCCGTTTCGTTTGACAATGCCTGCTCAAACCCGTTTGGGTCGGGTCATTTCAGTTGAGGGCACTCGCCCAAACGCATTTGAGTCGGGTTGTTTCGGTTGAGGGCGCCTGCCCAAACGCGTTTAAGTCGAGTCATTTCGGTTGAGGGCAGCCATATCAAATTTTCTAAGTTGTGCCTGCATGGGTGCCTTGTGCACGTTCGTGCGGCCCATTTACTGTTTGCTCCCTTGTGCCTTCGTTTAGTTGGGCACGTCGTGTGAGGGCGCCCGCCCAAACGCGTTCGGGTCGGGTCAGGTCATTTCGTCTGAGGGTGACCGTATCAAATTTGCTAAGTTGTGACCGCAGGAGTTCCTTGTGCATGTTTGTGCGACCCGTTTTTCGTTTGCTCGCTTGTGCCTTTGTTCAATCGGGCGTGCCGTGTCGTTTCGTTTGAGGGCGCCCGCCCAAACCCGTTATATGATGAAATTTGCATGTTTATTTTTTTCCCTGCATGAAGGATGCATTTGGTTTTTATGACCAAGTTGGGAAAACTTCACCCTTCCATGAAATTATTCATTTCTATCACATTCGCAATGTTGAATTCCTCTAATACTACTCCTAGAACTCTGACTCTGCTCTACAGCTAGAATGATTTAATGGAATAAAAACTTATCACTATGACATGTTGTACTTCATAAGAGACTACTAAGAATCTTAAGTATGGTAAATCCACCTTCACCTGTCATTTGAACATAGAGCAGAGTTATCTTAATCATCAATTTTATGGATAATAGACATTTGCGCCCTTTTTAACCCTTAGGGGTGATTAATTAAATATTTATGAATCTTAATATTTATAAATTAATATTTATCAATCTTAATATTTATAAATTATTTAATTTTCTATTTGTCACTTCAAAATTTTATGATGAAAACCATTTTAAATTCATTTTTTTTCTTTTATTGTTTGTTCATTTAATCTTTTAAAAATTTTGTTTATTCATTTAATATTTTGAAAAGTTTGTTTGTTTCGCAGAGTCCGTTCATGCTTCGAACCTCTGACCATATCCAGTTAGTTGCTTTGACACCGTTGATCTTGTAACATCTGATCCTACGGTGCAGAGAGGCCAACGGATAATAAGGGTTTCTTTCTAGCCATCTCTTTTGGCATTTCGCGCTATTCCACTCAGTTGGATGCAAAGGGTTCTGGAGCTGGTAATGGAGGGTTGCTTCTACGGTTAGTTTCACCAGCTCAATCATGGCCTTCCCTGTTTTTGAAACTCATTACCGTGAATCCCATGTCACATTTTTCCTAAATTTTGTTATCTTTCGATGAGGGTTTACAAGACAGGGTCCCCTTCAGTTTTCTGGTATCTCAATTCCTCCTTCCACTGGAGTACTTCTATGATGACTTCAACAACCTACAGTAACTCAGCATGGTAGGAACAGGTAATCCACTTAGATGTCTCTTATTACCGATCATTATTTTCTATCCACTGTGTTTTCTTTTTATTTTGATTAGATGGGTAACTCCAGGTGGTTACATACTCTTTGCAGGGTTTGGGGAATTTGTAGACTTCGGGCGGCCACAAGAAATTTGAAAGGATGCAGATGAAGTTAGCTTTCCTAGGATGCACAATGGCATTCCCTGGCAACAGGTACTCATAAAATTACTATAGATCTTTCGATTTTGTGCGTAATGCCTTCCGGCGATAGTTTATAATACTTCAAGGTTTAAGGGTTTTTAGTGCCGCAGATGAACTGGGATCGTTTAAATGATATTGCAAATAATAAGCAACTATTGTGCACAAAAAGAGACCAATGAAACTATCATCTTAACCCCTAACCCCTTAAACACTAATTCCCAAACCCTAACCCATTTAACCCCCTAAACCTTTAATCCCCTAACCCAATTAACCCCTAAACCATAAACCTCTAAACCCTTAACCCCTAACCCATTTAACCCCCTAAACCCTAAACATATAAACCCTTAACCCCTAACCCTTTAAACCCTAAACCATTAAACCCTTAACCCTAACCCCTTAAACCCTAATTCCCAACCCCTAACCCATCTAACGCCCTAAAACCTAACCCCATTAGCCCCTAAAATCCTTAACTACTAAATCTCCTAACCCCATAAACCCCTAACCCATTTAACCCCCTAAACCCTAAACCTATAACCCCTTAACCCCTAACCCATTAAACCCTAATTCCCAACCCCTAACCCATTTAACCCCCTAAACCTCTAAATGCCTAAACCATTTAAACCCTTAAACCCTAAACCTCTAACCCTTAACCCCTAACCCCTTAAACACTAATTCCAAACCCCCAACCCATTTAACCCCCTAAACCCCTAAAACCCTAACCCATTTAACCCCTTAAACCCTAGCCCCATTAACCCGTAACGACCCCTAACCCCTAAAATCCTTAACTACTAAATCCAATAACCCCCTAAACCCCAAAAATCTAACCCCTAAACCCCTTAACCCCTAATTCCCAACCACTAACCCATTTAACCCCCTATACCCCTAAACCCCTAACACATTTAACCCCCTAAACCCCTAACACATTTGAGGTTGGCCGTATCAAATTTGCTAAGTTGTGACCACATGGGTGCCTTGTGCACATTCGTGCAGCCCGTTTTTTGTTTGCTCCCTTGTGCCTTCATTCGTTCGAGAGCGCCGTGTTGCTTAGTTTGAGGGCGCCTGCCCAAACACGTTCGGGTCGGGCCATTTTGGTTGAGTGCGCTCGCCCAAAAACGTTTGGTTCGGGCCCCCTAAGCCCCCAATCCCTGATCCCTTAACTACTAACTCATTATTCAACCCCTAACCCCTAAATGAACCTAAATCCCCTAACCCCCAATCCCCTAAGCCCTCCAAATTTGAATTAGCTTTGAAGAAGTAATTTTTTTCTTACTTCTGTCGAATTCACTATATACTTAGATCATGAATGTGAGAAGGTTGTTTGCAGATTATATTATTATTGTATCAACAGTGTAATTATTTCTGTGTAGTTATATCTTTCTAGTCAAAAACCTCATCTTCAGAAATAATTTCTTGTCATTTTCAAAATTGACTGCTTCATTGAGCACAACATGCAGCTTATCTAATACTTTATTGAAGCTAAGAGCTCCATTTTTCGGGTGCTAACTCCACTATGTGTGGGGTTAATTAACCCTATGCCTACAATGTTTATTGTTTGCATATCAAATTGTGTGGGGGTAGATAACTTGTACCCATATCACATAGGCCTCATTCACTTACGAAGGTTCCCCAAAATCTACCCCCAATTTGGTTGATCTTGCTCAGCTTGAAAATTTTGAATTTTCATTGATGATTGATTTTCCTCTTGCTCGAATGCAAAAGGAAGATGAATTTCATATTTTTCCTCCATAATTTCCACATTCGACATCTACTGTAGCTATTCATCTATGCTCATCTAGAATCACCACAAGTTGTACCTTTTTTTTTGCAATGGATTCTTGATGTTGATCTTCACGAGATTTCTCCTCCTCAGAAAACATATCTTGGTTGTAAGCATGGTTGTGGTATGTTGATGTTCAGACGAAAACTACAACTTGTAGCCCTTAATCTACTAGGGGTCGGTTACCTTGATATTAATGGTGGTGTATTCATACTCATTTTGAATAACCAATAAAGGGTAAAGGAAATTGATAAGTTTTATCTCATCCATCTCTAGGGTAAGCTGCTTTTCGGCTAACTCCACTGCTTTTGATCTCAATTTTTCCAATTGCTTCCTTCTCTCATATGATACCTGAGCCTTTGCCTTTCTCTTCCCTTCTAATTCCGTAATAGTGTCATAGTGATGCCAACCAACTTCTTTGGAAAGCCTTCCTAGCAGACAATACTTGTGACCTGGCACCTAAATCCCCTAATCCCTAACCCCCAATCCCTAAACCCTTAACCACTAAATCATTATGATCTCCCTAACCCCAATCCCTAATCCCTTAACCACTACTAAATCATTACTCCCCTAACCCCTAAATGTACCTAGATCCCCTAACCCCTAAGCCCCTAATCCCTAACCCCTTAACCTATAGTAACTCATTATTCTAGTCCTAACCCCTAACCGCTCAACCCTAAACCTCTAACCCCTAATCTCCTATTCATCGAACCCCTAAGCCCCTAAAAACTATGCCATGAAAACCCTCCAAAAAATTCTTAAATGATGGGAATTCCTATTCAATATGCGTGAAGCTAGTCATGGAATGTGACAAGTCATCCAAGATACATCCAAATATTTGATTTGTGCCTTGGGGAATGTAAAATAATGGGTAAGATACAATCACTAGTGAGAAAATAATTGGTTCGAAACTATGTGTGAAAAATTCCAGTCAAGCTAAGGGATGGTGTGGCCTAGGTTGGATGTGATCCCTAGGTGATTTTGACGGCTTAAAAGCCCTTGGTTCATGGCTACTCAAATCACATGTTAGGCATGCAACTCATCTCAAAACTCACATTACCTAACAAAATAAAAGTAATGGATTAATGCACAACTTATTTATTTCCTGGGCATATGTCTAGGTATGTTGACATAAATTATTTACGTATTCATTAGGAATAACATATAATGGCTCAATATATGGAACATTAGAATTTTAAATATGAATATTTGTATTTTCAAAAGTTTGCATAGGATTAGAATATGCACTAAAAAAATTTTGTGACATATCATTATGCATATTATTATTATCATTCATACAATACAACCCTCCTAGAGCCAAAATCGTTGACATGGTTGAATGACCATAGGAAATGAGTGGATTTTCTCCCCAATGAAAGTTCCCATTTTATGTATGGAAACATACAAATAACCTACATACTTTAGAAAATAAATTTCTACTTCCTTAACTTTTCATTTTTGTGTACAATTTAGAATTGATTAGATATAATCTTATAAATAAAATATAATGGAGAAAATTAAAACCCCTTAGCATTCTTCTTGACAAGGGTGTTTGATTTGAACATTGTTCCTAATCGAGAAACTAGGATATGATTTTTTTTTCTTAAAGGTCTAATTTAAAAAGTAGATTGATTTTAGAATTAGGACTGTGTGAAACCAAATTTTAGATATTATACCTATTCAAATTTTTTTCACCACTCCACTTGTTCCACCTATTCAAATTTTCTTAATCGACCTATTCAATTTTTTTTTTCCCGCTTCGCTTGTTCGACCCTTATGCCTTCTTTCCCATGATTCCATTCTTCCCTATGATGCTTGCTTTTTTCCAAATTCTTGCAAAAGCATGGACTCTCTGAAACCCTAAAGCGGCCATAGTCCATTAACGGTTCGAAATCCATAGCAGCTGGTGGATATATTTCGTGTTTTGCTGATGTTCAGAAATCTGTGGGAGATCTAAAGAGAAATCGATCGTGGAAGAATGCTTTCTTCTTCTGGAAGAATCAGATTGGTATTTCCCTTGTCTTACCCCATTCAAATTCGCTACTTTTTCTTCTATGCTATCTTGGTTATGAGATATAGATGCTTCTACACTATCTTGGTTATGAGATATAGATGGTTGTAGGTCTGAATTTCTGTACTCTATCTTTGTGGGTCTGTTCAAATTATAGGGATATGGATTATTCTCCTTTAAACTAACCCAATAAACTCCGAGGCTATAGGTGAATTGAGGGTGAATTGTAGAATATAGTGAGGAACAGAACACAACAAAAGGGTTTTAAATTATTGTGGCACTTCAATGGCTAGTGCAATAGCAAGACAATGTGGTTCAACACTAATAAGAAAGAGAGGGGAATTGCTCTTGTCTTCTTCAAGCTCCACCTATATCAATGGAGGTATGAAACTTGAGTTTTGGGTCCCTCTACCAATTCAGGGTTCTGCTATGACTAGAGCGCCCCAGCTAATTCTAGCCATGGTGCCCAAAAAGAAGGTACTCCTGTTATCCTCCAAATTTGGCTTAGATTGGCTTATATTTATATGTCTAGTGTCATTTTGTGCATTTGGTGTAACAGTGCGCCCCCCCTCTCTCTCTTTTCTAATGGAAATATCATGGAGAAACATCCAGGTTCTTCCCTGCATTTCACAGATGGTACTCAATGTAAATATGTTGTCGCTGATTGTCATGCCTGTCCCTATTAGGTCATCTATTTAGTCACTAACCAGAGGCAGCAAGCCTAAGGCATTGACCCTGAGACCTCATACATAAAATTCAAATCACCACTCAAACTAGAGTTACCCCATTTAAACATTTCATCTGACCAATAAGAACTTAAGCAAGCTCGTTGAGTTTTTAAATGTTTGGAACTATCTCATCTAATCCTTAAGCACTTAAGCAAGAGTTATATTGCTTATACCTTGCCAATCTTAACCGACCAATGAAGGGAAAACTTATCAAAAGCAGGATTGGAGGGGAAGGATAAAAACTCTTCCTATTAACCACCCAGGGTGGACCCAATTGACATCTCTATATAAAGCAATGTAACCTTATGCTCAATGGGCATTCATAGTTGAGGCTTGTGTTTATGTTTTTTGGCAGGTTAGGTATCTATCTGTCTACACACAGTTAACTTATACAAATAATCCAAAAATATTGGTATAACTCTAGGGTCAATATGAGTTGCAAAAAATGGTTTTCTTTCTGCTTTGAAGACCACCCTCAGCATTTTTTGCCTTTGGTGAAACACATTTCTCATAAATTAGAAAGTTTATTTGTGTTTCCTTGTAAACTCCTAATGGCATGTATGTTTTGAAAACAAGCTCTACTGAATTTGCTTAAGAATCACCTGTAGGCCCAAACTGCTATAAATCCAAATGCATTGTTTTTCAAATTTTCACTATACATTTCCAAGAAGTATTGACTCTTCAGTGTGTATTACGGTACTTAGAATATAGCCTTGGCATTGAACAGATAAAGTGAAGCAATATCAATTGAGCTTACTAGTTTGTATTCTGCAGACCTGTTTGGTTGGAGTCTAGGATTGATATATCCTCCTAATTCAATATTTATATCACATAAGATTTTAGGCCTGCGATATTATTTGTCTCTGATTATGACCAGATTTCAAAAACCAACATCACCTGGACATGCCACTGATTTGTTGAATCCTTAAGATTTATCATTTTACAGAGAGCCTGGATGTAATATTGATATATGTCTCTCCAGTTCTTTGAGGATGAGAATCCATTTGACTCCTAGACATGCACACTGTGTTTTTCTCTCACCCTGCATCACAAGATATCCTCTTTCAATCTCATTTGGTATCCCTCTAATTGTTTTTCAGTCCAGATATTGTTCATGCTCTGCAAATATTATGAAGCGGATGAAATAGATGAGCATGTAAAGGTTATGGGCTTGTAACCAAACTAAATTTTCATACAGATCCTGTTGAATGATGTTGTAATTGATGTCAACATTGGTCTATGAATGCTCTTAATATGTTTCTATGGGTTCATTAATTAAATCTTTAATTCTCAAGATGTCCTCGAAGCCCAAATTCCTGATCTTATTTTCTTGCACTTGTTGAAGAATTTGAGGATGAATATTAATGAATTTTGTCCCGTAACCATCTTCATTTGAATCTCCTTGTTGTGTTGATTCTAATGGTAGGTGGCACATCACGTTGGTCCTCTTAGTTGAGGAGATATGGATTCTTGAAGTTGAAACCCCAATTGTGGTCAAAAAACCCCAAAGAAGATTCCACAAGCAACTTATGGATTGGTTTATTACTAGTGCCGTTTTTATTCAATCAAAAATTAAATTATGATAGGCCTCTTAGTAAATTTTGTTTGCAAAATAAGTCATGGTCACAGGAAAAATAACTAATTAAATTTGGAAATTATGTCTACCTCCTAAACTAGTTTGTTTTTTGCTCCAAAAATTCAAATTTAAATTCAAATTTGAGGTTGGTTTCCCTCATTTTATATTAAGTTGAATTAACAAGGAAATTTTCCCTTCTCCTCTATATATAGGGGCTCAAATCCTCCATAAGAGGCAAGATTTATGTGCTATCTTCTGTGATATTTTCTATCCTATGCGGCTTTAAGTAGTCCTGATTATTTGAACCAGTGGGTCGAAGTTTGAGAGGACTCTTGGGTTAAAAAAAAAAATAGGTATTTGGTTTTTTTCAAGGAGACAAATCTAGAGGGTTCTAAGGCATATATCATCGAGAACATGTGCTAGATCAAGGGTGAGTTTATTGACCTTGTGAGGCGAGTCTTTTTTAGGCCAATCAACCCTTTGTGACAGACCTTGTGAGACCATTTTTCAGAGGCCAGTCAACCCTTTGAGGGAGATCTTTCTGAGGAAAACATAGGTGGTTTTTGAAATATTTTGTAGACCTTTCTTAGGACTTTTGTCCAATTTGGAGTTCACTTAATTTCTATATTTTTATTCTTAAGCGATTTGATCAGAGGAAAAACTATTTATGAATTTTTTGACATTCTAGTGCTTACATCCGAGGCATCTTTCAGAGGCAGGGGTAAACTGTGTTACAACCTTGTTGATCGGAGTCTAAGTACTATTCAGCCCTGTGGGAGATCAATTATGTGGAAGTCTAGATACCTGAAGTTGTTTTTTTTACCATCTCATCCCTAGATTGACATTTTTTGAGAGGCTTTTCCACACAAAATTAAGGGTTATTTCACATTGGTTTATGCTAGCATTTTCTATGGCATAATCTGAGTCTTCTTGTGGAAAATTTCACCTCAAATTCAAATGCATATTTTCAATTTTATGGAAGATTTTAACACATTCTTTATTGAAATCTCTAATGTAAGTGTTTTCATCAATTTGCAGTTGCCTTAGGCCACCTAAAACATTCTTCAGTGAGGTATAATGATATTACTCTAAGGACGAGTGTTGGTACCATTTTTTGTATTGAAAACATCTGTGTAGTATATTTCACTGTCAATTTTCAGGCCATTTAAGAATATCTTCAAAGTTGTTTTTAAGGTCAAACCTATCAAAGTACTTGGGCCTCAATAGCCCTAAGAAACCTAATCAATTTTAGGCCACCTATCTTGCATGAGAGTCTTATCTTATCACTCATTGAAAGGGCTTCATCTATATCAATAGGATCCATATATTAAAGGCATGGAAGACTATCAAAGGAGCATCAACATTTTGGAATCAAACGGAAGAGAATTGACAAAAAGATAAGGGAAGATAAGGGTCAGATGAGTGGCATACATATTCAATAATTAGTGGCACATTATATGAGTATTGTCACCTTTCATTTTTTTTAATATTTTTAGCCTTGCGTCAAACGAGCGATGTTTCCTAAGCATCGGAAGAGCGACGATTATTTTTTTAAATATTTTTACTATTTCGTCGGAAGAGAGACGTTTCCTAAGCGTCGGAAAAGCGACGATTATTTTTTAAAATATTTTTACTGTTCGTCAGAAGAGCGACGTTTCCTAAGCGTCGGAAGAGCGATGATTATTTTTTTAAATATTTTTACTGTTTCGTCAGAAGAAAGATGTTTCCTAAGCATTGGAAGACCGACGCTTTCAACGTTGGAAGAGCAATGTCTCTTTTTTTTAAATATTTTTAGTGTTTCATCAGAAAAGCGATGTCTCATAAACGTTGGAAGTGTGACGCCTTAAATGTCGATAGAAGAAATGTCGGAATTGTGACAGTTATGTGAAAATTTGATAAACTTCGGAAGACCAATGCTTTAAATGTTGGAAGAGGTAACGTCAGAATTGCGACACATATGGATCATCAGAAGACCAACGCTTTGGAAAATGTCAGAAAAACGATGGATTGAAAAATGTCAGAAGAGCGATGGTTTGGAAAATGTCGGAAGAGCGACAGTTGTTTGGAAACATCAGAAAAAGTGTCGCTCTTCCGACACTTTATTGAAGTGTCGAAATTGCGACATAATGGCTAACCATATTTTTTCTGGCCTCAAACTATCACTCTTTCGACGCCTATGTGTCGGAATAGCGACGAAGTGGCCATTCGAAATTGGGCCAAATATACTAGTGCTATAAGCATCGATCCATTTTTACGATCTATGGGCACTGCACGAATACCGATGCCAATTATAAATCTTAGTGCCTTTCTGTGATATGGTACACCGGTGCGTTGATACAACCTATGGGAACCGCACAAATCCCAAGACCAATTAGAATGGCCCCATGCGTTGTATGACCAGGACTACGCCTGGTGCGGTTTTACACCTAAACATCCCGGTGCATTAGACTGACACAGCCTCGGGGCGCCATCGACATGTACGCACCGACGCGTTAAAGTAATAGTAGCGCACTGATGGAAAAACATCCGTAATAACCTCCGGCCGCCCATTTTTTTTAGTTGTGTTGAATTTCCGTGAAAAGCTCTGCCAAAACCTCCGTAACCATAAATGGATGTTGTAGAAAATGTTTTTTTGACAATTTTGGCCAAGTTTATAACACTAAAAACCTCCTTTATAACCTCTGCTAAAGGGTGTTTTCCTTGTAGTGTGGACGTTGAAGCTCATCCAAAAATACCAAGAAAAAGAGGCCTAAAAATGGCATTGGAGCGAGAGAAACAACAAATTTGTTAGTCTGAAGAATTGACATTTGATGAGCTCATTTCCATGGAGATAAATGAGGATAGAGAGCTTTGGCTATCAAGATTTAATGAGCATCTAGATAATTTATTAAATAAATCTAAAAATAATAACAAGTTTCAAAGCCACATGACAATTCATTATCGTACTAGGGATACCATTTCTCAAATAAGGCTGAAACAAGTCAAAAAGAGGCTTAAAGAGGTGCAAATGAAGCTCAAGGAGAAACACAGATTGGATTTATTGGCGGAAGCTTCATCAGATGTGTAGCCTTTCTCTTTCAAGTTTCAAAGAACCAATTTTGAAGACTTTGGAGCAATTTTTGTATTTTATATGATTTTTGGCAGAATTCTGGAAATTTCTCATTGCAGAAAGGTAACGAACACTTATGACTTTGTTATTTGGAGGCATCCAAATGGTGATTTATTTACATGGATGGATTTATTTTGATTATTACATCATATAGAGATAACCCTCCTGGCATGAAAAGCTACAATTTTGGAGAAAAAACTAAAAAACCACCTATTCTTCATGTTTTTGCCTCCTTTTTGGACCCTTTGTTACGCTTTTGAGCGACCCTGGGAGAAAGGATTTTTGAAGGCCTTACCGTGGTCCATTTTGAAAAATTCAAGATGTTTTGGAAACTAGACACACAAGGCTACTTGACCATTCTTTCAGAAGTGGATTTTTACTTCTCAAAGTTCCTCAAAAGTTCCTACAAATTTCAGTTACACTTCTACAATTTGTTTTTAAATTCTTCAGTCATAATTGTCATAGATCCGCATTGGATTCCCTCAGTACACTTGTCAAGCTCATAAATGGTCACAAATTATAGGCTATGAGTTTCCATTAGAGTTATTAGGTTGGATTTTTCTTCCTATTATTATGGAATTTGTAATTAATGTAAGGGACAAACACTCCTAGTTTGTAGCTAAAATTCAAGGAATGGTTTCTAACCTCCATAGAAACTAGGAAATGGCTCATATTTTGCATTTATGATCCATTTTGGATGGGATTCCGACCTGATGAGGTGTCATGGTCTATATTTTCTATAAGTAGACTCTCTTTTGTCTTTTTTTGGGTTAGATAGTCTCATATTTTGCAGTGGAGCTCTTGTAACCAGTTTGTGGAATGAAATCAGAGACAGATTTGCAAGAAATATTGTGAGATACTTGTGGTATGATTTGGAAAATATGTATTTCTCATGTTTTCTTATTATATTATTCTTAATTCCATTTCTACTTCTTCATATATGTCTATGTTGTAATTTTGAGAGCAGAATTCATGTTATGCATGCTCTGTTTTAGACAAGATTCACCATACTATGTTTATTTGCTTGTTAAACTGAATGAATTCACCTCGAAGTTCAGAAAAATCTCATTTACAGTCCATTCAGTGACTTTCCTATCCAACATTCAAATTATCAAACAAATTTTACTCATCTAAGCTTACATATCTAGCCTAAAATTTTATGATACTTAGCCATTCATTTGACTATTTAAAGTGACAAAGAGAGATCCCTATGTGGTCCAGGTAAGGCTAGCTACCTTACCTAAATTTTAGTCGGTGGTTACCTTTCTCCATTCATACTGTTAGCCTTAGGAAATTGGGGAGAGTGATAACAATGGTAACATGCAAGAGACCTATAAGAATAAGAACACATATTGAAAAAATTGATCTAATGACATTTGCATACTCTAAATGATGTTTCTCGGTCCTTTCAAATATTTAATACTTGGGAATAAGTTGTGAAAGTTGATTGTACATAATCTAGACACCATATTGGCACAATTTTTCTTAAAAGTGACACTCATCAATTTATGGCAGCATGAGGTTTGTCTTTAGGGTTCTTATGTTGCATATATCTAGGAGGGATCATCCTTGAAGTATTCAATGTAAGAATAATTCATATTCTTTTAGTCTAGATTCTTCTTGTTTTCTTTTCTATACTTTTTTCGATTTCCTGGTAAGAAAATTTTCATTCTTAGCTTTCTTAGGATCCCATACCATATTGCTTATTAGGTCACTATAATAATATTGTAGCCCATTTATTTTTATTGTTGTTGTATCCCCCTATTATTATTGTTGTGCCCATGTATCCCCCTTATTGTTATTATTATGGCCCATATAAGTCCAATGTTGTTATTGTTGTGTCCTTACATTATTATTATTATGTAGGATCTAATTATATTGTGACCCCTTAGACTCCTATACATAGCAAGGAGCTCTAGTCATTTGTATCATCCAATAATTGTTCATTTATGTAATGTAAAAGAGGTTACCCCCTTGTAGAGGCTAATTTTAAAGTCATTGATCTATCTTTTTTTCTATTTTGTGAGTTGGTTGCATAAAATTTCGTATCAGAGCTTTGGATTCTAGGATTTTGTTACTTCAAACAGGTCATCTTGGAATTTTCTCTATAAATTATTTTATAAAAAACTTCAGAAGTTAAAATTGAAACCATGTAGAGCCAAAATATTGGTAAACTTTGTATATTAATTTTAGATCTTGGTTCCACATAGTTTCTGAGATATGGGTTGAAGAAGTTAGGGTTTTTGCATGCTCCAGAATTCAGTCTTAAACAAGTGACCTAGGGAAAATTGTCATAACTTTCTCTTCAAGTTTCGGATTTGAATTTTGTAAAAAATGACAGAAATTGCAGAGACTGAAATTTTTGTTGTAGCAATTTCAGGCCCGAAATATGAAACAATGACATGTGACATTCCATACAAGTTCACCTACTGAACCAGGCCATAATTAGGTCATTGTAGGATATTTGAAATAAATTTATCTTGAAGAATACAATTTTTATCTGACTTATGGAATTGGAAAGAAGACTCATAGGGATACCATAAGACGGAATTTCAAACCTTGAAGAGCTAAAATTACAAAGATACAATAGTTTCAATATTGAGCTCCTAAAATGCAAGAAAAAGGTGTGTATTTTTAAAAAATTTGCATAACTTTTGTTTGAAAATTTAGTTTGAAGTGATTTAAAGGGCATAGTGAAACATAGATATCATTGTTTAATTCCAAGATACCTCGAAGAAAAAAAATGGCCACACCTAGTAAGGCCCCAAAAATCTCTACTATGACACATGAAGAAGAGGAAGAAATGCAACATAATATATCAAAATTACGAGACCAAGAGCAACAAATTTTTCTCTTGCAAAGAGTAACCAAAAATGAAATGGAAGCTAAGATGGATGGCTTGAAGAAGGTTTTAAAAGAAGACATGGAATATTTGAAGGATGGCATAAATGTTAAGATGGAAGGTTTGAAGGATGGTTTAAAAATAGAAATGAAAAGTGTTAGGTCCCTATATTACTAGTATAGTCCCTTATTATTGTTAGTGTAACCATCTTATTGTTATTATTGTACCCTTGTAACCCCCATATTTTTATTATTGTGCCCTTAAATTATTATTGTTAGGTCGGCTAGGATTACATTGTGGCCCCATGGACTCCTATATATAGAAAGGAGGTTTTGTAATTTGAATCAACCAAGAATTGTTCATTAATGTAATGTATTGGAGGTTTCCCCCTTGAAGTGGCTTATTTCTAAGGCGTTTATATCTCTCTTCTCTTTTTGGAGCTGGTTTCACAACATTTGGTATTAGAGCTTTGAGATTCTAGGGTTCTGTTGCTCCAAACAGGTCAGCGTGGAATTTTCGCTATAACTTTGTTTCTACGAAGGTTCTAAATCTGAAATGTTTAGAGTGTGAAGCCAAAATCCTGAGGAACATCGTCAAAAAAATTTAGAGCTTGGTTCGAAATATTTTCGGAGATATGATCTGTGCAATTTAGGTCATTTTGCAGGCTCCTGAATTTAACCTAAACAGGTCATCGTGGTATTTTCGTAATAACGTTTTTTCTACGAAGGTTCAGAAGCTGAAATTTTTATAGTGCGAAGCCACAATCCTGAGGAACATCATCAAAAATTTTCAAATATTTTTTTACAACATTGTCAGAGATATTATCTATGGAAGTTAGGGCTTTTTTAGGCTTCTGAATTTCATCTCAAAGAGGTGATCGTGGGAAAATATTCATAGCTCTCTCTCTGAGCATCGGATTGGAATGTTGTAAAAGTGGTCACAATTGCACGGACTTTGGTTTTTTTTCTATCAATTTCAGAGCCAAAGGAGGAAACAGTGACACGTGGCAAGTCGTACAAATTCGCTCTACTGAACCAGTCCAAAATTGGGTCATTATGGGAGATTGGACATAACTTTCCCTTGAAGAATCCAAATCATTTAAGACCTGTGGCATTTGAAAGAAGCCTCAGAGGGCTACTACAGGGCTGAATTTTAGATATTAAGGATTCACAATTATAGAGATAATTCAATTTCAATATCGAGCTCCTCAAAAGCAAGTAAAAGGTGTGTATTTTTTTTTTCTGGATTGCATAAGTCTTGTTTGAAGAATCAAGTTGAATTGATTCCAAGGGCATATTGTAGAATAGATATCAGTATTGGATTCTAAAATGGCCCCCAAAAAGAATTAAACACCCATTAAGCCTTTAGAAAGCTCTACTATGACTCATGAAGACGAAGAATGGCAACATGACATATCAAAATTACAAGAGCAAGTGCAACAAATTTCGCTCTCATAATATAACAAAAATGACATGAAGTTTTGAAAGAAGAGCATGGAAACAAGGTTGGATTTGTTTGAAGAAAGAGGCGTGGAATAGGAGATGGATGGTTTGAAGAATGGCATGGAATCTAAGATAGATGGCATGGAAGCTGGCATGGATTCTAAAATGGAAAACATGAAGAATGATCTAAAAGAAGACAAGGAAGGTTTGACAAAGTTGATACAAGAAATGTTTCCTAATGGTGAAAATATAGTAGAGGAAACTCATGATGAGAACAAAATAAATTTTAATCATGATTTCATAAAATCTAATGTTGGCGGGAAGAACCACCATATTCCAAAAATGGATATGAGGAAGTTTCATGGAAAGGATCCTGTGACATGGATACTACAGATGGAGCAATATTTTGATCTCCATAATGTGCAAAACACACAAAAGCTACGCATTGCAAATTTACATTTAGAACAAAATAAATTTGTATGGTATCGATGGCTTTGCTCCCGTAAAAAAAATTTCACTTGGTCAATTTTTACAGAGGAAATGATAGCACATTGTGAGAATACAAAGATCAACACCTTCTTTAGCCAATTGATAAATCTCAAACAAAATGGTTTAATGGGGGAGCACATTGAGGACTTCCAAAAATTGAATATAAGGGTAATTGATATTCCATAGGAACACAGAATTGATCTCTTCATAGGTACTTTAAAGGATAACATCCAACATGAAGTTCGCATTTTGGAACCTGATTCATTGGAGAAGGCATTCAGGTTGGCAAGAAAAATTGAATGTAAAATTATGGCGACAAGGAAGCCTACCACTCACTTCTATAAATATGGAAGTGTTGCTACTCCTAGATTTCCAAAACCTACAAGGTTGACACCACAACAATTGGAAGAAAAAAGAGAAAAAGGGCTTTGCTACAGTTGTGATAGCAAATACACTAAAGGTCATAAGTGTGCTGAGAAGAAATTATTTTACATAGATTGTGAAGAGGAAGAAGAAAATGAACAAGAAGAGGATATACACCAGGAACCAACCCTATAAGAGGAAGAAATGAGTCCAACCATATCGTGTAATGCATTGGCAAGAATTACCACTCCTCAAACTCTCAAGATAGAAGGACATATCAAGAAGAAAAAGGTAATAGTGTTGATTGATTCAGGTAGCACCCATAATTTTATTCATTGTAAGGTAGCCAAGGAATTAAATTGTTTCCTATACCCAGCACCAGAATGTCAAGTGATGGTTGCAAATAGAGGAACTATAAATTGCTCTGGAAAATGCCATAATATCAAGCTAACCATGGGGGAATATGTATTGACTAGTCCAATGCTTGCCATTCCTATGGGAGGTGCTGATGTTGTACTAGGAGTACAATGGCTACAATCTTTGGGGACGGTAGCTTTTAATTTTCAAGAACTTTTCTTGAAATTTTTTTCAGAAGGAAAGGAAGTCGAATTACGGGGTATTGCGGGGAAGCCAGGAAGGATAATAAGCTCTAATGTCATGACAAAGCTTCTAAAGAAAGAACAACGAGGCGTAATGGCACAATTATGCTCACTAGAAGTTCCAACATCAAAATCATCTATTTCTGCAGATCTCCAACAAGTCTTGGACAATCATTCCAAGGTGTTTGAAACTCCCAAAGGACTCCCACCTATTCGTGATCATGATCATGCTATTCATTTGATTCCAGGAAGTGTTCCTTCAAACATCAGGCCTTATAGATATCCTTACGTCCAAAAGAGTGAAATTGAACGTATGATTGCAGAAATGTTAGAGGCGGGTATAATTCAACCTAGTCAAAGTTCTTTCTCTGCTCCTGTAGTATTGGTACACAAGAAGGATGGATCATGGCGCATGTGTCCGGATTATAGGGAGCTCAATAAGCTCACCATTAAAGATAAATTTCCCATTCTGTGATTGATGAATTATTGGATGAATTACATGGAGCAATTTATTTTACCAAGTTGGATCTTCGTTCAGGATATCATCAAATTAGAATGAAGACTGAAGATATTCCAAAAACAACATCTCGAACTCATGAGGGTCATTATGAATTTTTGGTCATGCCTTTTGGCCTTACCAATGCACCTTCTACATTTCAAGGGTTGATGAATTCCATTTTCAAACCCTTCCTTAGAAAATTTGTACTAGTATTTTTTGATGATATACTAATCTACAGCAGGTCTTGGAAGGATCATGTTGAACATGTTGACAGGGTGCTCAAACTATTGCAGGAGAAACAATTATATGCAAAAAAGTCCAAATGTTTCTTTGGAGTACAAGAGGTGGACTATCTGGGTCATATTGTATCTCACGAGGGGGTTAAAGTGGACCCTAACAAAATTAAAGCCATTAAGGAATGGAAAGTTCCCACAACCATAAAGCAGTTGCGAGGATTTCTCGGGTTAACAGGGTATTATCGCAAGTTTGTTAAGAATTATGGGAGAATAGCGGCACCTCTAACAACATTATTGAAGAAAGATGCATTTTCATGGACTCCTGAAGCAACTAAGGCCTTTGAACATCTTAAAGAGGCAATGTGCCTAGCACCGGTCTTAGCTACGCCAGACTTCACAAAAACCTTTATTGTGGAATGTGATGCCTTAGGAAATGGAATTAGTGCTATTTTAATGCAAGAAGGAAGACCCATTTCTTTTGAAAGTCATCCAATTAAAGGAAAGTATTTACAGAAACCTATTTATGAGAAGGAAATGTTAGCAATACTGCATGCACTAAAGAAATGGCGAACTTACCTAATGGGAAGACACTTCAAGGTAAAAACTGATCATGATAGTCTTAAAACACTTTTTGGAACAAAGACTATCTTCAGAAGAGCAGCAAAAATGGGTCACAAAGATGTTGGGTTATGACTTTGAAATAATCTACAAAAAAGGAAAGCTTAATGTTGTTGCGGATGCACTCTCAAGAAAGAATGAAGAGGTGGAAGCATTGCTTTGTGCCATTTCTATTATCCAACTAGATTGGATAGCTGAAGCAAGAGATGAATGGAAGAAGGACAAAGATGTATGGACACTCATTCAAAAGTTGCAGCAAGATCCTAGTACATCTGATACATTTAGTTGGAAAAATAATTCCTTATGGTACAAAGATCGCTTATATCTTTGTAAGAATTCCCAACTAAAACAAAAGATTCTTTTGGAATTGCACACTTCTCCTTTAGGAGGACACTTAGGATTTTTTAAAACTTACCACAGGGTGAAGAAAGAATTTTTTTGGGATGGCCTTAAATCTGATATTCAAAATTTTGTGGCGGAATGTTTGGTTTTCCAACAGAATAAAGTTGAGACAATTAAGACCCTGGGTCTTCTACAACCTTTATCCATTCCAAGTCAACGTTGGGAGGATATTTCAATGGATTTTATCACTGGTTTACCTAAGTCCAAAGGAAAGAGTATCATCATGGTGGTAGTTGATAGACTTACCTATTATGCACACTTTTGTGCATTATCTCATCCATTTAAAGCAAGTACAGTTGCTACTAAATTTATGGACACAATTCAAAAGCTACATGGAAACCCAAGGGTTATTGTGAGCGACAGAGATCCCATTTTTATTGGAAATTTTTGGACGGAGTTATTTTCTTGTTTGGGTACACAATTAGCTCATAACCCATCTTATCATCCTCAATCCGATGGTCAAACTGAGATAGTAAATAAATGTTTGGAAGGATATCTTCGTTGTTTTGTATCTGATAAACAAACACAATGGGTCAAGTGGTTACCTCTAGCTGAATGGTGGTATAACACTTCCTTCCATACTGCAGCAAAAATGACCCCATTTATGGCACTTTATGGATATGATCCACCATCCATCACATCATCTTTAAGAGAAAATTCGAAGGTTCAAGCAGTGGAAGAACACATCGAGCATCAACAAGAAGTTCTCCAACTCTTAAAGGACAACCTGAATTTGGCACAAAATCGAATGAAACAAAAGGAATATCAACATCGCAGTGAGAGAATTTTTGACGTAGAATACTGGGTATTTTTACAGCTACAACCATACAAACAAATGTCCCTCAAGCAAGCTAAGAAGGATAATAAATTATCGCCAAATTACTATGGTCCTTACAAGGTGTTGCAAAATATTGGTACTATGGCATACAAATTGGAGCTTCCTTCTTCTTCACGAGTGCATCCAATTTTCCATGTTTCATGCTTAAAGAAGGTTATAGGTGAAAATCTTCCAGTTCAAACAATATTTCTAGAACTTGATGAGGAAGGAAAAATCATATTGGAACCTGAAGCAGTCACGGAAACAAGAACTTGACAGCTACGGAATCGATCAATTTCAGAGTATCTCATCAAGTGGAAGAATTTACCCACTGAAGATTCTACATGGGAGGATGAGAATTTTATACAGAAGCACCCAGAGCTACTCAAGCATTGAGGACAACACTTTTTTGAAGGAGAGGGGTATGTTAGGTCCCTATATTACTAGTATAGTCCCTTATTGTTGTTAGTGTAACCCCCTTATTGTTATTATTGTACCCTTGTAATTCCATATTGTTATTATTGTGCCATTAAATTATTATTGTTAGGTTGGCTAGGATTACATTGTGGCCCCACTAGGATTACAATGTGGCCCCATGGACTCCTATATATAGAAAGGAGGTTTTGTAATTTGAATCATCCAAGAATTGTTCATTCATGTAATGTATTGGAGGTTTCCCCCCTCGAAGTGGCTTATTTATAATGCATTGATATCTATTTTCTTCTCTTTTTGGAGTTGGTTTCACAACAAAAATGGAACTGGAAGATTTCAAGGAAGGTTTGACAAAGTTGCTATAAGAAATTCTTCCTAGTGGTGACAAGGTACTCCATGAAAATCATGATGAGGATAATATGAATACAAATTTTGATTTTAGAGACTCCAATAGTGGGTTGAAGACTAGTCACATTCCAAATATTGATATGAGTAAGTTTGATGGAAATGATCCAATAACATGGATACAACGGATGCAGCAATTATTTTATCTACATAATTTGTTAAACACACAAAAGGTACACTTTGCATCTTTATATTTAGAAAAAAATCAACTTGTGTGGTATCGATGGATGTGTTATCATAAATAAATTGTCACTTGGACATGTTTTGCAGAATAATTGGTAGCACATTATGAGGATACAAAGAGAAATACCTTCTTTAGTCAATTGATAAATCTCAAGAAAAAGGGTTCAATGGCGGTGCACATTGAGGACTTCCAAATATTAAATATCAAGGTAAATGATATTCCAGAGGAGCATAGGATTGATGTATTCATAGTAAATTTAAAGGATAATATCCAACATGAGGTCTTTACGAACCTGATTCATTGGAGAAGGCATTCAAGGTGGCAAGAAAAGTTGAAAGAAAAAATTTGGCAACAAGGAAGTCTAACACTCACAACTATAAAGAGGGAAGTGTTGTTGCTTCTAGCCTTCCACAACCTATAAGGTTGACACCAGAAAAATTGGAGGAAAAAAGAGAAAAAATAATTTTCTATAGTTGTGATAGTAAATACACCAAAGTTCATAAGTGTGTTGAGAAGAAATTATTTTAGATACATTGTGAAGAGGAGGAAGAAAAGGAACATGAAACATCAAAAGAAGAAGATATACACCAGGAAACAACCCCAGAGAAAGAAGAAATTAATATTACCATATCTTGTAATGCATTGGTGGGAATTACCACCCCTCAAACTCTCAAGGTAGATGTATATATTAAGAAGAAAAAAGTAATATTGTTGATTGATTCGGGTAGTACCCATAATTTTATTCATTGTAAAATATTCAAGGAATTAAATTTATTTCTATATCCAGCACCATAGTGTCAATTGATGGTTGCAAATGGAGGAACTATAAATTACTCTGTAAAGTGTCATAATATCAAGCTAACCATGGGGGAATATTTATTGAATATTTCAATTCTTTTCATTCCAATGGGTGGTATTGTTGTTGTATTAGGAGTCTAATGGTTAGAATCTTTGGGGATGATATCTTTTAATTTTCAAGAACTTTTCATGAATTTTTTTTCGAAGGAAAAGAAATTGAATTAAAAGTTAATGCAAGGAAAATATGATAGATAATTAGCTCTAATGGCATGAAAAATATTTTTAAGAAATAACAATGGGGCATAATTGCACAATTATGCTCACTAGAGGTGCAAACATAGAAATCATCTATTTCTCCATATCTCGAAAATGTCTTGGACAATCATTCCAAGGTATTTGAGACTCCCAAAGGCCTCCAACTTATTTTTAATTATGATCATGTTATTCACTTTATTCTAGGAATTATTCCTCCAAACATCGGGCCTTATATATATATCCCTATGCTCGAAAGAGTGACATTTAACGTATGGTTGTAGAAATGCTAGAGGTCGGTATAATTCAACCTAGTCAAAGTTCTTTGTCTACTCCAGCAGTATTGGTGCATAAGAAGGATGGACCATAGCATATGTGTCTGAATTATAGGGAGCTCAACATGATCACTATTAAAGATAATTTTCCCATCCTTGTCATTGATGAATTGTTGGATGAATTACATGGATAAATTTACTTCACCAAGTTGGATCTTCATTCAGGATATCATCAAATTAGAATGAAGATTTAAGACATTCCAAAAACATATTTCAGAACTCATGAAGGTCATTATGATTTTTTTTTCATTCTTTTTTGCCTCACTAATACACCTTCCACATTTGAAGGTTTGATGAATTCAATTTTCAAACCCTTCCATAGAAAATGTGTGTTAGTATCTTTTAAAGACAGACTAATCTACAACAACCCTTGGAAGGATCATGTTCAACATGTTGACAAGGTACTCAAACTATTGGAGGAGAAATAATTATATGAAAAATCCTCCAAATGCTTCTTTGGAGTGAAAAATGTGGAATATTTGGTTCATATTGTATCACGTGATGGTGTTAAGGTAGACCCTAACAAAATTAAATCCATTAAGGAATGGAAAATCCCCACAACCCTAAAGTATATTCGATGGTTTCTCGGGATGACAGTGTATTATCGCAAGTTTGTGAAAATTTATGGGAGAATTGTTGAGCCTTTAAAAACATTACTAAATAAAGATGCATTTTATTGGACTCCATAAGCAACTAAGGCCTTTGAACATCTTAAAAATGCAATGTGACAAACATTGGTCTTAGCTACACTATATTTCACAAAAATATTTATTGTGGAATGTGATGCCTCGGGAAATGGAAATGGTGTTGTTTTAATGCAAGAAGGAAGACCCATCGCTTTTGTAATTTTTCCAGTCAAGGGAAAGTATTTACACTATAATAGCCCTGGTAAAAATCCATGTAAAAAAATATATAATACCACGGTGAATGGGACACGTATTCCAAGCTGAATGGTGGGAAAAAAAAATCCTAGCTGGTGTTCACTTCCATTTATTATGGCTAAAATAAATTGGAAAAGGAAATGGAAAAGGCTTTGGAAAAGGCATGAGGCATTAACTGGCATTTTATTTATGAAAATAATGGAAATTAGGAGAAAAGGAAGGTGAAAGGTCACAGTTTGCATCTAAGGAGGAAAATGAAGGAAAATAATGGAAAATGAAAAAAATAGAGGCCTCATTAATAAAAGGGTTTCTAAGTATCAGTGGCGATATTTTTCTCTCATTTTTGGAGCTCTCTCATTATTCTCTCTCTCTCTCTATCTCATACTCTTGTATACTTAGAGTTTTCTTGGAGCACTCTTGGAGAGTGTGGATACTTGTTCATTTAGAGCAAGAAGGAAAAGGAATAGGAGGAAAGTGAAAAGGACATCAGGATTAGCATCTACAGCAAATTTAGAGTGTAGGTACTGAGTTGCACGTATGTTTTCCTCACTATTTTTCTCATGCATTGTGTATGCATGTGGATTTTCCTAGCCTTGCAATTTCTTGGATAGCGAGGGTATTGTGGGTTTATTGCCATTGATTGTTTTTTGGTTGGTTCTCATGATTCTTTTAGTTGTTGGGTTGAGTTATTAGTTCTTGGAGCCTTGGTTAGACAAACGCTCTAGAGCTTGGCGGGCAAGTTTTGGGTTGAGATACTAATCCTAGAGCTTTGGTTGGAAAAACGCTCTAGATCCCTAGGTGGTTTGAGTTACTATTCCTGAAGCCTTGGTTGGAAAAAAACTTTTGAGCCTGAGAATAGTTGGCGTTGAGTTACTAGTCCCAGAGCCTTGGTTGGAAAAAACACACTAGAGCCCTAAAGCAGCTTGGGTGGAGACAAATCTGTGATGATTAGTGATGTTTGAACATGACGTGGAATTACTAGTTTGGGGTTGAGACGGCTTGGTCTCTTGAGCTCTGGTTGGGTGTTGACTAATGTGTTTGATAAACTCCCACATTCATGCTTGAAATATGGCACGGGGGTGATTGGCTAAAGTGAGACTTGGCTCAGCCAATATATGGTCGGGTGGAATGTGGAAGTCCCATCTTAGGTTGGTTTTTACACTCATAAATGAATACCTCATTCCTCTGTTATTCAGTACGCAAATGTATTGGTTTATGTATGGATTTATTTGCTATAGTATCCCTTGTATTTGTGTTGTTATTATGTTGGTTATAAGCATGTATTCGATCAGTAATGATGTATGTCTCTATCTATTTTTTTACATGTAGATGAATGCACAATGTATTTATGGTCAAATAGATTGTATTGAAGCTTATGATTTAGGGGAAAAATTATTCTTAACTATTCTCAGATTCGTAATAGACCCCCATGTTTAAATTTTCTGTTTACATCTATAAATGGAATTTTTGTGACATGTTTGAAAAAATTCCTACCATGGTTGGGTGGGATTAGATGATTTCCAAATTATGTGATTACTTCCATTAATTTTTTTTTATGGTATTTACCCTCTCCTAAATTTACATGAAGTTTTTGGCAGTGACCTGGGCTCAAGGGCTAAAAATGTGGTACAAATCTCGAAGCTGCAGGCATAGTATTGAAATTTTTGGGCCATAACTGTGGCCTTGACAAGTAAAACCAGTAGCCAAGGTTCTATAACCACTCCCTTTCCATTACAATCCCATGGCTAAACCTCAAATGGGTCAAAAATCAATTCCCCCTAAGGGAACAGGGCCCTGGAAGGTTGGGTTACCTCCTAGGGATGTCAATGATGCAGTGTAAGGTATATTTGTCATGTTTTCATCAGTTCCACTTCCTCAAAGTCATCTAGGACTTTAATCCCATATTAGTATCCTGTCATCACATGTTTACCCCAGTTGGCTAGTTACTTGGGTAGATGTGGGAACAGGGTGTTATATACACAAGCCTATTTATGAGAAGGAAATGTTGTAAATAATACATGCACTAAAGAAATGGTGACCTTACCTAATGGGAAGACACTTCAAGGTAAAAAAATATCATGATAGTCTTAAGTACTTTTTGTAACAAATATTATCTTCAGAAGAGCAGCAAAAATGGGTCACCAAGATGTTGTGTTATGAATTTGAAATCATCTACAAAAAAGGGAAGCAAAATTTTGTTGCAGATGCACTCTCAAGAAAGGATGAGGATGTGGAATATTTTCTCTATGCCATTTCTATTATCCAACCTATTTGGATAACTGAAGCAAGGAATGAATGGAAGAATGAAGAAGAGGTGTGTACACTCATTCAAAATTTGCAACAATATCACAATACATATGATACATTTATCTGGAAAAATGATTCATTATGGTATAAAGATCAATTATATATCTATAATAATCGCCAACACCTCCCCCTTAGGAGGGCACTCGGTATTTTTAAAAATTTACCATCGGGTCAAGAAGGATTTTTGTTTGGATGGCCTTAAATTTGATATTCAAAATTTTGTGGCAGAGTGTTTGGTTTTCCAACAAAATAAATTTGAGACAACTAATACCTCTAGTTTTTTACAACCTTTAGCCTTTACAAAGTCAATGTTGGGAGGAGGTCTCAATGGATTTTATCACAGGTTTACTGAAGTTTGAAGGAAAGAGTGTCATCATGGTGGTAGTTGATAGGATTGCCAAGCATGCACACTTGTGTGCACTATCTCATCAATTTAAAGCTAGTACAGTTGCTACTACATTTATGGAAACAATTCAAAAGCTACATGGAAACCTAAATATTATTGTAATCGACAGATATCCCATTTTCACTGGAAATTTTTGGACAAATTATTTTCTTGTTTGGGTACTCAATTAGCTCATAGATCATCTTATCATCCTCAATCTGATGGGAAAACTGATATAGTAAAAAAATATTTGAAAGTGTATCTTCATTGCTTTGTATTCGATTAACAAACACAATGGGTCAAGTGGTTACCTATGGTTTAATGGTGGTTTAACACTTCCTTCCATACTGCAGAAAAATGACCCCATTTATGGCACTTTATGGATATCATCCACCATCCATCACATCATATTTAAGAGAAAATTCTAAGGTTCAAGAAGTGGAATATCACATCAAGCATCAACAACAAGTTTTGTAACTCTTAAAGGATAACCTCACTCTGGCACAGAATCCAATGAAACAAAAGGTTGATCAACATTGCAGTCAAAGAAGTTTTGATGTAGGTGACTGGATATTTTTATGGCTACAACCATACAAAAAACTGTCCCTCAAGCAAGCTAAGAAGGATAATAAATTATCACCCAAGTATTATGGTCCCTACAAGGTGTTGCAAAATATTGGTACTATGGCATACAAATTGGAGTTGCCTACATATTCCAAAATACACCCTGTTTTCCATGTTTCATTCTCAAAGAAGGTTATTGCTGACAAGCTCCCAGTTCAAACAATATTTCCAGAACTTGACCAAGAATGAAAAATCATATTGGATCCTGAAATATCATGGAAATAAGAAACCAACAACTATTAAATCGATCAATTTCAAATTATCTCATTAAGTGGACGAACTTACCAGCTAAAAATTCCACGTGGCAGGATGAGAATTTTATACAGAAGCATCTAGAACAACTCAAGCATTGAGGACAACACTTTTTTAAATGAGAGGGGCATGTTAGGTCGTTATAATACTATTGTATCCCCTTTATTTTTATTGTTGTTATATCCCACTATTGTTATTTTTATGCCCCATAAAATTCCAATGTTGTTATTGTTGTGTCCTTACATTTTTATTATTATGTAGGCTCTAATTATATTGTGACACCTTAGACTCCTACACATAACAAGGAGCTCTAGTCATTTGTATCATCCAAGAATTGTTCATTTATGTAATTTAAAGGGGGTTTCCCCCTCGGAGAGGCTAATTTTTAAGTTGTTGATCCATATTTTCTTGTATTTTGTGAGTTGGTTGCATAACACTGCTTCTGCAATCATGTGCAAATTTTCCAAGGTTGTGACATTTATAGCACTCTACATTGAACTTGAATAATGGGGAAAATTATTTGTAAGGTCCATTTGGAGTTTTCTTTCTAGTGTCTTAATAAATTTTGCAATAAGCCCTACAATATTTTTCCATGTGCCCAAAATTTGTATAAGAGTAACAATGACCAAAATATATAGTTTTATACATGGAAGATGAGGATTGTCTTGGTGAACTTATGAAGTTGTTTTTCCTTGAGGTTATTTGATAATATTTATTTCTTCTTGTAGCATCAACATATTTTCTTGGGGAAAAGTCTCTTCCAACATTATTTTAATTCCTTTCCTTGCTTTTACAGGAACTAGGAGTATAAGCACAACTTTAAAGTTTTTTGGCATTATCGTTTATTGGTAGTTTGTTACTTTTGCTAGAAGGCTCACCTACATATCCAAGACCATATTTTTCAAGTGGTGATCTTTGACAACATAGGATATAATCCAAGGCTTGTGAACCCTTCAAGTTCCTATTCAGTTGATCAACCTCTTTCCTTAGAGAAACAATCTCTTCTCTTAACTTCTCACAATCCTCCTCTTTATTTGTTAGTTGACTCTCCAGCACTTATTTCATTCTCTTTGCTTATTATAATTGAGTTTTCATGCAGATGACTTCTTCATTATGTCTCTTCTCATTCTGATGCAATTATACCTTAATCTCATCGAAATTATTAGCTCTTTTTGGTACTTGATGCTTTAAAAGGACAACTTCAACCTTTGTTTTATCAAGGTCATAATAAGAATCTTGAACCAAATTCTTGAGTTCTTCATTTTCCTTTTTTAGCCTACTTGTCTTTTCTATAGTAGCCACAATTTTTTCCTTGAGGTCTATTTCATCTGCTATTTTAGAATTCCCTTCATCCTCATCCTCTTTTAATATGTAAGTGGTGCCTTCATCTATTTCCTTTGACTCTTGATTATCTTTGTGCTCTAGTTCCACAAGCTCTAAATATAGTATAGCTAACACAAAATAAAATTCTTATGTATAGAGCTTTGTAATCTTTCCAAAGACTCTTGGCTGAGGAGCATTGACCTATTTTGACCTTTACTGGGTCTGATAAAATAATCATGATCACCTTCATAGCTTGTGTATCAAAATATTTTGACTATTTTGAGCTTTCGGTAGTATTTGATTCTCATACCTCAAAACCTTGAGCCATCAAATAGAATTGCATTCTATTGTTGCATGTCACCTAGTTTGTTCCATCAAATAAAGGGGATTTGTCAAGCTAATTTATTTCTAGTTTTGTAACTAGAAGGAGAGATATTCAAAAAATTTGGAGCCTTTCCTTCTTGAATTTTCCATTTGTGTTCCTTGGATCTACCTTCTAGATATTAAGCTTTTCTTGAAGGTATTAGTGCTAATTCCAATAGTTGGAAATACTGAGAGGGGAGATGAATCAGTATTTTTTTTACAATTTTTATTTTATGCCAATTAAGATCACTTAGTAAAAACAGAACAAAATATGTATAACAAAGTAATAATTTTATTAATGAGAATAATGAGGACTCCAATCCTCTTTAACAACAATTCAAGTACAATAACACTTCAAGGCTCTAACCCTAGATGAAGACTCCAATTTTCAATTTCAAATTAGGCTCTAACCTATATTACGCCAAACTCTATATCGGTCTACTTGAGGACTCGAATCCTCTCAACAATTTAGGCTCCAACTTTATTTTCTAAAAGGCTCCAACCTTTTGTGAGGAATTCAATCCTCTAGGGCTCCAACTCTTCAAGATGGTTTTAATATTGCTTCAGGACTTCCAACATCTTCTTCAACAAGTCTTGAAAATAAATCCAAGATTGCTTCAACAAATGCCTTAAATAGTCTCCAAAATAATTCAAGGTCTATATCATCAAAGATAATTCCAATAATCTTAGTATGTGTCTCCAAGACTCTTCATGTTTGCACAAACAATCTTCTCCAAAACTACTACATCACATCTTCAATAATGTTGCTCCAAGGGATGGCTTCAATGGTTCTCCAAGCGCTGCTACACAAGTCCTCAAGTCAACACAAAGGATTTTCAATTAGGTTGCTCCAAGGTTGTCTTCAAGGTTTGGTCCAAAGGATGTCCTCAATAGATCTACACAAGGTTCTTCAAAATTTCCCGCTCCAAAAAATGGCTTCAATAATGAATCATCTAGGTTGTTTTTAGATATGCTTAACAATTCTACTTCAAGATATTAAAAGTCTTCACTTTTGTTCCAAATATTACACAGGAGGATGCTTATAAGGAAAAGGATCTTCAATTATTTCTCCAAAATATACCAAGAATAGGCACAAAAGTGTTGCCTTAAATATCCCTTGAAACTTGTCAAGTATATGCTAAAATTTTCTTCAAAAAAGGGGGAGATTAAGACTTTTTTGAAAAGGTTGCTTCAACCGAACTTCAAGTTTTAAAATTCCACAGAGAGGGTTGAGATCTGCTTCTATACATGGCTTAAATTTGTGTGAGTGCAGTACCACAGACGCCAAGAATTAAAGTACCACAAAGGCCAAGAATTGCAGAGAAATGTGGCTCCAAGGGGCCAAAAACACAGAGTATAAGCTTCAGGTATGAATTTCTATAGGTACCAAAGGACCAAGCTAATATAGGTCACAGCTCTACAACTTTAATCTGAGATTTTCTTCTCTACCCAAGGTCTGCAATTTTTAGGCCAAGATCTACTGCTTCAACTCATTTTTGTTGCTCCAATGTATTACAAATGAACCACATAAATATTTTCTTTGTGAGCCAAAAAAATACTCCAAAAATTTCTAGTCCATGAATCTATTAAAGTGTTATGAAAAGTACAGGACTATAGCCAAAATCAAACCCAAAAACCTCTAGAAGATAGTGTTGAGGAGGTAAATACCCTTTGCGGACAGAGGCAATCCCACTAGCCCTAGATTGGGTCTAGCAACAATCAAATCATGCAATGACATTGGTTCCTAGTTACAAGAAAGACAAAGATCGCGATAAGTATCCTACCTCAAATCCCACGCTGTTGTTGTCAATGAAGAAGCGGTGCTACTTGTCCCTAGCCTAACAGATCACAATCCTTCTATTCGTCACGTCCGGACACCTATACACACGTAGAGAAATGATGAAATGCAACGTAATACTTAAAGCATGTAATTATATATCAGTCAGAGAAGATATAATCCATTGCATTACATAAAAGAGTAAACACAAGAATGGAACCAAAATCAGAGTCGCTTATCTTATAAATGACAAAAAGGGAGATTACAACCAAATAATCTGACGCTATAATCTTCCTTTGGCAGGGCTTGTGGCGGAGCATGTCTCAAAAAATCTCATCAGGGATTTGATAGAACTCTCTCTCTCTCACAAGGTTCTCCTCGACTCTGCTCTTGATCGTCACTAAGCTATCATCTCCTTCCCAAAAGTTTAGCTAGCTTGCTAATGGAGAGGGAAAGCTTTTATAGATGGAGGAAGGGAAGTTGGGATCCCTATAATCATGGGATAGGTCCTATCTCTTAGGAAAGTTCCATGAGAGGTGGAAAACCACTTCCTATACATGGAGATCTAGATCCAAACCACTCAACTTCTTTTGATGATTGATTCTGGATTTTGTTAGAATCAAACTTCCGCCAATTATTTTTTTTTAAACATCCCTTAATAAGCTTGGCACGAGTGAAACACAGGGACAGAGCACCAGTTGGCGTGCCCTCTAGTGTGGATTTCCCCCATTGGCGCGAGGTATGAACTGGCTAGTGGTGCCAAGGCTAAAACATCTATTTTTAGGGTTTTTCAGAGGAAATGTTCTTCAGGAGAATGTTTTTCCTTATGTAGGAGGATGCCATGAAGGTGTTTTTAGGACATTTTACCATTCACAAGTCACAAGAATAGTCCTCCAATTTACGAGACGAGGGATTGTAGGGACGGTGACAAAATGCTGTGTAACAGATGCCCCCTAAAGAATGAGGTCCGAGAGAGAGGGAGGGGTGAAATGCTTTAAGAGAATGTGCCCAACTGAAAACACTGCTGTCAGAGGACCTGCAAATACAAATACAATTGATATCTTTGATACATGATATGCGGTATGGGCGCAGCCATCCATAATAGAGTGTACAATAACCGAGATCCAAGGTGTGGACGCAGCCATCCAACAAAGAAGGATCAACAAGTAGACTCAGGTATGGTCACAGCCATCCAATCAAATGAGTCATGTAACCAATCATGATAATCCACAAAGAATCTGCAACCTGGATTTTATCAGACAAGATCCAGGGTCTTGCACTCCATCTCGACCCGAACAGAGTACAAGTCCGAGCATGCACATAGGTGAGCTGAAGTTGAACATGCAAGAACATCTCCTGATTACCAGCCAATAATAAAATTTGTTAACAAACTCGAGAGGAACCACCAATAATAACGATGGCTCTTAAGGTATAAAAGGTACAATCCACAAAATGTGAACAGTGAGCTGGCGTCGAGCACCTGCAGAATCATTCGATCGAAGGCCAATAATGAAAACCTTGTGTCGAATGCGAAGAACCTGCCATTGAGGCATGCAGGCTCCAAGGCACCTGAAGGGAGTCTCTAGATCAGCCTCCTGGATAATGAGCTGAAGTTGACAGGAAGTGACCTTGATCGAAGGTGGGCCATAGTGTTTCCCACATCATCGACATGAGACAGAGGAACATGATGTTTGTGAATCAAGATCAATAGATAATCAGAGGGAGGTTGAAAACTGCAGAGGCCAACTTCTCTTGAACATATCGGTGACACAACACTGGATTTGGCAGTATTTGACATCAAAGGATCTGAGGTCATGATGACATGGAAAAGAGCAGATGAGTGGTCAAAAGATATTACCCAAACCCATGGAGGCAAGAAGATAACAAGATGAGATGTCTGCAAACCGACACGAATGCAGACAAGTGCCATGTTCAAGAGTGACATACTGCCGACATGACGATGATACTGGTTCAATTTTCCCCCACAATTTCTGGCGAGTAGCCCAATTATTTTTGGAAAAAAGTTTGAAGGGGATAGCATATGTTTGTGATATAAGTTTTTCCTTCGGAAAAATCTAACCTAGTACATTTAACGAGCCCTAGGAAGTAGGAACTCGAGTAACATCATTACGATGGAGTCTGATGTCATCATTTTTTAACGAGTCTGACAAAGGAATAACTTGGCGTCTTTTCATGTTTAGAGAGTTTGAAAAGACAATGGAAAAGAAAATTTCAGCAGTCCCTTTTCGTAGATAGTCTCACAGATCCGAAAAGGTATAAAATGATGTCTGAGAGAACCTCCTAGTCGCGATAGGCTAGGGTATTCCTTTTTCGTAAGTAATCTATCCCAGCCCGAAAAAGGGGTAAACATATAATGGGTAGATGTCATTTCGCAGCCAATTTAATGAGCTCAAAACAACAAGTGACTCGATGATCTTTTCATTTTTAGAGAGTCAGAAAAGAGCTGAAAGTTGACTCCTCCTGGAGGAACGAGTGGTATAAAGGGTAGCTACTGGTCCCGGTGATGGCGGAACAAGTAAATTTTAAAAGGCTGGCTAACAATACCACTCATCGCAACGGTTCCTCAGGAATGGGTAAAACAACCAAGTGAAGGCATATGATCGACCAAGCAGATAGTGACGATGGAGTGAGAAAACCAAGGCTCATCTGACAAAACATGCTGATAAAATGGCAATCACGAGAGGTAAAATTGGAAAGGTTTCATTTTTACACAAGCTTGAAATCAGGAAACTCTGCTTGAAGTTGGTTTCATTTTTACACAAGCTTGAAACAAAGATAAACTATGCTTGAAGTTGGTTTCATTTTTACACAAGCTTGAAACGGAAACAAACTATGCTTGAAAAATTTTGCATGCCCCTAGCATGGTGACTCAATTTGAGGTACATGCCCCCCAAGCTTCAATCCATATGAAAGGTAGATGGAGTGAAGGTTCAAGTTACGAGATCAAGAGAAAGACTCGACTGGGATTTTACGAGATCTTATCAAAGACTCGAATTGAATAGGAAAGTGTTTCATTGTTTTAACGAGGTTGACACATTAAAAGAACTATCCTCAGATGACCTTGTTTCATTTTTTAACGAGGTTGATACAGAAGACAATCTATCCTCGGAACACCTTGTTTCATTTTTTAATGAGCTTGACACAAGAAAACAAACTATGCTCCAGAAACCTTGTTTCATTTGTTAATGAGCTTGACACAAGAAAATGAACTCTGCTCCGGACACGTTGTTTCATTTTTTGACGAGCTTGACACAAGAAAATGAAATCTGCTCTGAAGACCTTGTTTCATATTTTAAGGAGCTTGACACAATAAAAGGAACTCTTCTCTGACCAGCTTGTTTCATTTTTTAAGGAGCTTGACACAAGAAAACGAACTATGCTCTGGACACCTTGTTTCATGGTTTAAGGAGCTTGACACAAGCAGATGAACCATGCTCCAACATACCTCATCATAATGAATAAGAAGTCATAGCTTCCAAGGGTTGCCCATCCGATGGAAGGAAAAAATCTTGGAAGTCTGGACCTAATGCCCCTAGCATGCGATTTACAACGGTACTATCACTGAATACGAGCATAGGACAGGTAGCCACATAATTGACATGCGGCGGGGATGACACAACCAGTGGATAGAGATCCGGCCGAGATGATGGTGGACTAGCTACCATATTAGGGCTAAAGAACGCAAGCTGATCGATGGTCACGATCTAACCGTGGTCCAGAAAACACATCACATGAAAGAGGGATGAGACAAGTGCTCCCATGGCATAAGTATAATTGTGGCCCAGGAGTAAATTAAAGTCCAAGGGGCCAGGAACAACCATTACGTCCATATGGACAGTTTTCCCTCCCAAAGTAACAAGCAACTTTGGAAGGATGCCTAACAATTGACTAGTTCCTCTATTAAACGGCAACATATTTTGTGTAATAGGCACAAGCGACGGTGACCTAAAAGCTTGCCAAGTAGTTGAGGATAAAATACTAACAGACTCTCCTTCATCTATAATGGTGCTAGGTATGACCAGATGGGAGGCCTGTACCGTATGTCAAAGGGCACATAAGAAGGAAGGCGATAACCTGTGAATCAACCCCAATAAAAGGAAGCGACCAAACTACTTGGAGGGGCTACCATCGAACCGAGATGGTCTTCCCCTGGTGTTACGGGAGAAGAAGGAGCATCCTCCATGATCTCCATCACAGAGGCGGGAGGGGTATCCTCCAGGACCTCCATCACGGGAGGCGGAGGAGCAACTTCTTGAGGTATAGGGACAGGAGAATCTTTCTCCAAGTCTGAGGAATCTGAAGAAACAAGAAGAACATGAGGGGTGTGAGATCCACTCTCAAAAGAAAAGACCTGGTGCACTGCAGACAGGGCCAGCTCAACCTATCCCATGACCAATGGTTGGTTAGGGATGGATTCATGATGGTGAATTTATGGGGGAGCGAGATCAGGCAAGGATTACTCTTGACTGATCATTGAATCAACTGGTGAAGGAATCAAAGAAAGTTGTTTGTAACCAGCCGGAAGGCAAGGTGCAGAAACAGTTGAGTTGTCAAAAACTCTCTTGGTTTCATCCATATATGCATAAAGGTGAATGGCATGGTGCCCTTCACACAACTTACCGGGATTGGCAAGCTTACCCTACTTCTTAGGAGCTTTACCAGCACTAGCTGAAGACGTGCCCCCAACCTGACTCCTGGAAGCCAAAGGCAACGACAGACGACCATTGGACCATACTTCGAGCACCTTGGGAATGCCAAGGAAATCTCGAAAAAGATGGTTTCCTTGGCACAACATGCAAGGGAACTTAAATTTCCATGGAGGGTTGGAAGATTCATCGAGAGTAGGTGTTTTAGAAGCAACAGCTGCAAAATTAGCCTCCCGCTTATCTAACTTCTTCTTCTTATTCTTCTTCTTCTTCTTCTTAGCCACCTAGGTACTAGAATCCAAACTTTCACCAAGCGAAGTAGAAGATGAGGAAAAAGAAACAGGCGAAGAAGGGGAGAGGTCCACCTTCGAATCAACATGGCGTTGCTCAGGCAGAGGAGTGGATGGTACAGTAGCCGGAACACTTGAGACTAGAGAGGTTGAAAACAACCAAACAGGCAACCCAACAGTTAACCCAGGGAGGGAAAACGTGGCCATATAAGGAGCACCAATATTTCCTAAAGCAAGAAAAGGACTAGGACTCCCTTCATAGGGGACTCCTTGATTGGAAAACTCTAGAAAAGTTGCCATCAGAAATGACCTTGAAGTAAAATACTACAGACAAAAATTCTAACCACGAATATTTCATGGGCGATTAATTTTTGAGACACTGAAACCAGACTCTGTTGTTTCATATTTTAAGAGTCGAGAAACAAGCAAAAGGTGACTCTATCGCTTTCAGGTTGGACACGAGCTTGAAAGGACAAGAGCTTGATGATCTTTTCAGTTAAAAGATTCAGTAAAGATCAAAGTGACTGCTTTGGTAATCTAGGTAAATGGGTGTACCAGATATCCGTGAACTGCGATATATACCTTGGAAAAAATGAAAGAGAAATCAACCAAGGACTTAACTTACATCAGGTAATCTCCTCGAATGTTGTGTCTGGTGTATCACGGGTAAAAGGCAGCAGAATCAGCTTCCTATAGATAAAGGATTGCAACCTAATGGGGTCTCCCTTTATATACATGATGGTACGGGGAGCACAAGTCCATACTAGCACTGTCTGTAGCCATATGGTGAGCGACAGCTGCTAGGCTTAAAGATGCCAGAACACGTCTCTACCTTAGACTACTAGATGTTCCGTTAATGTTTCAATGTTGCCTTAGGTTAATTCAGTAAATTTTAAAGTTGATCTTCAATTTACGTTTCAATTTCAAGGCCCTATCGAATGTTGGATCTCATAAAACCTCTAGATGCAAACTACATGCCACAAAATATCATTTTGTTCAATGAAGAGCTATCTACGGGAAAGTTGGGAGTTTTCAAATGACAGCAAAATGAACATAGAAAACATCCACTACTGTTTCCAATGCAAGCTAATGAAACTAAAAAACTTCTCTCTAGAGTTATATAACACTAGTAATGTGAAAGAGCTTTCAATTTTCACTATGCCAATGCAAAAGATTTTGTTTTTGTATTTTTCAATATATTAGAGAAAATGCACTAAATGAATGAAAAACTAATGAAAACACCAATCCGAGAAATGAAAAAGAGAGAGTTGAAACAAACAAGTTCACTCAATTCAAACGCACACAATCAAGACTCAAACCGATGATGAAATCCCTCAAAGCGAAGAAGAGTCAAAAGAGACTCAAACGAACCGTGTAATCTAGGCTTGGAGTAACACAAAGTGAAATCGAACGAAATAAAGGAAAATCAGTCAATTAATGCAATGATTCAATAGAATTGAACAAGATGAATGTAGAGAAGCAAAAACAAAATTGACTAGGCAAGCAAGGACCCAAAACTCCCATGGGAGGCTCAACACACTGAAGCACTTAGAAGCCCTAGGGCTAAAATGCAAAACTAATAGTAAAGGGCAAACAACCAAAGGACAAGGGCCAAACACAGTCAAAAATGACTTCAAGGCACTCAATCAATTAGAAAAATGACACCAAGACCAAAACTCAAGCTCATAGAGCCCAAAAGCAAGCAAACCCAAACACCAAGCAGAGTTGGTGCACCTATTTGGTTGTAATCTGCGCCAAAAAGGCATTGGCGCGGGGGCCTAACAAGCAACAAGTGCCAGCTAGTGCAAATGTCAGGGGCAAAACCGCGCCAATCGAGTTTACCCTAACAAAATGATGAAAATGGACAAATAGAGACTGGATTTGGTTTTCTGGGGGCTGAACAAGGGTTTAACACCAAGGAAGGCGAACCAGAAAAGAAAATAAATCAATCAAAAGCCAAAAAACAACCCAAAGGAGGAAGGACTAACTCCCACTGATTCCCCAGTGGAGTCACCAAATTGTTGAGAAGGTAAATCCCCTCTGCAGATAGAGGCGACCCCACTAGCCCTAGATTGGGTCTCGCAACAATCGAATCACGCAATGACGTTGGTTCCTAGTTACAAGAAATAAAAAGATCACGATAAATAGCCTACCTCGAATCCCACGCTGATATTTTCGATGAAGAAGTGGTGCTCCTCGTCCCTAGCCTGACAAATCACAATCCTTCCATTCGTCACGTCCGGACACCTGTACACACGCAGAGAAACGATGACATACAACGTAATACTTAAAGCATGTAACTATATATCAGTCAAAGAAGATATAATTCGTTGCATTACATAAAAGAGTAAACACAAGAATGGAACCAAAATCAGAGTCACTTATATTATAAATGAAAAAAAGGGAGATTACAACTAAATGCGTTGACACTATGATCTTCCTTCGACAGGGCTTGCAGCAGAGCACATCTCAACAAAGCACGTTAGGGATTTGACAGAACTCTCTCTCTCACAGGGTTCTCCTCGGCTCTGCTCTTGATCGTCACTAAGCTATCATTTCCTTCCCAAAAGTTCAGCTAGCTTGCTAATGGAAAGGGCAAGCTTTTATAGATGGAGGAAGGGAAGTTGGGATCCCTATAATCATGGGATAGGTCCTATCTCTTAGAAAAGTTCCATGAGAGGTGGAAAACCACTTCCTATACATGGAGATCTGGAGCCAAACCACTCAACTTCTTTTAATGATTCATTCTGGAGTTTGTTAGAAGCAAAATTCCGCCATTTTTTTTTTTTAAACATCCCTTAATAAGCTTGGCGCAAGTGAAACACAGGGACAGAGCACCAGTTGGTGCGCCCTCTAGTGTGGATATCCCCCATTGGTGCGAGGGATGAACTGGCTAGTCGTGCCAAGGCTAAAACATTTGTTTTTAGGGTTTTTCAGAGGAAATGTTCTTCAAGAGAATGTTTGTCCTTATGCAGGAGGATGCCATGAAGGTGTTTTCAGGACATTTTACTATTCACAGGTCACAGGAATATTCCTCCAATGTACGGGAAGAGGGATTGCAGGGACGGTGACAAAATGCTGTGTAACAGATAGCCACGAAAATGTTATAGTTTTGTTCTTTTTATTTTCCTTATATCATCGCATTATTTTATTTTCCTTGACCAAAATGGATAACACATTGGTTCTATTTATACTTTTTTCACTATGTTAAATAGGCTCTTCCATTTGAGAGGAGCCAACATGTAGCTTTTACATCTAACCTATGTTTGTTGGAGCAGACTTTCTTTAGGAAATTCAAACAACTAATATTTTGCTCAGGATTACGTTCAAGATTATAGATTGAAACCCTTTTTTATTATTTCCATAAAATATTTTATTTCCTTTCAAATAATACTCATACAGTTTCTCATTAGGTTCTTACAAAACTGATGGAGAAGCCAAATATCTATTTTTTAAGAGACAAATGTATCATTTACCATAGTTATTTTTCTCCCAGAGTTAATGTCTTAACCAAGCACGTTACTATAGGCTTGTTCAATAACTTTCTGATTATCTCCTTGCCCTACAAACACACTATTCCAAAACCACTAATAACACAAATCCATGATTTCAATTTTTGAATATTGTATGGTCCTAGGATGCAATTTCAGTAGTTCATTTTTGAAAGAGTTTCATTGGAACTGTTCCTCTAAACTTGCAAGACCACACTTCAATCCAATCTTGTTCTAGTGCTTTATCGACTCTTTAATTTCCACTCACAAAAGAGCCCGTCATTGACATATATCAAGTCTAGTATTTTATGGCTTTGAAGGTTTCATTTGAACCAAATTTTAAAATGCAAATCCATGCATCATTGTAATTTCCAATTGTCAATTTTTTTTGCACTACCAATTTCCAAACAAGGAGAAAGTGTTCAGGACCCTAATGGAGAACAAATGTAAAAATGCCATGAAATGTTGTACAAGTATTGAGGTGTATCAAGTCATAGCATATATCCCTTTGTCATCAATGACAAACACTTTATTAGAAACTAAATGATAAAATTGGATTTTAGAGAAGCATTTGGGAAATAAGAGACCAATACCAGATTGCATGTGCTTAAACATGTTATCATTTACTTTATACGATGCATGGGAAAGAAGAAAAAAACAACATATGTCAAAATAATTAAAAAATCATGAAGATTTGTCTCTTTAATAAATTGTGAACTATTATTTGTCTAATAATTGAGCTTGAATCTACAACCATTAGTTGTACTTTCTATGGCAAAAATTAAACTACTCTTTGTTATGTAATTTGTGTTTATATTATGACCCCAATGGGAATATGATGTTTTACATGATATTTTTTTTCCTCATCTAAAAGTAAAGAATAGACTGATTCAATAGCTTCCTGTCATTTACAGTGAATTGAAGGGTTTGAAAGAAAATAATGGAATGAGTAAAGATCTTCCTTCCATTTGTAATGAATTGAAGGTTTTGAGTAATAAGTTAGTTTTGAAAAAACTTGTGCAACAAGAAATTAGAAAAAAATGGTTTCTTTGCTTAATAATTGAGAGAATTGGGTCCATTATCATCTGAAAGAAGTGCATGGTCCAGACCTAGACACATGTCTTACCAATTCACAATCAAAGTGAATTAAAATAGTAAATGTTGATATCAATAGTTAAATATGAAAAAAAGTGCATTACTCACATGTCTTACTTGTTCAAATTCAATATCAATTAAAATATGAAAAATATTTTTTTTCCTTATTTCTTTAATTTATTTTTTTCATATTCACTTTTGCCACATCTAAACAAAGAATATAATATTTTATTAAAAGCTACAAAATACATTGGAAGGACAACCATTTATTTTAAGTTGTCTCATGATTAAAGCTTTGAACATTTTGTTCATATACAATAATTGTTTTAATATTGGTTAGACAAAATCAAAGTCTATGAAAATAGTATACCTATATATTTTAATATCAGAAATAATGAGATTTTTTAAGTAATATCCATATATTTTAAGATCAACAACAATGAACACGCGTTGAGTGATACCCATATATTTTAACATAAGTTGAGTTTGTTTGTTTTTGTTTTTATTGTTTTATAGGATTTTGTTTTAATTTTTAAATTTCAATTCCCATTTTAAATAGTATTTAGCATTTTTTTAATTTTTAAGTTTTTAATTTAAATTTCCATTTTAATATAATATTGATTATCTTATTTGTTTGTTATGAAATTATACCATAATATCAAGTTTATTAAGTTTAATTTATAATATTTTGGAAGTAATATAATATATTATGTTATGTTATATGAAGTTAAAAATTAAAAATTAATTGCTTATATTTTAGATATTTTACTATATAATGGATATGTGATGTAATTATATTTGAAAGAAATGGTTCTTTGTTGAAATTTGCAATAAGAAATAGTGAAATTGGCATCCAGAAATAGTTCTCATGTGAGGCTTTTGATTTAATTATCCTTAATTAAATTAAGAGTAAATTGTAATCTTATCTCATAACAGCGTGTAATAGTTAACTAAGAGTGATAGAATTAGTTAGCTCAAGAATTTCGAGTTGAGGGTCAAAGGATATGCATGTAGAGTGATTCTATTAATTACAATGTCTAGTTGCAGTTGCAGCACTAGTGTGGTGTGAGTGGGATCAGTTAACTCACATTAATTGAGTTAAAATCAGTTTAACTAGTTCTAACGGATTGATGAGCTAGTGGAAGATCAAGTGAATTAAAATAGATTTAATTCACAAGTAGTGATCTACCAAGTAACTTATGATTCACTATTAATAGCTACATGAATTTCAATTCTGATGGAAACCCAGTTGAACAAAAGTTTAAGACAAGTAAACTATCATTTGTATTTTTGGCGAACTGCCCAGGTGAAGTTATAAAGTTAGAGGAATTCTCCATAGAGATTGCACAGTCAAGGAAGGCTAATTTTTCCTATTTAATAGGGATTAATTGCCTAGGTATTGCGTGAGCAAGGCTAGGGCAATGAAGGGCTAAGAATTGGCTAAGTGTTGGTCAATTTTGCCTAAGAATTGCTGGACAGTTTTGAGCAGGATCGGGATGAGACAGCTAGGATAGTGCAAGATTTTATCAGTGAGAGAAAGCATTGTATTGTTTCATGATTCTTTGACTATGTGCAATATATGATAGAGGGTTTTTGAGCATGTTATTTCCCCAATAACATCTTGTGTTGTGTGATTGATAATTTCCTTTCTCTTACTTGCATGTGATTGAGTGATCATGTTTTATATTCCGCAAATATTGTAGAAGGATTCAATATCTTGTTTTAGTACATTACATGATTGGATTTAATCCATTGATATAATTTATACATGGTATTATAGTTGTGTTAGATATTTTATACATGGTATTAGAGCGCCAAGAATCACAATAGTGGAGAAGAAATTGAGTTTGTGTTGAATAGTATTCAAATTTGCAGATACTTTCTTTCAAGATAGAAGAGGATCAAGATGTATTTCAATGGCTTGAGACTCGAATATGCACTTGAGGGAAGTTCAAATTATATTGCATGGAAGGATAGGATGGAGGTAGTTTTGGAGGAAAATGGGTTGAAGGAATTCATAGATAATGATATTCCCAAGCCCACAGTAGCAGATTCCCAACTTCTTGATGCATGGCAGAAGAAGGTATAAAATGTGAGGAAGATCTTGTTAGAGGGAGTTTGAGATCATATTGTCTCAAGTATCCATGAGAAGGCGACTACATATGCTATGTGGAAGGCCTTGAAAAATCTATTTCAGAACGGTAGTGACCAAAGGAATTTGGCACTGAAGGACAAGCTCAGAAAGATCAAGAAGGAGGAGGGCGAGATGGTACCAACATACTTGGAAAAGTTCACTTAATGTCTAGATGATCTTGGAAGTGTTGGTGTGACCGTATCCAGTGATGACTTGATGAACCTAGCACTTTAGGCCTTCGCAAGAGCTAGCATAGTTACCGGGACTCTGTGAATGGGAGGGAGAAGTTACCATATTGGGAGTGACTATGGTCAGATTTGGTAATAGAATAGATAAGGCGGAGCACTAGAGATGGGACCTCCAGCACCAAAAAGAAGAATATTGTGCATTAGTGGGAAAAAAAAGAAATCCAAGGGAAATAAATCCCAAGGCGAATATGGCAAGAGATTCTTGTCCAAGATCATATGTTTTCACTATCACGAGCATGGGCACTATGCTTCTAATTGTCCACAAAAGAAGGAAAGCAAGAAGGACCCTACAGTTGCAGAGGGTGAAGCATTGGCTTCACAATTCGAGCCTGATTTTACTCTCATTTCATGCATGGCTAGCACTGCAATGGGATGCATGTGGTATCTAGACAGTGGTGCTTCGTTCCATATGACGAGGAAGAGAGATATATTCAGTGACTTGGAGGAGAAGGACCTCTTGCAGAACATAGAGTTTGGAGATGACGGGAGGTACGGCGTGATCGACAGAGGTACAGTTTCCTTTCAAAGGGATTCTTTCTCCCCTCTCAAACTAGCAGATGTTTTGTATGTTCCAGGCCTAAGGAAGAATCTTATCTCCATAGCGGTATTGTAAGACTATGGTTATGAGGTGAAGTTTAGAAAATGAAAGGTGCTCCTTAAACACATATCCACTGGATAGATGAAGCATATCGGTTCAAGATTCAAGAATCTATATGATCTCGAGGTTGAGGATGCATGCAAGGCTTTGAGGAGCAAAGCAATGGTTAATGGCTTGGTGGTTGAGAGGGAGCAATAATCTTTCAACATGCAACCTCAGAAGCAATCTCAGAAGTTTGTGGAGTAGCCACAATTGGAGAAGTAGAGATGATACTGAGTGGAATATTCCACTCAAGAAGATACCTCCAGGAGGCGGAAATTTAGAGCCAGATGGGCAGAGGGAGTACATGCATCTATACCTCCAGGTGTGAGGTGGGGCAATGTGCAAAATTAATCCCAAGAATAAATTTAGGCAGGTTTCATTGAGATGGTGTGTCTCATGGATTGAACCTTGCTACGAGGAGCCCACAGTACAGTAGTAGTAGGAAGGCTCCATTAGATTGATTCAGTCAAATTTCAAGAAGACAAAAATCAGAGTGATAGGTGTCAGATGCTAGAGCATAGATCAAAGTTGGTAGCAGTGCAGAGAGCACAGATGCAGATGTCAGCAGCAACACAGAGAGTCTAGTAGACATGTGCAGTAACTAGTAGCAGTCAGAAGACTCTGATGACAGATGCATTATACTGATTTACTTGTTTGGAGGTTATTCATTTTCAAGAGAGTTGCATGTGCAAACAACACTAGGAAGTTTTGCATGCAGAACATTCCAAAGGTACTGGATCAATATAGATTGATTCCTTTCTTGTTGAGAGGGAGTGTTGAAAATTGTAGCAAGAAACAGTGAAATTGGCATCTAGAAACAAAATCTAGAAAATGGCACCCAGAAATGGTTACCATGTGAGGCTTTTGATTTAATTATCCTTAATTAACTTAAAAGTAAATTTTAATCTTATCTCATAATAGCTTGTAATAGTTAACTAAGTGTGATAAACAAAGTTATCCCAAGAATTTTGAGTTGAGGGTCAAAGGATAGGCATGTAGAGTGATTCTATTATTTACAGGGTCTAGTTGCAGTTGTAGCACTAGTGTGGTGTGAGTGGGATCAGTTAACTCACATTAATTGAATTAAAATAAACTTAACTAGCTCTAACTAATTGATGAGCTAGTGGAAGATCAAGTGAATTAAAATATATTTAATTCAAAAGTAGTGATCTACCATGTAACTGATGATTCACTATTAATAGTTGCATGCATGTCAATTCTGATGGAGACCCAATTGAGACAAAGGTTTAAGACAAGTAAACTATCAGTTGTATTTTTGGCGAACTTCCCAGGTGCAGTTATAAAGTCAGAGGAAGGCTCCATAGGGATTGTGCAGTTAAGGAAGGCTAATTATCCTATTTAATAGGGATTAATTGCCTATGTATTGCATGATCAAGGCTGGGATAACGAAGGGCTGAGAATTGGCTAAGTTTTTGTCAATTTTTCATAAGAATTTCTAGACAATTTTGAGCAGGATCGGGATGAGACAATCAAGATAGTCCAGGATTTTCTAAGTGTGAGAAAAGATTTTATTGTTTCATGATTCTTTGACTATGTACAATATATGATAGAGGGGTTTTGATCAGGTGCTTTCCCCAAGAGCATATTTTGTTGTGTGATTGATAATTTCCTTTCTCTTACTTGCATGTGATTGAGAGATCATGTTTTATATTCCAAAAATATTGTAGAAGGATTCAGTATCTTGTTTTAGTACATTACATGATCAGATTGAATCCATTGAAATCATTTTTACATGGTATAATAGTTGTGATAGATATTTTCTACATTCTTTAAGTTTTAATGGCAATGGTTGTTAATCCTTTGTGCCACATGTAGATGTCATGAGGGGTGTGTTCAGAATGAGGATATTTAATGGGAATTTGATGCAAATGTGGTGGGAATTGGGTAGATTCATATCACACAAAAATTTATGTTTGGGTTGCCAAAAAAAGGGGGCTAATGGATTATGGTGTTCTTGATACTATGGGTGGCACAAAAACATAAAGGATGTGACGTTGGGTGAAGTGGGGTAAACTTAATATGATATGAGGCCATCCAAAAATAATCACACATCCCATCCTCAAGAGCCTCACACCCAAAGCTATAAGTGATGGGTCGATCATGAATATTAAAAAATTATGAAACCAACTCTACAATTTGGAGATGAGTAAACATTCATGTTTTAGGTATTGGCTTCTTGAGAAACATTTGCACTAAAATCTATAGGCTTAGTATCTTCTTTTTGTTCAACTTTGTTGATGGCACATAGTTTGCATTCAAGAGACAAGAAAAAATTCAGGAAAAATTTAGTCTATATACTCCACATTATATTCAATTCAGCCCTATGTATGAAAACTCCATTCTTTTTTATTCCTCTAAGCTATAATCGTAGGAGCTAACTCCACTCTTTTTTATTCCTCTAAGCTATAATCCTAGGAGCTACTCCACTTTTTGTTTGTATTTTCTTGGCTCCAAGTTGGGAGCTCCTTCGGTTTGTGTTGAATGTCACTCTCATTCATGGATCTCTTGTTATTGTTGACTTCACTTTATGTAAAAAATTTCCCCATGTTTAACTTCATTTGATTTTAATTCTAGGAGCTAATTTTGCTCTTATAGGGTTTATTATGTGTTTTCCACATGTTGACTCTAATTGAATTTGTTTAACTCTATGTATGTAATGCATTTAATTTTTTCCAATACAAGTTCAATTTTTATTGGATTAACTTCTGTCAAATTTTAGTTTTCTTGGGTTTGAATCACTTTCATTACTAATTATTTAAAAATCAAGTTTCTCTTAGTGGTTTGATTTCAACCCTTTGGTGTTAAGATATTAATAAACTCTGTGTTCTTAATATGATCGTTAAAGTTGTTTTTGAAAACAACATTTTTACTAGTCTTATAATTTGCATGTGGCTTCTTCATATTTCACTACATGAGAAGAATGTATATACACATTGTTATTCCACCATGTTGATATGTTATTAGTTTGAATTTCTCCCATATAGTTTGTCCACATGGATCGATAGAGTTTTAGTGTTGAATTTTATTCTATTTCAACTTGGAGTTATATAATGGCTTCATATACCACAATAATGCTCAACAAGGTTTTAGTGAGCACCACCTCCTAAGACATAAGATTGAGTAGCCCATTTCCATTGCCTCAAAGGGAAGTGGGCTTCAAAACTTTAATATTTCTCAAAGATGCATGTATCATCTATTCTCCATAAATGAATAAATAGGCATAGCTTGATAAAGGATACATACAATGACTATATCACCAAGTTCAATGATACTATTTTCACTCCCATGTTAAACACCTCTTTATGTTTGAAACAATGCACTAAAAATGTAATATTCTAATTAATAAATAAATGCAAAGTTGGGATATGAAGAAGTGTCACTACCACCAAACAACCTTGAACTAGAGAACCTATAAGGGACAAATGGAAAAGAAAAAATGAAATAGAAAAAACAATCAAAGGGGCAATGAAGCATAGGATCAAGCATATAACATTGTAGGATATACAATATCAATACAAGAAGAAAAGGATAAAATGAAAACAAATGAGACTTGTTATTGGAGTAGTCAATAGCAATAGGGATAAAGATCATTCTAACAATTCTAAGAATGATAAAGGTCATTCTACATTAGATTCCATTTAATCAAGTTTGGTAACTCAAATTAGTTAATTGTTTCTTCAAAATTTGTTATTTTTGTTTCATTTAGCATTTATCGTTGTTAACTATCTTTATGTTGTTCATAGAAGTTAGGTGGAACACCTCTTCGTCAAAGGGAGGAAATAGAGAGTTTTTCCATAACCCTCACCCTTGGTGATAAAATTACAATTCACTGATATTCATACTCACACATATTTGATGCAAAACTATCCTATATAGTGGCGCTTTCTCCCATCCCATATTAGCTCGAGGTAAATTTGTGTTCTAAATATTTTATTTTATTTTCTTCTTCTTCTTATTCTTATTTTTTTAATTTAGATAATGTTATTTTGCAATGTTGAAATTATCTATGAAAGATTTTTTTTGGTATAAATCTCTTTAATGAAACTAAGGTTTTAACACTCATTTAAGAAATGAACTACATTGCATTAAATACATATGGATAAACACTCGGTTTATGTGGGAAGGCCAACCAACCAGATTGTATTCATAAATCAAGGGTACTTATATAATTAAGGAGATGATTGGAATAAGTGTACCCACTCCAACTAATCATCCGTTGTGCTCTCTTGAACATTTATCATCTACTTTACTTATATATTTATATTCAGGTACTCTTTTGTTGAAGATTTTAGAAGGGGGAGGGGAGCAAGAGGAAGAAGAAGAGGGGGTGGGGGAACTGCAGGTTGTAGCCTGAGCTCTAAATCCTTGGATCACATTTTTTCACACAACTCAAAGTTCTATTGAATTCTAGTGCAAATTTCATATACAAGTTTTGATGTCAAGAGAAATTTGATGCTGGAAATAAAAAAATTGGGCAACTATAAGTTAATTTTTCATGCTTAGATGTCAATTTTGTGAATAAAAAGTGGAGCTTTAAATGGTTTTTTCATATAGTATTTGATTCCACGTGAGTTTTATCAAGGGGTTTCTGGATGACATGTTAATATGAAATTTTGTGGAACATAGTAGGATTTTTATCCATTGTGGAAACGAATATTATTGAATTCAAAACATGATTCATTGTGCTTTTCCATGTCTATATGTTATATACAGGAAAATTATTCATGTGAGCCTTCATTATTCTTTACCATGTGTATATGGTTTGCATTAGTATAATTTAGTTGTTTTGATATGAATGCATTATGTCTTTTTCCTACAACTTATATTGGAAAAGTATTTAAAGTTTGTTAATTTCATTGAGATTCACTAGAAAGGAAATTAGATTTTGTAGCCAAACATAAATGTAATTCATATGGAATCAAAAGTATTATGGTTTCTATGTATCAAAATCATATTTTTTATGAAAGAAATTAAAAGTTGAATAATAGGCTTGTTGGAATGCTATTTGAGAAGAAAAATAGTATAGTAGTTCACCAAAGTATCAAAGTCGGTAATATCTTGTCACAAAGTTGCAAGGTTGGTAATTTTTTTGTGACAAATACCCAAGAACAGTTGAGGTGAGGACTCAGAGAACCTTTTTTGTTTCACAAATAGTCGATGTGAGGACTCCTCAAAGAACTGCTCTATTATTTTCAGTTGGAAAGGTAGTTAGTCAAGTTAATTTCATTGACATTCTCTGGAAATGAAGTTACTAGATTTTTGTAACAGAACATAAATGTAAATTAATATGGAATATAAAGTAATATGGGTTCTTTCCATATGTCAAACTCACTTCATCTCAAAGAAATTAAAATACTTACCGGAATTTTATTTGAGAAGGAAAATCTAACAATTATATTGTATCCAAGTTGGTAAGAAACATGTCATGGAACTCCTAGAACAGTTGAGGTGTATAGGTCTTTGGATTCTTCTAAGGGGTGTATAGATCATTATTTGTAGCAATTGAAGTGTTTGCTTCAGTATTGGAATTATTTAGTAGTACCTTGTTAGAATATTCTTGGAATCTTGAGGTATAAGAAATTGTTGGGAATTTGTGTTACAACCAGCCGACCTCCGAGTTGGTTCGATTAGCCAAACTCTGAGCTCGTTCAAATATTTGATCCCTAACCTCCAGTGAAACATTTTAAAACATTATATTTCCAATGTTATTGTATATATATTCAAAGGGTTAAAATAAAACCAAAACATTATTAGCATGCCTTCCACCTCTTGGTGCAAATTCTAGTAAATATTCGTGTGGATGAACTAAAGAGTAATGGATAGTTGACAACAATAAGTTTGATGATGGTTGACTAAAATAAGTCTAAGGAGTATTGGTGAGATCCACAGACAATAAGGAATTGTGTATTTTTTACATGTAAGATACTCTCGGTAATTGTTATAACAATATACATCAACATTGTTCTAACATTTTATATATTAATGGAAATGAAATTTGGATGGGTATAATATTCCTATATATCGAGTTTTATATGTAGTTCGTTTAATTTTTATAAATTAAATATTGATGAGGTTATAAGTTATGAAGAATATTTTATTTGTGCTTTTGTTATATTCCATTGTATAGTTTAAACAATTTAAACAAAATATTTTAATGTAGAGTTTTTTTTAGGTAATTATTGAGTTATAATTTAATTAGATATTTTGCGGGAAAATATTATCAATTGTTGAGGATAAATGTTATTTCCTTTAGAATCGCCTTGGCTTGCCTCAATTTAAATAGTTTCACTCTTCATAAACGTATTGTTGATGAGATTGTAAGCAATGAGGAATATCCCCCCCTTGGAGATTAGAGCATGAGATTGATTTGTTTACATATATAAAGAGAGAGAAACAACAAACCCCACATGCAATACTTCATTCAAATTAATAGAGATAATGCAATGATATATATATATATATATATATAGAGAGAGAGAGAGAGAGAGAGAGAGAGAGAGAGGAGTTAATACTCTTAACTCAACTAATTTGAAAAAAGTATTCAAGGTGGAGTTGTGTGTGTGTGTGTGTGTGTGAATTGTGATGATTTGTATTACCTATCATAAAAATGAGTACATAGCTACCATTTCTAGATTTCTCAAGCATAATATAAAAAACTAAAATATCTTAAATGTCCATAGAAAATAAAGACATGAAGCAGTAACATACTTCTCAAGATATCAACAAATAATAACACGGATCTTCCGTAGGTCATTTACCAACCAAATTTTCCAGTTAAATTAACCAAAATGAAAACAAAACATCAATAAATATATATATATATATATATATATATATATATATATATATATATATATATATATATATATATCCCATGACATTATTTCATTGATTTGAATAGACTATTTGGATGTATAGTTTATTGTCAAATATTTAACATTTTTTATTCATTATTAAATTATTCTCAATCTAGATATGTGCTACCAATTCTTTAGCTATTTTAGTTAAAGATTGAGTCATACTGCTAATAAAAGAGATACCAAATTCCCAAAATTCTATAAATCTATAATATATATTAATTAATTAACTACATAATATATTTATAAACCATAAATATAAAACATGAATTAAAACTAACATATAAATTAAAATATATACAATTAAATATATTTTATAATTATTCTTAATATAATGGTCATCATTTAATTTATTACCTCTCTGCATAACACTAGATCTCTACATATCAAATTCATAAGCTTATTCATGTCAAAACTTTACTAAAACTAAATTATAATGTTCATTGAATTAAATCATACATAATGTGCACGAAATTTATACTTAATAGGGAAATGCTAATTTAAATAATATGAAATTTAAAAATAATAATAATAATATTAATTAATTAATATTCAACGGATATCATGTCAATTTCAATAACTTGAATCTATATCCTAGAGAACAAGAAAGGCGTTCCTTTCATCAACTCAAGTTGAGAATTTATGACTCATCAAAAGAAAACAATAATTTATCGGTACAGGTAGAGAGTTTGGTCACATATTCATTGTTTCCTTTTCACAATCAAAAGATATTTTTAAGGGTAATTTGGGAGATAAAAGGCATGTGATAAGGAGAAAGGTCCCATACAGAGGTTAAGGAGATCAATGCATTGCTAGAGACAACATGTATCTACCTTGTAAGAACAATTAATCAATATGCATAAAGGAGACAACATAATAAGCTTCTTTTAGGAGAGAATATATGAACAATGAAACAAGATAATACGATTTTACCTTGCAAAAGTAGGTAGCATATATGCTATAAGGCATGAATAATCTCTCACATATTCGTAAAATAAGATCATGCCTAACAGAATAATTTATGTAGGAGTAATAATGGTTGAAATTTACATAATGCCAATCATAAGTATGTAGTTTTTTTTTTTTTTTAAGCTATATGAAATTATTTATATTATGAAACAATTAATTTTACATTGATATCGTTTGTGTCCCAAAAACCCAAGTGAGATCTCATAGTCAGATAGACTGACCATATTTATTTCTCGTGATCCCATATTTAGCTTTAAAATGACAACAAGAAACACTTAGTAAAATACTAACTAACTCTCCCATTAATAGTTACATGCATTGGAGTTGGTGGGCGGTCAAAAGAAAAATGTGTGAACATATAGCATAATAAGCCATATTGATAGCCATGGAAAAATAGTAGAAATAGACATAATAAGACCAAAAAGAAACCAGATGCCATGAAATATTATTATTCTAATATAATGACTAGAGAAAGAGCATTAGAGTTTCCTTGAGGTGAACCTCCTACTGGTGTGTTGATAACATATGGAATATGATGTTGCGAACCAAATTCGAAGTCTGAATCGAAAACCACGAAGCATTCAACCCAAGTTAGTCTGGTGCCTATGTCGTACAGGTTGTATCTGATGTCCCAGAGGATCCTTTTGATCTCCTCTTATCCTACAAATAATTGGTAATGTTCTACTTGCTTGTTATGGATGACCATATGAATAAAGGTCTCTAATTGTCAGTGCAGAGTCACTGAGTGGAGAAAATGAAGTCTCCTTTTGCGCAATTTTCTCGGGTCTGGATTCCATATGAAGGTGTTGCCACTAATTTCAGAGTCGAATTAATATGTTAAATCACCAAATTCCTTGGCGTCCAAGTGAAATATCTCATTCCTCACTTCGGGAGGGACAGAGTCAAAGTGGTAAGCCATATAATTCCAACCAAAGAGACACTGGTGTCGAGAGGTAGATGCTCCTTCCGCACCACCTCGAGTGCTAGGTTGGTGAAGCCAAGGTGCCATAAGAACAATTTTTTGAAACATAATTGACTGGCTTGGGAAAATAATGATCAAACTGCTAGTGTGTAAAAACATAAGAGGTGTGAGTAGAAGTCGAAACTGAGTACTACAATTCTAAAAGGGTATCAGCTCAGGAATGTAATAATTGGCGAGATTATAAAAGTGATACGCTAAAAAGGCATTATCGACCATGAACTGGGTAGACAAACCTACACACCCAGGGTGAATAACTTCTTTTTGACATTTTCTTGACAAAATAAGGTGATAACTATAAACTCTAAATAACCTTGCAAATGTTATGACCAGAAAGCTATTAAAGCCAAATTGAAAATGTGCTTGAGTACCAAACACCACATATAAGGACCGGGAAGATAAATGATAGACCTACAGAGTTAGGGATTTGAGAGGATGCCAAAGGCAACACAACCACTAGTTAAAATGAAGGACCCATTTTTGTGTTTTGGATATAAAAACAAAAAACAGAAAACATGGGCACCTGTAGTAGCCAAGCAGAGTGCCAAACCCAAACAAATCAGGAGAGAAAATGGAGTGAAAAGAGAAAGGTAACCAAGACGGGTGTAAATAAATTGACGAACCTGCCTCTGATTCGAAGAGCACCAGCGTAGATGGATTGTAATCGGGGGAAAATATAAGGTGGTATGCATGTGTGGAGATGGTCCTAAATATTCACAACCCTGAGCTGATATCCTTGCACTTATAAATAACCCCCATATCCTAAGGATTTAATGAACCAAAAATATTGTCTGAAGGAGAGACGTGTAGAAATTTATTAATACTGATAGTATTACCGGATTCCCCTGATCTAACAAATTAATCTTATGTTAAATACATAATGCTTCCACTAAATTCTTTGTGGAAATTCAATCGCCAATTGCAAACACATATGAAGCAAAATCAATCACAGATAAACACAGTTGTTTAACGAGAAAGCTTAAAGTTAAAAACCCCAACTATCATATATTATGTATATCAATTGATCATGTAATATTCTCATGCAAAGCTTAGTACATCAAGCTCTCAGTACAATCAACAATCATTACACACTGTCATGTAGAAATTTGCATATCTATGCACCAATTTCTTGCCTCGCGACAACCTGCCTCCACTGTGCAATCCTTGCTGAAGAAGACCCCTGAATGAATTCAAATTGGTCTTGCCTTGACTGTGAAATCCTCATTGGAATATCTAATGTGTGTCATATGCATTGAATGCATCACTATAGTCACAAAAGATAGTCCATCTCACCCTTTCACCTATCTCTCCACTGGGTCTCCACTGGAACTAACATGCAATTAGTTAACTGCTGTATTTTTTCAGTTGTTAGTGAGTTATTAGTTGTGAATTAATTAACTAATTAATTCACTAAAATCTCACTAGTGTATCTTTCAGTTAGACTAGATACAACTAGCTCAACTGATTTTAACTCACTTAACTGAGTTAAACTAAATAAAAACTCCCATAACTACTCTTCCAACTCTGTCACAACTTTGCCACTTCAGTTCTAACTGAGTCCTCCATGCATGAGTCACCAATAACCCTAGGAATTGCGTAATTCCTTTAGCCCACTGATTTTCCAAATATGTTCACTGAAATAAAGTGCTCTAAGAGAATAATTTGATATTTATTGTCGGATTATTATTAAGGGCTAATAATAATCGACATGCATCTATTTTTAGATTGACGATCTATAAATAGACTCCGCCCAATATTCTAAAAATAAAATTTCATCTATTTTTCACATTTGACCAACCATCTACAAATAGCATCCTGTAACTTATAGAATATGTTCACCATGTCTAAAAATAGACATACACCTAAAAATAGCCTATGGGCCCCACTTAGTGAAGGTGCTTACTTTTCACTAAGCTCATCATCTTGTTGAATCTCAACAATCCCTATCAACAAGATAGGGACTATCCTTCACCTCGATCTTGTCTCTATGGTATTCGAATTTTCTCCTGCTGAGCGCCTTCGTCAGAATATCTGCATCCTGATCTTCCGTAGGAATGTACTAAAGCAACATGATCTTCCGCTGCACACAATCTCTGATATGATGATACTGAATATCAATATTTTTAGATCTATCATGAAACACATGATTACTCGAGAGTTTAATGCAACTCTGTCTATCACAATGTATCACTGTAGGATCTAAATGACAACCGAACAAACTGACCAGGATCTTCCTCATCCAGATAGCCTCACATGCAGCTTGACTTGCTGCCATGTATTTTTCTTCAGCTGAACTGAGTGCCATGGATATTTGTTTCCTATTGTACCAAGAAACTGATGTAGATCTGATACAGAAAACCCCTCCTGATGTGCTCTTTCTATCTGTTCGGCTGCCTTCCCATGTCACATATGGTGACGGCCTTTAAAAAACCGTCACTGTAAGTGTATATAGTGATGGTCCTTTATGGTCCGTCACCAAAGACATTTTCAATGACACTTTTGGTGAGGGTTGTTAAAGGCCCGTCACTAGGTGACACTTCTAGTGACGAACTTTTAATGACCCTCACCAATGCTCTTTTTGTTACTTTTGGTGATGGTCAAAAAATGTCCGTCATCATTGATCATTAAAAAACTGTCACTGTAAGTGTATATAGTGATGGTCCTTTATGGTTCGTCACCAAAGACATTTTGAATGACACTTTTGGTGAGGGTCGTTAAAGGCCCATCACTAATTCTCTCTTTGGTGACACTTCTAGTGACGAAGTTTTAATTACCCTCACCAATGCTTGTTTTGTTACTTTTGGTGACGGTCAAAAAATGGTCGTCATCATTGATCATTCGAATGAGTTTTTGATGATGCTATGTGCCTATTATTATATTTTTTTGTCAAAAGTTAACGATTTAATACCATTATTGTGGAGTATTTTTTATAATATGTCCAAAGCCATAGTGGTTAGGGTCAGTGAATTTTTTAGAAGTAATTAGTGTGTATCATTTCCCTCAAGTAATAACTAGTCGAATAGAGATTTTCTATGAGTCAACAAATGATTAATATATATTAAGTTTATTATCTAGAAAATTCCCTTTAGATAAAGTTCCACTATTGTGTGTAGGAAATATATTATTTAATACATAATCAAGCTTTGACAATTCTATTAATGAGAAAGACCTAACAATCCTCACCAATCTGGGCATGCCTTAAATTAATGCTTTGGCACACACTAACATTTCTTAGCACCCCACATGTATTGGAACATCTTTGTACCTAGAACATCTTGTGATGACACTTACGCCCAAGCACATGGTGACATGCACTAGCACAACATCGAACTCTGCTAACATGTGTTGGCATGCTGCATATAGTCCCTAGCATGCCCTGGAACACCTTGGTTGAATGCATTGACATACATTAGCACTTGGCACACAATGCCACTTGGCATGTATTGGGACCTATTATTAGTGTGCCTAGCATGCCCATTTTCAAAAAGATAAAGTCCTGACTTATTAACCCTCTTATTGGTTCTTCCTTTTGTTGCCTTGACACATATTGACATACCCTGGTCCCCTGCACCACATCCTTAGCACCCAGCATGTATTGGCATATCTTGGCACTATTAATTGGCACATGATATAATTAGCACACTCTGGAACTCCCAAGCACACTTTGGGAATTCTTGACATGCCTTGATATTCCCTAGCATGCCTTACCAATGCTTAGCATACCTTGTCAGTCCCTCCTTGGCATGACAACTAACGCTCATTAACACTAGTCTTTGGCGCACGTTCCTCATATTCATTAACTTTCATGAATTTTTACTTAGTGCTCCCTTAATGTTTTTTCCTAGTAATCCTTAACACTCATGAACATGCATTATCACTCTCTAGCACACTTTAGCACTCTTCAACATTCCCTTCCACTTCATAACATGCATAACACTAGTTCTTGACACATATTGGCGCTTGGCACGTGTTGGTGCTTGGAAAGTCTTAGCATGTGTGGAATACATTGAGATGCCTTGGTATGATTTGGCATGGTTTAATATTAAATTCATTGTGATTATCAGTTGTTGGAAAGTAGATGAGAAGCAACAAAGGAATACTTGGCACTTAGAATGCACTAAGACTTTTCACTTGGCACCTAGTGTTGCCTAGTGT